>CATIWC010000897.1:0-460631 GCA_948472305.1 Vicia faba | reverse complement strand
AGATTCGAAGAAGTCACAATGGATACATATTTCTTATGGAATGATTGCTTGGCTTCTCCTCTTGCGAGGTTCATCTCTTATAATGTCTTATTAATAATGGAACACTTGACATCACATTCATGCTCATACTTGGTGTGATTTCCTTGTCATCGGAGAAGTCATGAAGTTAATGAGCTCAATTGATGAGGGTGTTTTCTGCCTTATTGGGCGGTTTAGATATTATGGGTCTTATACATCCCAGATCCATCTTGGGCGTAAAGATGGTTTAGCGGGTGTCTTGGTGAGTTATCCAAGATATACATTTCATATACACATTTGGCGTCTTGGTGAGTTACCCGAGATATGAATTTCAGATGTATATAGCACCCCAAGCGTAAGGCCTGGTAAGGGCGAAGCGCTTAAGTTACTCGACGACTTGGAATAGAATAAGAACTTATCATTTTGGTGAGTTGTCAAGAATATACATCTCGGATGTACATAGCCCTCCAAGCGTGAGGCCTGGTAAAGGCGAAGCGCTTAAGTTACTTTGCGACTTAAGTTACCTTGGTGATATGCATCATAGATGTTACATTTGTAGGTGAAACAAATTCTCATGTTCAAATAAATGTTATCAAAGTTTGTTGTGCTAAAGAGTTGATGAGCAAGTGCAGTGGGGTGATTTGGTGTTATTCTTCTTCGATTGGAGAAGTATAAGTCAACAAAGGTACTGTTTAATTTTGACATGAAAAGGAAGTTATCGTGGTCAGGTTTGTCCATGTTGGATTGTTTGCACAATATCATAATCAAACCTGGAAATCCAAGGCATGATGTGTGGGGGACCGATGATTTCTCATATTTTGTTGGAGATTACCCTAGCTACAACCACATGTTTTCCCTTTAGAGTACTAAATCTAATATGAAGTGTATAATATAGAAAAGGAGGTGTGGATGTTACGAGTGATGTAATAGAAGAGGAATGTCATCTATATTTGAGCCTAGTTGGTTAAGTCCGATTTTTTGAAATGTATGGGTCTCCCATCTCGTCCTAACTAATATCACTACTATAAAATATATAGATTTCATAACACACTTTCGCCTAGGCTATATTGTCTATCATGGTAAAATTTGTTAATTTAGACATTTTTCTTTCATTTTCATTTTAAGCCTCTTTTTACCACAATAAAAGTTTTCAACCGTGGTGAAAAAAGGCATTTGATCATAGGTTCGAATTCCAACACGAACAATTTTGTTTATTTATTTATTTTAAGTATCTTTGACCATGGTTGGAATTTCAGTTGTGATAAAAAGTTGTGCTTGGTCTTGGGTTGAATTCCAACACCAGTAGTTTTGTTTTTTGTTTATTTTTAAGTCACTTTTCACCACTGTTGAAATTCCAGTTGTGGTAAAAATTAGTGTCATCCTATTTTTTCTATTTTTAATTGTAAAATATATTATGTTTTCCCACTGTGGGGATTTTAACCATGGTGCGAAGTTATCCACTTTTATTTTTAAAGATATATAACACTTCACGTTCATTCATTATTTCCGTAGACAAACTTAGACGAACTTCATATTATACTTCTAAACTTCATCTTCCATTTTATGAAACTCTATTTCTCCATTAAACCAAACTAAAAAATATCATGTCTTCATAAACGAAACTCAAAAACACCATTTCTTTCATTAACAAGTTTCGGAACTCCATCATCTCTTCTCCAACTTGAACGAGGCAAAGAAAATATGGATTCAATTTAGCAATGTTAGTAGTTGTTATTTTGTAGAGTAAAATATTTAATGTTGTTGTTGTGATTGTGTACATTTTATTTATAATGATTTTATTGTTTTTGTTATTGTTGTTGTTGCTTTTTTCTTGTTGTTGTTTTTTATTATTGTTGTTATTAAGATTTAATGTTCAATAATTCTATTGATTTAAGTTTTTTTTTTTTTTGTTATTGTTGTTGAGATTTAATATTTAACTATTCAATTGATTTTGTTTTGTGTTGTTGTTGTTATTGAGAGTTAATGTTTAACAATTCTATTGATTTTGTTGTTGTTGTCGTTGTTATCGTTGTTGTTTTTGTTTTTGTTGTTGTTGTTCTTGTTATTGTTATCTGTTATTGTTCTTATTCTTCTTCTTTTTGTTCTTCTTGTTGTTCTTGTTCTTGTTCTTGTTCTTGTTCGTGTTCTTGTTCTTGTTCTTATTGTTGTTGTTGTTGTTGTTGTTGTTGTTGTTGTAGTAGATATATTTAATATTCTATATTGTGATGGAAGTTTTCAATGTAGTCCACCAAAACATGTGGCAAAAATGAAAAGTTGGGGTTGGCTGACTTTTCACCATGGTTGGAACTTCCAATCATGGTAAAAGTGCACTAACTGACATTATACGCTTGTTGAAAGTTCCAACCATGGTGAAAAATAGACTGACTACATTTCACCGAGGTTGGAATTTCCAACCATGGTGAAATACAGCGTATTATCCAGTTTTTCACCATAAACCTTAGCTCGTGGTGGAAAGTAGTGCACTTAATACCAACACCATTTGTTACCACGGACCACCATCTATGGTGGAATACTTCTTCCAACCATGGTGATAAATATGTTTTGTAGTAGCGTATCTCTTTCCAGCCTCACATATATCAGATGATATGTGATCCTAGTCCCAGTCCATTGTCCATTTGGACAATAAATGGATCTAGTTTCCTAGGGTTGGCCACATAGTGCTGAAGCGGTAAAACGGCAAGAAAAAGTAAGTATTTTTATAGGTTATATCATATCGTCTCCACAGGGATTAGTTCTACTGAATTGCCGTTCGATAATTTCTCGCGTTTATGAGTTTAAATTGAATGGGTTTAAAGTGGTAAATATGGAATTAAAAGTTATGAACAGGTAAAGAATTCATTCTTCATAGAGTAGAGAACTCTCGGGTTTGCATTTCATCGACCCTATCAAATACTTAAACTTACTACCCAGTTGTACTCAACCTAAATCACTCGTCAATATTATCACATATCTCTCACACAGAGGTTATCTCTAACACATAGTGAGACAACGACCGTATTACTCGCGTCGGCGATCTCTCAGCGCAACACAAACAACACAAAAGCATTAAGCTCCAATGCCCAAATGAATATTAGGTCCTAATCTATCTCTAGAATCAAAACCCAATATATGTTCATCCTAAATACGAACTGAACTCGTCCATGTCTGCAACGAATCAAATCTACATAAAAAAAAAGCAATCATCAAACATTGATTTGTAAAATGAGTTTCATACAACACCATGAACAATAAATACACATATAATCAAGATAAAGTTACATACAAACTCCAACAAATAATGGTTGAAAAGAGAAGATATAGAGAAGAAATTGAATTTCAAGCGATGTCAAACACGATCCATCAAGCTCTCGGCCCTGAATCATCCATTAACAAACCACAAATGTTGTTTTCTAAACTCTACTATACAAAGAATAAAAGTGATAGAGTTTGGGAACAAATACCCCAAAAATCATCTCTAAATCTATTTTTACAATCTAAATACCAAATTGGATCAGACATGTATTGCCCGACGCTTAAAACCATTGCCCGACACTGCCCTTTATTCATCCACTCAACCTGCGTCATGCAAGCGATATTGGCAAAAATATTTTCTACCGTCCGACGCTCACAACCACCATCCGACGTTGGCCTCAAATCTCACCTGACACTACACACGTGAGGCCAAGACAGAAGCATCATGATTTTTATCAATTCGCATCGCTCCTACCTCATATCCCTTAATTTGCAGTCTCAACATGGACCATTAGTCTGTGTGTTTTCACTTAGTTACTGGAATGATTTTTCTACACAATGCCATCAACAAGAAATTAAAGCATAGAAAAGATGGTGGTGGCCCTTTCCATCAGTATAGATTCCATCCTTCCACTTTGGACAAAGTGATAAGTGCAAGAGCAAATGTTAGTTAATGTTGCAGTTTTGTGAATTATTTCTATTATAAATCTAATATTTCCCAGTCTCACGTCCTCTAACTCATGCACCCAGAAAAATTGAAAAAAAACAATGAGGTCATTACTCCCTGATCAAAAGACATGCTGAGTTGCAAAGGTATGAGTACGTATCCGATATCTGATATGGATAGGATACTGATAGGAAATGCAACATTTAAAAAAAATAAGATACAAATACGCGAGTGTAATTTTTAAAAAAAAATATACTTATAAAAATAACAAAAAATTATATTATCTAAATGACAATATATCATTAAAATTAAAAAAATAATTGACTAAAAAAATCAATATTTATAAAATAACATGAATAAATCACACTTTGAAAGTGATAAATAGAATGATGACTGAAAATCAATATTTATCTCTCTCTATCATATTAAAAAGAGCGGTTTTTAATTCTAATTCATCCACAGAAGCCTAGTAACTTCAAGAATATCACCTCCATTAAATAAATTTAATTCATCTCTCCAATATCTCACATTTTTGTTGCTTCTTTATTATAATTCTTATTCTTTCTTTAGAGAAGACGAAAAATTATATAGAAAAAAAAACTAAATCCTCAATCCTTTTTGGGATTGAGCCTATTCATTTTCAATAATTGAATAAATTTATATGTACTCTTATTTCTCTCAACAGAGATGAAAATCTTGATTGTGAAAGGAATTTCAATGCAATAGATTAAAGTTTAAAGTTTAGGAATTGAAAATCCATAAATTACTATTATTCTTTTGGTTTCAAGTTCTACTGATTTTGCAACGAATCGAATTGGCCAAACTCAACTTCAACACTTGAAAAACCCATTAAAAAAAGGCCTAAAACTATACAATTAGAAGAAAATAATCGAGTCTGCATTATAGATGTTGGAGTACCAACTTAAAAAAAAAATATGATATGGATACGTACCACACGCGTATCAGTATCCGATACATATTCGATATCGATAATTTACCTATAATAGAGTACTCGTGCTTCACTGAAAACATATAATGAAGCATATTTACATTGCATGAAGTTTTTTCATAGAGAATATACATGTCTCATAGTACTGTTATGGTATATAAAAGGTTATATGCTTTGAGTAATTTTAAAAACATGTATACATTATTGAGTATGTGAAATAACTGAAATGAAACAATGGTTAAGGTTGACCCCATTATACTGTTTATGTAAATTATCCAAATAAAATAATATCCAAATAAAATAAAATGAGACAGAGGAGTGGAACATATATATATATGTGTATGCTTATAGTTCAATAAATTTACTATTTATTGTATAGGCCTAATACTCTAATAAGGATGATAAACTCAGAACAATTTGTGATGATGTCACGCAGAGTTTAGAATTGAAATTCCCCGAGACAAATTTTACTTTTGTGTTTTTTATTCACGTTTGATTTTATTCATCTAATTAAGTTTTACTTTTGTGTTTTTTATTCACGTTTGGTTTTATTCGTCTAAAAAATTAGATGAAGTTAGTTTGGAGAATTTTTTTTAGATAATCACTTAAATAATAACATTTTCAAAAAATTTACTAAAATAACTATTTTTTAAATAAAAAAAATTTGTCATACAGAGGAGGCACCACTCTGCATGGTTTGCCCTCTTGTGTAATGTCATACAGTGTGGCGCATACATGCAATAATAGAGAGGAGGCGTCACCTTGTGTGGCTTGACAGTTGAATATGGTTTTCTATAAATGCAACCACCCATCATCTTCATTTTTTCACACTATTTTTTCACACCATTTCTCACATCACTCTTAGAAAATGTCTTTCACTCCCTTGCCAAGGTTTTCACTGATCAAAAGAGATGCGCGTGTTATTTTTTCAGCGACAAAGCCTCCGATGAAGATCAAATTCTAGAATACGCAGACATTCGGACATTTTCAGAGACACTTTATTCACTGGTTATAAGGAGACATTCCTGAAGGTGAATAAATCAGAACAATTGAAAGACAAATTACAGTGAGGAACGAAAATGGAGTAAGCCGATCATAGAAAAAGGTGAGATGCGATGATGATGTCATGACGATGATGCTTGAACCAAACAATATTATGTTGATGGTTTTTATCTCTTAGATATTATGGTGTGTTTAGTTGTTTTATCTGCTTATCGTGTTGTTGTCCTGAGTTTGTCGTGTTGTAATTTTTTGGATCATTATGTGAAGGTTGTTGTAATCGAATGATAAATTGAACACGAAATGAAAATCCAAATTTAAATTGAAATTTCTTGCTTACAATAAATTAATTACTCCAGAAAGTTTGCTATAAAAAAATTAGGTTGCAGAGCTAGACCTAATATTCAGACAATTTTTTCGATTGTGTCTGGGAAGACTACATGTACTGTATAATCTTATCATTTTGTTGGTCATATCCATTTCAGTTCTAATACGAGTGCTATTGGGGCGCCCATTTTTCTTCTGTCGCATTTGTTCATTATGCTAAACAATGTCCCTTTGATAAGCAGGCTAATAGTCCTCTTTTGCCAACACAGAGAAGGTACTGATGTACACACTTAAAACGCTCTTTACTGTATAAACGTGGGATATATGTTGTATTGGGTCCAAGCGAACATGCGAACATGCCGCTATGACATGAGAGCAAGGCATGCAAAATGCTTGAAACTTTCTGCAATCACACGAACCTCTATCTAGTTCAACTCGATAATATCTCCTTGGCCTCCCCTCATTATGATCCATTATCTCTTGTACACTGAAATAACCTTTAATATGGTCAAACATGGTGACACTATGGGTGTTTGCTTTGGCAGCCTCCTCATTAAATGATTTCATTGTGCATTCATTGAACAACTGCCCTGATTGTAACACTGCCCTCCATTTTGAACTTCTTGTGTCGAATAATGACCCCATCCTAAAATATGTTGCTCTAACCAAAGCAATAATTGGTAGATTTCGGATGCCTTTTAAGATAGAGTTCAATGATTCCACCAAATTTGTTGTCATGTGGCCTCATCATTGACCATTGTCAAATTCCCGAGTCCACTTCTCCACTGGAATGTTATTGATCCACCTTAATGCTTCTGAGTTTGTCAACTGGATTTCTTCGCGATAGTATCAGAATGATGGTTTTGTTAAGGCATACCATGCATTAACAACTTTCTTTTGAAGTGTCTTGTATTTGATATGGAGCATGAAGTTTTGTGTGATATGTCTAATGTAATAGACATGAGTTGAAGGGGGATCCTGCCAACCATTATCAGGGTTATTGTATGCACTCACAATCGATGAATGTATGTCTGAAACCAAATAAAGGTTGGGTTGAGGAGCAACGTGTAATCGGAGATTCTTCAGAAAGAAATTCCATGCACCACCTGTCTCACCTTCAACTAGAGCGAAGGCAATCGAAAAAACATTATTGTTTCCATCTTGTGCCACTGCCATGAGTAATGTTCCTTTATACTTTTCGTATAACCAAGTTCCATCAATCTAAATAATAGGTTTGCAAAATGGAAAACCGTTGATGCATGGTTCATACGCCCATAACAATCAGTGAAATATTCCATTTCCACTGACACGAGTTATGTCAAGGGTAAATGCAGGGAGTGTCTCCAAAATTACCACAGTTCCCGGAGCATAATATTTGAGTGCCACCAAAAATCTTAGAAGTTCTTTGTACAACTCCTCCCAATTACCGTACACAAGTTCAACTGCCTTAGTCCTCCCGATCCATACCTTCCTGTAAGAGGGAGTATAATTGAATCTTGAAACTATATGAGAAATAATTGTACTCACCTTTAATGATGGATCCTTGCTAATAAGAGGCAATATTTCTTGATATATTAGTTGCGAACTAAGTTTTTGATGATCTTGCGTCGGAACGGTGCTGATGCAAGTGTGGAGTGGATCAATGGTACATATTTCCTATGAATCACTTCTCTTCTTATAAGATGCAGTTAAACGAAAAGGGAAAATTGGTTTTTGACGACATAAAATAATATACATCCCTGAATTAGTTTGATCTACACTGAAATCAGCTAAAATTTCCATGTGGTATTTTTTGATAGCTCTAACAAACTCTTCTTTTGTACGAAATCTGTCTCCAACTTTCAAGGCCCCTTCGGTCTGCATATAAGGATTATGAAAGATATCTGAGGCTGGTTCATCTTCCCCCAAATTCAAGTTCGTCATGTGAAACGGAGGGTCGTGCACATGACTCGTAGGTAGATGTTCGTGCTCTTGATCTTCATCGGCATTATTGACCATAAAATCAGTCATTGCCTCATCATCTTCTTCTTCTTGGTCAATAACATTGACTTCGGGGTGGTTGTCCTCATCAGATTCATCCTCTTCTTCAAAATATTGAGAAGGATCTACCACCTGATATTGATCAAGTTGTTGTAATAAAACATACAACTCAATCTCATTGAACCCGGCTTATTCATGCATTCGAAACATGTTTCGAACATCATCATCGGTGCGCACCTTTAGTTGATAAAATTTGACTTGGTTATTGTCAAATAGAAATGGAGACTTGTAAAGAATTTGGTAAACTGGACCACACTGCAATTTTGCTTCCATTATATCTTTGAAGCGTGCAAAACTTGATTTCTTGTTTGTCCGAAAGTAGATAAAATCGGTATTACAAAAATTAAAACCAAAGTTATCGCAGTTGAACGTATCACCGTTAATATGAGCAACAATAGTAAAATTTTGTGAATGATCCATCTGTTGAGGTTTGTTTTTTGTGAGTTATGGATGTATACCAGTAATACGTCCTAAACAGACGCTTAAATAAACTGATGAAAGTATGGGGTCTATACACTGATGCGCCATCTAGGTTGGCTTGTCCTCTTTATTTTGTAAGCATGTGCCACCTAGGGTGGCTTGTCCTCTTTATTTTGTAAGAATTCGCCATCTAGGGTGGCTTGTCCTTTTTTTTTTGTAAGCATGTGCCACCTAGGGTGGCTTGTCACATGAACAACAGGCTTGCATGCATGCCATCTGATCACTGCCATGCTGCAGCTTTGCATGCATGCAAAAAGTAACAATCCATGTTGAATGGAGCCTATGTGTATAAAACAAAAGCATACGCCACGTAGTGTGGTGCCTATGTGTAACTTGTATGCAAAGAATTCTCACGTGAATGCATAATGTTCCTAAATATTTTCTTATAAATACATATAATATTCACTCTATATGTTCATCACAATTATAACTCACACACTATTTCTTTATTGAAATATCAACAAGAACACAAGAGTAACCAAGAAAAAATGTCTCTCTTGACCATGGGTGATCAACATAGAGGAACTCTCAATAATATTGAAACCTTTGTAAGTTTATTTTCTTCAATACCTGTTAATTGTCGACAAATTTGATTTCCCTAGTTTTTATGATTGTTATACATAAATCTTATATTTCTTATACGTAATTCATGTTTTTAATAGGATGTTAAAAGATTGTGTTTTCGTGTTCATGAGTATGTCCCTTACGACGCACAAATTGAACCGTACTTACGACACGCCGGTTTTGGTCCGTTACTCAACATATTCAATTACCATGTTGACTATAAAATTATTCTCGCATTAGTGGAAAGATGGAGACCTGAAACTCACACCTTTCATCTTCCATGTGGTGAATGTACCGTCACACTAGAGGATGTGTACATGTTATTCGGTCTACCTATCAATGGTAAGACTGTCAATGGTCGAGTCAATCAAGACAACGCCATATGCGAGGAACTTTTGGGAGTCTGTTTATTTGAACAAGGGTCTAAAGGCCAAGGTATTAATCCCTGTCTTCTTAGAGAATATCATAGTAGTCTCGTAATAACAAAAACTCTATCGAGCAAGAAAGAATTGTGAAAGCTCGGTGTTACATAATGATATTATTTGGCCACTTTTTATTTCCTGAAAAAACGGGTAATACTGTTAATATCATGTATTTACCTTTGTTAAGACATTTTGATAAAATAAACACATATAGTTGGGGCTCTGCTGTTTTGGCCCATTTGTATAATTCCTTGTGTAAAAACGCATCGAACGACAACTGTTATTTCTATTCCTGCGCCTTTTTGCTCCAAACATGGTGCTGGTCGAGAATTTCGACACTCGTCTCCCACAACACAAGGTCATTCGTATTCCCCTTTGCTACAAAGTAAGATTACGAAAATACAAATTTTACATACTATATACTATAACCAACATGTATTAATTTATTACCCATTTTTTATATGTAGGTGGTTTGTTCCTGGGATGAATTACAATAAATCCTCTAGAAACGCAATAGTAGTCTACCGAAATCTTATTGATCATGCTGGACCAGGAGAGGTATTAAACTTACATATTTTATACAACGCTTTCAATAGGTTAATTAAGTTTAATATTAATATTAGCTTAACACTCTTTTTCCTCTATAGTTTGTATGGAGGTTGTATAAGGATCTCAATCATGAGATTAACCTAGAAGATGCTGAAGTCTGAATTGCAAAAACAACGCTCATCAGGTTCACTACTATGGAGATGCACCACAGTAATCGCGTGAAGCTAGAGTTCGGCATGCAACAGGGTATCCCAAACCCCCCTACATGTTTGGGACAATGGCATCTACTCAGAGTTGACGGCCAATGGGGATTTAATGATTTGAGAGACTTTGCTAAAAATTAATGTCGGCAATGGAGACATCAACGTGAATTGGTCCTAAAGGAGCCGATCTCGCAAGATGGCTTAAAACCAACTCTCTAATATTTGACATGGTACACATTGGTTTCAACAAATTTGTTTCTGTCTCATGAGATATATTTGATCGACCCACGCCAAAGAGCTGCATCATACGCCCAACAACAACCCCAACATCCAACCCCTCATCAATACCAAACCCAACAACAATGTCAACCCACTCAAACCCAATAATTATACACCACCACATCCAACCAAACCCGTCATCAATTCATGCCACACACACAAACACAATACGAAGAGCATGACTCGACCCACCACCAACAATATGCACCCTCCACATGCTACCACAACACACAAGACACATATTATACATCTCCTTTCTACCATACCACCCAACCTACATACAGTCAAACATCACACCATCGAAGTACCTAACCATCATACAAATTTCATACACCACAAGAACTGTTGCTTCATTTCTAACACGATTCAACATCCCAATACTATCAACCACCCCACCCACACATATCCCAACCAACAAGACCAAACTTCAACAACATGGGCACCGATCTCTTTGGAAGCACATCACAGTGGGGCGAAATGATTATGAGATGTATGATCCTGATGTACCACGACCATCACATCAAGCACTTCATCATCAAGCGAGTCAGAATAGACCCCAAACACCTCAGGAAAATCAACAAAGAGGAGTTAGGCAACGGGTGAGGCAAAGGTGGAGTCGTTTATGTCATACTGGGACAAGCTTAGGTTGAGGGGACGTCCGAAAAAAAATGTATTCATGCATTGTGTAATATAAAATATTAATATAAAATATTTTTAATTACTTTTATTTTTATTTAAAAAAATTAATAAATACAACTGTCAAGCCACACAAGGTGGCGTCTCTTCTCTATTATTGCATGCATGCGCCACATTGCATGGCATTACACAGGAGGCATGCCATGCAGTGTGACACCTCATCTTTAATTTGTATGCATGCGCCACACAAAGTGATGCCTCCTCTATATAACAATTTTTTTGTTTGAAAAATAGTTACTTTAGTAAGTGTTTTGAAAATGTAATTATTTGAGATTTTTAAAAAAAAAGTGATTATCTAAAAAAATTCTAGTTTGAAAAATAAATAGTTTATTTTTGAATTTTTTAAAAAAATTAGTGAACACAAATGAACATTAGATCCATCTCTCTCAACCTTCCTTCTACATCTATTTTCTTTCTTTATCATCCATCTGAGAGGCCATTTTAGATTATTTTATAAGTTAAGAATCACTGATCCATCATCATTTTTTCTTGTTTAATGTGAATGAGTCATTTTATTGTAAAATTGTTTGATTTTTCATTTTATTATATGTTATTTTTCATTTTATTAAGTACAGGAAAGACCTTTGAGATTGTTTCTTAAGTTTGGGGGGTAGATTATGAAAAGGGAAGGTATTAGCACCCTTTTCATCCATGGTTTTTCATGGGCTCTTAGTTACTTGCTAGATCACTTGCTTTTGTTTGAAATTATGCTTTGTGTGATTTTTGAAAGTATTTTGTAAAGAGGCCATTGTTTAGGTAATCTTTGTAATGATTCTCGTTCGTAAGAATGTATACAAAGATGTTTGATCTTTTGAAAATGTTTTCAATTTTGTAAGATGTTTGAAAGTGTATGTGATTGTTTTGAAAATAGCAAGGATGTTTGTTTTGAAATGGAGCAAGTAATTAGGAGCAATCTACCTACTCAAAAGTCTTTCTTGTTCATTTTATTTTCCTTTGACATTGTTGTCTTACCATTGATTTGGTAAGCAACCCTATCTTTGGATGTTAACGGGACGGGCGTGGGTCATTAAATAACCATGATTAGCAATGTTGCAAGGCATCTTAGCATTCTTTTTGAGGGACTAGTATCATTTTGTAAGGCGACTTTGAATAACGTCATCGAGGGACTATGATCTTGTATTTGCTTGTTTTTTTTGCTAAGATACCTTACATGCGTAATATGGACATTTTTGTAAGGCAACCAAGTGGGATAACCCTAGGGGTGCTTGTGTGCAAAGGGTGTCATTTTCATGCTTGTTTTTGTCTTGGATTAGGGTTTTCTATTTGATTGTTTTTATCTTGCCATACAAACCCTAATTACTAGCATGTTATGTAAAAGCGATAAATTGCGAAATTTAAAGTTACTACGCAATTACAACATTTGTGGGAGGGGGTATACAATTTATGAATGGGGATTGCAATAATATAAATCTAATTAATCTATTACAACCAAATTGAATTTATACAAGAATTGGAATAAATAATATACAAGATGAATTAAATATGCAAGAATTTGTAAATGCAAAGAAAAAGATTTTTTTGTTTGGTTTCTTAAGAAAAAGGGTCTTGATTTTAACCTAATTAGATAAAAAAAATAATTAGTCAATGTGATACGGTGGGAGAACTGACTTGGGATTTTGCGTTTGTATTCGCAAATGTTTCGGTTTAGCAAGAGTCGCCGCCGACTTTTTATTTTATCCTAAGGAAAGGTCAAAAAGCACACGAAAGACCTTTGAGATGTTTTCTTGGGTTCGGGGAGTAGGTTATAGAAAATGAAGGTATTAGCACCCTTTCTATCCATGGTTATCCACGGGCTCTTAGTTACTTGCTTAGATCACTTGCTTTGTATTTTTATTGCTTGAAATGGTGCTTTTCAATTGTTTGAAATGGTGCTTTGTGTGTGATTTTGGAAAATGTTTTGAAAAGAGGCCATCGTTGTGGTAACCTTTGTAATGATTCTTGTTTGAATGTATACAAAGGTGTTTTTGTCTTTTGAAAGGTTTTCAATGTTTGAAAGTAGGGTTTTGAAATTGTGTTGTGGAGTGTGTTTTGAAAAGTAGCAAGGATGTTTTTGCAAGCTTGATTAAGTAACTAAGAGCTATCTACCCTATTTTACTCAAAGATCTTTCTTATATTCTTAACCCTTTCAACAGTGTTGCTTCACCATTGTATTTGGTGAACAACCTTGTGTTAGGATGTTTAACGGGACAGGCACGGGTCATCGTATAGACCATGATAGCAATTGTGTCAAGTATCTTTGGCAATTTTCTTGAGGGACTTGATCATTTTGTTTAGGCAACTTCAGATAGCGTCATCGAGGGACTATGATCTTTTGTTTTGTTTTTGTTTTACCAAAGTACTTGACATGCAACCATGGCCCATTTTTGAAGGCAACAAGTGGATTGTAACCCTAGGGGTGCAAGTGTGCATTGTGTTTGTTTTTCATGCATGTTATCTTGGATTAGGTCAAACTAATTGTTGATTTGATTTGCACACAAACTCTAGATCTAAGCATGGAATAATTGAAAGCTTTTAAATGTACGGGAATTTAAATGCTACACTATTACAACATGATATAGGGAGGGGGTATAAATTTGAATTGGGAGTATTTGACAAGAAATTAAACCCTAGATTACTATTACAACCAAATTGAATGTACAAGATACAATATTTAAATGTACAATAATTGAAATAAATACAATAAATAAATGTAAATAAAATGTATTATGCCAAAATGTTTTTTAGTATGTAAAAAGTATTTTTCAATGTGAAAAGTAAAATAAAAAGATCAATTTTAATTATTTTTCCTATTTAGGGCAAGAAACCCTAATTCTTAATAAATAATATTATTTATTAATTTTATACAAATATATATTAACAAAATAAAAGTATATTGTAAAAAATGTGTTTTTAGTGTAAAATATTAATAAAAATGAAAATGTGATATTTTTGTATTTTTTAATCTAATTATTTAATAACAAGTATATAAACATATATATATATATATATATATATATATATATATATATATATATATATATATATATATATATATATATATATATATATATATATATATATATATATATATATATATATATATATATATATATATATATATATATATATATATATATATATATATATATATATATATATATATATATATATATATTTATTAAACATATTAAATGTACAAAGATAAAAATTAATTATTTACAAAAATGGATATCTTCAAGAAAATGTTTTCAAATGTAAATAAAAATAATAAATGAAAATAAGTATATTTTTTGTATTATTTTTGAGTTTTTTTAAAAAAGAAAATAGTTTATTTACATATATATACTTAGTAAAATAAAATAAATATCAAATAAATATGAAAAAAAATGGAAAATTATTTTTGGCATTTTTTATATTTATACAAAAAATAATAAAGTCAGGATAAAAAAATAAAATGTCAAAAATGATAAATAATAAACAAATGGGCCAGGGGGTGTAAACAGAAAATAGGGGTGTTAGAAGTGAAAACACAACAGGCCCAGCCCACCAGACTTCTTCTTCTTCCTCTTGCTCATAAAACACGCGCTTCTGCGTATCAATGTCCAACTCCTGATTCTTTGATTTTTTTGACAAAACTCATAACATGAATATTGCAGAGAATTAAACAACGAATTCAACCATATAAAAAACTTGGATTAACTCTCAAAGACCAGAGAGAATTTCTCTGGCCCTAATTTTTAACCTAGTTTTTTCAGAAAGTTCATGAGTGAAATTCTCTCAGCACGATTAATGTAAATGAAAACTAAGCATATGTATGGCTTCAGGGCTATGAGTACAACATATTTCATTCACAAACCTAAGCCTAACCATTCCTAAATAGAGAGATAGAAGTCCATGAAATACCTGTTTCAGTTGACTTCGAGTTGGACAATGTAGCAACCTTCAATGGTTTTTGAGCTTCTGTTGAGCTTGCCTGAGGTCCAATGAAGCTTCTCCAATGCTTGGCTTGCTTTGAAACAACTTGAATCGTGCTGTAGAACTCAACCTGCAGAGCTTTTAAATGAAAATGGCAAAGTGTGTTAGAGGTGTTAAAGCTTGCAATGGGGGCTTGGGATAGTTCAGGTGAGTTGATTGGAAGGTGTTGGAACTATCTTGGGACAAAACGCACGATGGAAATTGGTTGTGGCTTGCAAGATGCAGGACTTGCTCTGTTTTTGCAGAAAAAACAGTGATTCTGAGTATGAGGAGGTTTTAGTGATGAAAGGGTCGTGCTTTAGGCTTGTTGGGATGTATGGAACTTGTTCACAAAGTTCTTGTAAGCTTGTGTTAACAGATATGAGAGCTTGCTTATGTTTTGCCACTTTTCTTCTACTTGAAGCAAGAGAATGGAAATGATGTTATAGCCCTGTACCAGCCCTCCTATCATGCTGCAAATTTTGTTCTTGTTACTGGAATTAGTGGACTTGATCTTGCCTCAAAGATCTGGCCCCCATGCCTCAAGGATTTGGTTTTGACATAAAGTGAAATTAGGCAAAAATGGCAATTTGCCTTTTTCTACTTAAGGCTTAATCTTGTGTATAATGCCCAAGTGAACAAAACAAAGGCTTAGACTGATGGATTGGCATTAAATTATGGAGTGCAAATTGGTTTTGAGGCCTGTAATGTTGAACCAAGCTAGGTAGATCAGAATTGTAAGTTGTTATGAACATGTATTGGCCATGGACAAAAGTGAGTTTTTTCCAACTTCAAGCATTCGATTCTCTCTAACCACAAGGGTGTTTGAGGAGTTCTTGGACAATTTGGAAAGCTTGGAACATGTACTACAATCCCTCTTTGTAATGAAACTTGAAACTCCAAGTGGAACTATGTGAAAAATGGCCAAGAAGATGGGTCAAAATCCTGCCTAAATTAGGGCAAATTTTCTCTAAGTTAAAAGTTTTAGGTACCCTTGTTCCAAAAATCATAACTTGAGATACAAGCTTCTTTTGAGAAAATTGTGTGAATCAAAGTTGTAGACTTTGTGATGGAATACAACTTTCATGTTGCAAGTTTTGTTTGAATCCATCTGCATCTTGGTGAAAAAATCGGACAAAGAGGAAAAAAATAAGAAAATTTCATAACTTAGAAAATTTCTAAGTTATGAAAATTTTCCATTTTAAACCCTAATTTGCATTTTTGGGTTTCTTGATGAACAAGTTTCATAATTTGACATGTCTTGATGAAAAATGACCCTTGGCACTTGATTTTGACCAAAAATTCAAAGTTTGACTTTTCAGTATACAGTCAAATTTTGATCAGTTGACTGAAAAATTCATCTGTCAACCCTATGCATTTGAGATCTTTTGAACTTGTTGAATGGGTCAAGACAATGTAATTGAGTCCTTGAGTCATATGTGAGCTTGGTTTGCCATTGGTTAAGTCAAACAGTCAAAAATTTGCCTTTGTGCAGTCAAAATCCTAAAAATGACCATTTTGCCCTTTTGGTGATCTGATCAAATTCTTGTGGAATTGTGATCCAAACTTGATCAAATGGTTCATATGAGTTCATAATGTTGATTTGGGTCAAATTTCATGAGGTTTGACTGTCAATTGGCCACAGTTGACTTTTCCCCCAATGCAGTTGATTTCTAGGTCAACTGTCCAATTGACTGGGCAAAGATTTGAATCACGGCTTGAAACTTGGTATGGGCAAACTTGTGAACCCAACATGAAGCATGAAAGTCAATTTGGGTATTGTAGGTCAAAATATCCTTGTGCAAACTCAAACCCTAATTTGGGTTAACAGTGCAAGGGGGGGGGGTCTTAAGCAGAGCAAACCCTAGCTTGATTCTGAATTCCAAGAGTCTTGTGATGAGAAAGTGTTGATGAAATGAGAGGGAAAATTTTGGGGTACAATAGTTGCCCTTGTTCAATCTTCTTGAACCTGAAGAGTTAGATTGGCAAGTTTGCCTTTCGCGACTCGAAGGTAAAAGAGGATTGGACATTAGAGTGCCCGTAAATTTGCACTCGTCCAAACATAGGTGCAGGAATGGGCTTAAAGATGCCATTTGGAGATGGAAGAATCTTGTTGGAGATGGGCTTAAAGATGCCATCCAAGAACCTTTGTTGAATTGCAATGTTGTAGGCCAAAAGAATGAGTATCAAAATGGTATTCGTGTCTGGAATGCACTTGAACTATATCTGGAGACTGAGTTTGTATGAACAAAAGAATGGCGTCCGCGTCTGGGGCGTAACTGAGCTGTAATTGTGTTTGAATGTTGAATGAATATCAGAATGACTGTCGTGTCTGGAGTGTATCTGTATTGTATCCGGGTAACAGAGAAATATCTGTGTATGTAGCAACTGTGTGCTGGGGATAAACTCGGAATGAGTGACTGAATGGCAACCGCGTCTGGAGCGTATCTGGACTGTATCTGAAGTTGAGATCTGTATGAGTAGTAGAATGACTTCCATGGCGACTGCACTGAGGGAATCAAACCGCTGGTGTAAGGGTCAGAATGGCATCCGTGTCTGGGGCATATATGAACTTGAGGTTGATAATTGAATCTGAATGAGAGATAGAATGGCCGCCGTGTCTAGAGCGTATCTAGTCTGTATCGGATTGCTGAAGTCTGAATGAGTAGTAGAATGACCGCCGTGTCTGGGGTGTATCTGTACTGTATCTGAATAATTGTTAACGATAGCCTTTTAATCTTATCCTGAAAAGGATAAAATGTTAGCTAAAACACAAAGTTATGCTGCATGATATGTATGATGCAATGAACTATATTTCATCAATGTTTATGATATATGAATGTAATGGTTATGCATGTAAGCTGAGTAGCCGTCTCGTTGAGGAAGATAAAATCTGGATAGCTTGAGATAACGAAATCTTTGACTGCTGCCGGGGAAAATAAATCCTTGACCGATGCTGAGGATTTGAAGATGAGAAACCCTTGCTGATTGCTTGGGGAATAAGGGAAACTCTGAAAAATCTCTACTGGGGAGTTAAAACCTGGGAGACTTCTGCTGAAGAAATGTGACTGAGAATCTTCAATCTGTTGGGAAATAAATCTGCGGGGAAATGCTCACTGTTCTGGCTCCGCCGGGGATAGGATTTTCAGGGTTTTTGGACTCCACTGGGGATTTTGAAACTTGACTCTGATTGGGAATTTTGAAATTCAGCTCAGCTGGGGAATCAAGTCTTTAGAAAGCATTTGCTCTGCTGAGGATCCTGAAGTTTAACTCCGCTGGGGAAATATACTCCAAATCTTAGCTTTGTCAAGGATCTGAATGATGTATCGTGGAGGATTTTTTTGGAATGGCACAAAGATATCTTCCTACACCTTCAACCTATCAGTAATCATCTTTTTTCAATTTCGTTTTATTTGTAAGCAGTGATTATATTCAAATGCATATGCCTATTTAACAAAACATTGGATGTTTTCAAATATAACATAAGAAAGGCAAGCAAATTTCTGCACTTTGAAGTGTATTTGTATTAACTTTTGTGAGTATCTTTGTACAAAGGAGACAGACATCCTAGTAAGAGAATTTTGTCGTAAAAATTGGAAAATTTTATACAAAAGAAAGATGGCTATGTGTAACAATTCCATGGGATTCCCATTCTGCTATAGCCTTCACAACTCTGAATATCTTGTCCATTCACTGCTTCTTCCGCCGATGGTTAGATTGATCAGAAGTTTGGGGCTTATTGGTGAAGAGATTGCTTAAAGTGATCCGACGAGACATAGTCATACGCTTTAATTCCCTAACTTTTTCCTGGACCGCCCTTTCGGGTTTTCGATCCACCGGGAAACCCTTTTTTGCCCAAGTCGCCCTTTCGGGTTTTCAACTTGCCGGGTGTACAGATTTTTTTGTTTTATCCCTAATTTTTGCCTGAACCGCCCTTTCGGGTTTTCGGTTCACCGGGATGCCCATTTTTTGCCCAAGTCACCCTTTCGGGTTTTCAACTTGTCAGGTTGTTTTATGCGTAATATCTTTTGACTATGTCTGCGTTCGCAGGGTGTGGAAAATCATCGTCGTCCATGGTGGTCAAAATCATTGCCCCACCAGAAAAGATACTCTTGATCACAAATGGTCCTTCGTAAGTAGGAGTCCATTTACCCCTGGGATCACTTTGCGGTAAGATGATCCGCTTGATTACAAGATCTCCGACTTGATATACCTGACGCCTGACTTTCTTGTTGAAAGCCTTGATCATCCGTTTTTGATATGTCTGACCATGGCAAACAGCAGTAAGTCGCTTCTCGTCGATCAAATTAAGTTGATCAAGCCGAGTCTGAACCCAATCGTCTTCACTTAAACCAGCTTCCTTCATAATCCTTAAGGAAGGAATATGAACTTCCATGGGTAGGACAGCCTCCATGCCATACACCAGAGAAAATGGCGTTGCCCCTGTTGAAGTACGTGCCGTGGTACGATATCCATGCAGAGCAAACGGTAACATCTCATGCCAGTCCTTGTAGGTAACTGTCATCTTTTGAATGATATTCTTGATATTTTTGTTCGCGGCTTCAACAACACCGTTCACCTTCGGCCGATAGGGAGATGAATTGTGATGGTAAATCTTGAACTGTTCGCATAGAGCGGTGATCATAGTATTGTTCAGATTTGTACCGTTGTCTGTGATGATCCTGTCGGGGACACCATACCGGCATATGGGGTTCTGCTTGATGAAACGGGCAACCACATTCTTTATAACAGAGGCAAAAGAAGCTGCTTCGACCCACTTGGTAAAATAATCAATGGCGACCAAGATGAAGCGATGTCCATTGGACGTCGTGGGCTTGATCTCTCCAATCATGTCAATGCCCCACATTGCGAATGGCCAAGGAGCTGTCAGAACATTGAGAGGAACAGGAGGAATATGTACCTTGTCGGCGTAGACTTGGCATTTGTGGCAAGTACGGGAATGTTGGTGACAATCAGCTTCCATGGTAGACCAGTAGTAGCATGCCCTTAGAATATTCTTTGCCATTTTATGCCCGCTTAAATGGGTGCCAAATGTGCCACTGTGTATCTCAGTCATGACCAACTCTGCTTCAGCTTTGTCCACACATCAAAGTAAAACACAATCATGGCTGCGCTTTTAAAGGATGCCATTGCTTAGGAAGAACTTGGCAGCAAATCTCCTTAAGAACTTTTTGTCATTGACGGAAGCTCCTTCGGTGTATTCTCTAGTCTGGAGATATCTTTTGATTTCATGAAACCAGGGTTGTTCCACTACTTCTTCGGTATCAATCTCATGAAAGTGCGCAGGTTCTTCCATTCGCTCGATGGTGATTTGGGGAGCCTCGTTATCCCAGTTGAGTTTAAACATGGAAGACATTATAGCCAGAGCATCTGCTAGCTGATTCTCTTCTCGCGGGAAATGCTCGAAAGTAATCTGCTCGAAATGAGGCAACAAAGTCAGGACATGTTCTTTATATGGGATAAGATTAGGATCTTTGGTGTCCCACTCTCCTTTGACTTTACTGATAACCAAAGCCGAGTCCCCAAATACGACCAAAGATCTGATTCCCAAGTCTATAGCAGCCTTGAGACCAAAGATGCAAGCTTCATATTTGGCCATGTTGTTGGTACAGCTGAAACAAAGTCGGGTAGTGAAGGGTGTATGGAAACTTTCCGGAGAGATGAGTACCGCACTGATACCGTTGCCAAGTGCATTTGAAGCACAATCAAAGTACATGGTCCATCGGGATCCTTGTTCAGGTCCGTCATACGGTCCATTACCTTCGATTTTGTCCAAAGTCATGATGTCCTCGTCAGGGAAGTTGAATCTCATAGATTGGTAATCTTCGACGGCTTGATGATCTAGATGGTCAACTAGTACACTCCCCTTTATAGCTTTTTGGGTAGTATACTGGATATCATACTCAGTCAGGATCATTTGCCATCTAGGGATTCTTCCAGATAAAGCGGGCTTCTCGAAGATATACTTGATTGGATCCATCTTAGAAATCAGTAGAGTGGTATGGGTCAACATATACTGCCTTAGCCGGCGAGCAGCCCATACCAAAGCGCAACAAGTTTTCTCGAGCAATGAGTAGCGAGTCTCACAGTCGGTAAAATTTTTGCTAAGGTAATAAATGGCATGCTCTTTTCGACTAGACTCGTCATGTTGACCCAGCACGCACCCCATTGAGTTATCCAAAACAGTCAGATACATGATCAACGGCCTTCCTTCGACGGGTGGCATTAGAATAGGAGGTTCTAGTAAGTATTCCTTGATCTTATTAAAAGCAACTTGACAATCATCGTTCCATTCAACTACCTGATCTTTCTTCAACAGTTTGAAAATTGGCTCGCAGGTAGATGTCAGGTGAGAGATGAACCTCACAATATAGTTCAAGCGTCCTAAGAATCCTCTAACCTCCTTTTCAGTACGGGGGGCAGGCATTTCTTGTATAGCTTTTACTTTAGCTGGATCAACCTCAATGCCCTTGTTGCTGACAATAAATCCCAGAAGTTTACCAGACCTAACTCCAAAAGTGCACTTGCTTGGATTCAGTATGAGCTTATACTCCTTCAACCTGGCAAACAACTTTTGCAAATGTTCAAGGTGTTCTTCTTCTGTCTGTGATCGAGCTATCATGTCGTCCACATAAAATTCGATCTCATGATGTATCATATCATGAAACAAAGCTACCATGGCGCGTTGGTAAGTTGCCCCTGCATTCTTCAGTCCGAACGGCATCACTTTGTAGCAGAAGGTACCCCATTGCGTGACAAAGGTAGTTTTCTCCATGTCCTCGGGGGGCATTTTAATCTGGTTGTAGCCCGAGAATCCGTCCATGAAGGAAAAAACCTTGTGTTGAGTTGCATTGTCAACCAATATGTCGATATGCGGTAGTGGAAAATCATCTTTAGGGCTGGCCCTGTTCAAATCCCTATAGTCCACAAACATTCTGACTTTGCCGTCCTTCTTAGGCACGAGCACGATGTTAGCAACCCATTATGGATAGGTTGTAACAGCCAGAAAACCGGCATTGAATTGCTTCATTACTTCAGCCTTAATCTTCTCAGACATGTCAGGCCTCATTCGACGAACCTTTTGCTTGATCGGTGGACAATCTTCTCTTGTGGGGAGACGGTGAACCACGATATCGGTGTCTAGCCCTGGCATGTCTTCATAAGACCAAGCGAATATTTCAACATATTTGTTCAACAACTGCACTAAGCGCTCCTTGACACTTGGTTCCAGGTTGGCACCCACTTTTACTTCCTTCCTGTCTTCCTCTGTCCCTAAGTTGATGGTCTCTAGCAACTCTTCATGAGGCAAGATGGCCCTCTCTTCTTGTTGTAGAAGTCTGGCTAACTCTCCCGGCACCTCACAATCTTCGTCAACTTCGTACTCAGCTTGATTGACCAAATCTTCAGAGTTATCGAAAGCTAAAGCAGAATAGTCACCCATGGAATCCGGAGTGGATGGGTACCTGCATTTGTGAGTGTGGGTGTTTGTAAGGGATAGCCATCCTTAAACAAACAAAAATGCAAAAGGAAAGAAAGTGAACACAGCAGTTTATAGATGAAAAACGTCCAATGATTCACTAAAACATGGCATAAGATTATGAAAAAAATCAAGCCCCTACAAGTGGACCTACATGCCCCGGGCAAGGCATGAGGTAAAAAATAGTGTGCGGATTGTTTTAGTTATTACAGACCATAAAAATGGGAAATTGTTCAAAGATAAAATTACTGGTTGATAAAGGTGATAGGAACAAAATCCTTTGCTTCCCAATTGCTCAAACCCCCTTCGACGGTCGGAAAGATCCAATCTTCAAAATGGCTCTTCTCATCTTCATCTTCTACAACATTGATTCCATGGTGAGAAA
This sequence comes from Vicia faba, assembly GCA_948472305.1. Lineage (NCBI taxonomy): Eukaryota > Viridiplantae > Streptophyta > Magnoliopsida > Fabales > Fabaceae > Vicia > Vicia faba. Next base: position 437,349 of record CATIWC010000897.1, on the reverse strand, counting down.
TCTTGATGGGTGGTCTTCCAATCTTAGAGCGACGCATAGCCTTTTGTCCTGCAGCAGTAAACCCTAAACCAAACTTATCCGTCTTATGGGGAAAGTCAGGAAAATGTCCCCATACTGTGCTCTTCCCCTCCTTAATCACAGCCTCCGCGTCCTTGAGAGATGCCATCCTAGCCACATTCTTGGGAATGATAGGTACCTCAACCACTGTCTTCGCAACTGCTACCTCGGGAGAAACTTCCTCAAAATGTTGAAAAGGTGTTTCGATGAACTCGCCATCTAACTCCACATAGCGGAAGGAATTGAGATGACTTATCATGTACTCTTCCTCGCCGTGCACAGTTATGATTTTACCCTTAACAGGATATTTCAGCATCTGGTGCAAAGAGGATGTAACTGCCCCGGCATAATGGATCCACGGTCTTCCTAGCAAACATGAGTATGATGGACGGATGTCCATCACGTAGAAGGTGGAATTGAACACTTTGGTTCCTACCTTGATAGGAATATCAACCTCTCTATGAACCATTCTTTTGGAACCATCGAACGCCCTAACGACGATGTTACTAGGTTTGAGGGTCAAACCTTCGCAATCCAAATGGTCTAAGGCCTTCTTTGGCAGCACATTCAGGGAAGAACCAGTATCAACCAAGACATGGGAGAGAGTGGTTCCTCGGCATTCAACTGAAACATGTAACGCATCATTGTGCTTCCTTCCTTTGGGAGTTAAGTCAACGTCGGAAAAGCCCAGGCCATTGTCAGCAGTAAGACTGGCCACACAATCCTGAAATTGGTCAGCCGAAGTCTCTTGGGGTACATGTGCCGTCTTCAAGAATTTAATCAGGGCCTTATCATGGGCCTCTGAACAGAGCAGGAGGGCTAACATTGAAATTTTAGAAGGGGTCTGCCCCAGTTGTTCTACAACGTCGTAGTCACTTTTTCTGATTATTTTTAGGATTTGATCCATTTCCTTCTGAGTGGTTTCGGGGATAACCACAGCATGAGCCTTCGTCCTGACAGGCATTTCCAGTATCCCCTTACCCTTGTCGGTATTATCAGCAGATGGTCTTACTTCAGGAGTGTTTAACTCTTCAATCACTGGGCCTTGCACAGAGGGCACAACAGGTGCAGAAGCTTTTAAGGGTCCAAAAACTGCTCGAGGGGGAGCAATCTCCGGATAAAAAGATCCGGCCACTGCGGGTTATCTTGCTTGTACCCGCGATGTTCCCTATATCAGGGTCTTCTTCAGAAATTTCTTGGACTGTTTCGATTTGTTTGATTTCGTGGTAGAAGATTTCTCCCCCATAGTTCCACGGTATCATTTTGCTTGATTGGTACGGGACAGGTCCCTGCATAGTGATCTTTAGAGGCACACATTCAGAGTCGGGTGTAATCCTGACAGGCCTTTTGCAAGCCTTGGGAGGATTGTCGGAAATGGTTATGATGGCAATATCGTTGGTTGAAGTATCACAAGTATCAGGAGTAATCAAATTGAAAGTGTTAACAGGGGTTTTCTGAAAAAGTATTTCTTGAGTATCCATCGGGCGTTGGACACCTGACTTCAACATTGGACAGTCACCTTGAATATTCAAACAAAAATAACAGTTTTTACCACAACTAGGAAAGATCCCGGCTCTCAACAAATTTTCTTTAATCACAATCAAAGGAGTCAACAGATTGGAAACATCAGTAACATGGAGGTTTTCCAAAATGGCATGCACATTGTGGTCGTGCTTGGACATCAGAGCAGATATAACATTGGGCTTCTCAGGAGCGTCAAATTCAACCTCTTTGGCGTCAATTAAATCCTGAATTTTATTCTTAAGTGCCCAGCAATTATTGGTATCGTGCCCAGCACTGTCAGAATGGTAAGCACACTTGGCGTTGGAGTGATAGTATGGAGAGGAGGTGTTAGGTTTTTTTGGCGCCTCCTTCAAACTAGTCAGATTTATCTTCAACAAATGAGGAAGAACCTGCACGGATGTCATGTTGATGCGGGTGAACTACCGTTGTGGCCGTTCTACCCGTTGTTGATTAGGTCTCGACTGATTGTTACGAGGTTGATCATTTGACGAATTTTGAATCATCACGGCCCCTACAGTCGGCCGGCGCTCAATTCTTCCCAATCCCTTCTGAGAATACACAACAGATGCTTCTTTCTTGGCTGGAAAAGGTTTTTTAACAGTTGTGGATGCGGAAGCATCCTTTTGAATCTTTCCACTTTTAATACCGGCCTTCACCCTTTCGCCGGTCAAAATCAGTTCAGTAAATCCCGCAGAAGAGCTCCCGATTAGATGGTTGAAGAAGGGGCCAGACAGGGTCCCCAGAAACATGTCAACTAATTCCCTATCTGATAGCGGTGGCTGCACCCTTCCAGCCAGGTCACGCCACTTCTGGACGTACTCCTTAAACCCTTCATTTGAAGTCATCCCCATAGTAATTGGGTACGAGTGGGCGCCAAATCAGCATTGTACTAATACTGACGATAAAAAGCAACTGCCAAGTCTTCCCAATTATGGACCTCTGATCTCTCGAGCTGATAAAACCAATCTAATTGAGTCCCAGACAAGCTGTCTTGGAAAAAGTGCACCCAGAGGTCTTTATCGGATGAATGTGGTTGGATCTTTCTAACATACGACCTCAAGTGCATTTTAGGGCAAGATAGACCTTCGTACTTGGCAAATGTTGGTACCTTGAACTTGGGAGGGATAATAATCCCAGCTACCAACCCCAGTTCTTCAAAATCCAATCCGGGCACCCTCTGCAACTCCATAGCTGCGAATCTGTCTTCAAGGTTCTTATACTTGTCATCCGCTGGTGGATACTGTTATTCTGAATAGTCTTCTTCTTCTTCATCTTCCTCCTCTTCTACCTCATACTCAGAAGGTACAGTAACGCCTTTCCCATTTCCAATCCCCTTGTCAGACGTTGAAGGAAATTCAAGAGTCCTTCTAGCATCGCCCTCAAACCTTCTTCCGAAAGTGGCTACCCCCGGTCTCTTTTTATTTTTCTTCTCTTTATTCTTCTCTAGCAGAACTTTGAGATCCTCTTGACCCTTTGCCAAGGTCATGAGGAGTTGCTGAAATTGCGAATTCTGTGCCTGTAGATCTTTTACTGTTTGCTCCAAATCCATCTTGCTGAAATAAACAGCAGAAAGATAAGGAAACCTGGCTTGAAGACCTGTTTATGCATATGATGAATGGTATGTTATTCATGTAATGCATTCAAGGGTTCAAAAATTCAAATTCGTTGCAAACAAAAAGGAACGCACGTCATATTAAAAGAAATTGTTAGTACATAAGTGCCCCATGGGAAAAATATTACAAAATTCTTAATGTAAAAAGACATTGTGCATCCTCTTTGGTGCGATGTAGATGTTGAGAGTTTCCTCCTCGTGAAGTCGGCGGGTGAGCTCTAAAGCCTTCTTCTCACTGGCATAGAAGCTGGCTTCGAAAGTATCCCGTTCTTCTTTGAGTTGGATCCAACTCTTTTGCATTTCTTCCCATGATGTTGGCATGTCAGGATGTAGGATGGTGTATGGAACCTCTCCTTCCTTAACAGGCTCTTTGATCAAGGGGAGAATGTGAGGATATGGCATCATAAGATTCTGGGAGCGGATTCGTACCCACTTGAGGTAAGGCTCAAGGGGGGTGGAATTTTTCTGCCCTAGTGTCTTACTATCCACCTTGTTAGGCATCCTCCAAGCTCTGATGAACCTTTGTCAAAGTCCTTGCGCATCATTGTGGAAGTCAAAAACTAGGTCAGGAATCAGCATGTCATGAGGGCCATCCCTTCAGGCATATCCAAATTGTCTCAAAGCTAGACAGGGGTTGTAGGTAATGCCTCCCCTAATACCAAGTAGTGGGACATTAGGGAATTCCCCACAACGATCAATGATGATGACATTTTCTCTGGACCGAGAACACCAATGTACATCAGAATGTGTGAGGGTCATCAATCGTTGTGACCACCTTAAACCCTGCTCATTCTTCAGAACTGATTGTGGAAGGTGAGAAATAAACCACCTTGCTAGGAGAGGAGTACAGCACATGACAACACCTCTTTTCCTCATTGTTCGTGTGTAAAATGAGTGTAGGATGTCCCCAAGCAATGTAGGTATGGGATTCCTGGATATGAAAATCTTGACAGCATTCACATCTATAAGTTGATCAGGGTTTGGGAACAAAACCAACCCATAGATAAGGAGTGCCACAATCTCTTCAAAGGCTTGTAGATCAAGAGAATTTCAGCATTCTTGTGCCTTCTCAAACAAAAACTTTGCCAAGAATCCCTTGACACCACTTCTGGTTTCCCAATGCCCCTTGATGTCAGATGGTTGCAAGTGTAATGCTTGAGCAACATCTTCAGGCTTTGATTCTTTTTCCGTACCGTTGTAGGGTAGTTGATTAAGAATAGGAATTCTCAGGAGTTGAGAAAATTCCTCCAAAGTAGGTACTAATTGGTAGTCAGGGAATGTGAAACAGTGGTGTAGGGGGTCAAAGAACTGGAAGATAACTTTAACCATATCTTCTTCAATGTTGGTGTTGACTAAGTTGAGGAGTCTACCATGTCTTTCACTGAAGAGAGAATTCTCTAGAATCCTGGAAGTAAGCTCCTTGAGTTGAGGAGGGATCCTCACAAGGTTGACTTGAATTGTTTTCCTGCGAAGAGATTCCATGACCTACAAACTAAGAACAAAGATGAAGATCCAAACCCTTGAAATGGTTATTGGATGCATATGATGCTTCATGATGTTCATGATGTATGTACAAGCACATGTACAGGCAAGTCACACAAAACCCTAGTTTCAGGCTTGCATGAGGTTTCATAGGTAAGTACCCTCTTGAGTTTAGTTGGCTCAAAACCTGTCCAATAAATAGTAACTGGGTTCTAAGGAGCTCAATATCATTGGATTGTTTTCTATGTTCATTGTTTTGGTTTAGCCACTTAACTAGCGACCAAAATATTCCAAGAAAACAACCCTCAATGAGTGTAGTATCGAGTATCTACCAACTTCGGACTGTACCAAAGTCGGTCATCTCACTACCCCTAATAAAAGGTCAAGATGGTAAAGTAAGGTTCTAGTTCATTAGTGCTTCATGACATCACTCAGCGGCCCCGTATTCTCTTTGATTGACTCAAAGGCTACCGGTACTCACAAATATGTCGCACTAATATAGCTATTGCTTCAACCGTGTCAGTATACCCCGCACAGTTTCCACAACATATTGCTATCTATGAATGTTTCCCAAATCCGGGTGGAGGATTTCAAGCCCAAACAAGAGAACCAAAATGTAAAGCAATCAAAGCAAACAATAATCATGCAAAGGGTGATCTAAGCCCTAAGGTTACTCCACTTTCAAATATTTCCCCAGCAGAGTCACCAGTTCTGTGATATGGTGGGAGAACTGACTTGGGATTTTGCGTTTGTGTTTGCAAATGTTTCGGTTTAGCAAGAGTCGCCACCGACTTTTTATTTTATCCTAAGGAAAGGTCAAAAAGCACAGGAAAGACCTTTGAGATGTTTTCTTGGGTTCGGGGAGTAGGTTATAGAAAGGGAAGGTATTAGCACCCTTTCTATCCATGGTTATCCATGGGCTCTTAGTTACTTGCTTTGTATTTCTATTGTTTGAAATGGTGCTTTTCAATTGTTTGAAATGGTGCTTTGTGTGTGATTTTGGAAAATGTTTTGAAAAGAGGCCATCGTTGTGGCAACCTTTGTAATGATTCTTGTTTGAATGTATACAAAGGTGTTTTTGTCTTTTGAAAGGTTTTCAATGTTTGAAAGTAGGTGTGATCGGTGGATCTGGAACTGACTGTTTAACGCTGGTTCGCGAAATGTCGCGGAAGCAAGAGTCGCCACCGTCTTTTATTTTCTCCAACATGGAAAGGACAAAAGCACAGAAAAATTCCTTATAGAGATCGCTCTCGGTTCGGGAGGTAGATTATAGAAAGGGAAGGTGTTAGCACCCTTTCTATCCATGGTTATCCATGGGCTCTTAGATACTCGCTCATTTGTGTTTTCAAAATTGTTTGTTTGCTTTTCAACTGTGGGTTTAAAAAAAAGTTTCTTTGAAAATTTCAGTTCGACTCTTGTATCGGTCCTCAAGAGTGTTCGAAAAGTTGCTTTCGAAAGCTTTTTGAAAATGTGTTGGTGTGAAAAGTATTTTTTGAATTGGTTTTGAAATTAGAGCAAGTATCTACGAGAACCTACCTACCCTAAGGAATTCGTCTGTGTAAATGTCTTTTAAAGTAGTGCCATCCCACCATTGAGAGGTAGGTAGCACCACCGTTGGAGGTGTTCGGGTCAATTCGAGTTTGTAGGGACATGGTGATCACCAGAGCAATAGGAAGACACCTTAGAAGCTACCCTCATGTCAGGTTCCCGGATCATGAGGACTTACTAAGACATCCTCTACTCGAAGATCACTTTTCGAGGCAAGGCAACAGTGAGGCGTACCCTAGGGGTGGTGTGTGATTTGTGTGTCAATTTCTTGGAGAATATGGGAGGGCAAATTTTGGGGTACAACAGTTGCCCCTGTTCAATCTTCTTAGACCTGAGGATGCAGATTGGCTGACGTGCCTTTCGTAATCCGAGGGTAGAAGATGATTGGACACTAGAGTGCCCAGAAATTTGTGCTCACATAGTGGCAGTGTGGTGGTAATGGGCTTATAGATGCCATTTAGAGGCTGCTGGATAGGATGATGGGCTTATAGATGCCATCTGGATGTTGATCGCGTAAGAGATTCCTTAGCGAGAACCTGCATACCTGCAAAAGAACAAATGAGTACCTGACACGTTGCAGGAGCTGAGTCTGGAGCTTCAAACGACGATGAATGAACCAAAGATGGTTACTGCCTTAGCATGAATGGTAAGAGAACCTTGGACGACTTTAACTTCAACAACGCTCGTTGAGAAAAATCTTAGCGGGAATTACCATCTTTGCAGTATCGGGAAGAGAACCATAGGCGATTATAATCTGAAAGGGAATCACCTCACTCACCGTCGGAGAGGGAACTATAGGAAATTATAATCTGAAAGGAATTATCACCTCACTCACCGTCGGAGAGGGGACCATAAGAGACTATCACCTCACACTAGTTCTGTGATCGGTGGATCTGGAACTGACTGTTTAACGCTGGTTCGCGAAATGTCGCGGTAAGCAAGAGTCGCCACCGTCTTTTATTTTCTCCAAATGGAAAGGACAAAAGCACATAAAAATTCCTTATAGAGATTGCTCTCGGTTCGGGAGGTAGATTATAGAAAGGGAAGGTGTTAGCACCCTTTCTATCCATGGTTATCCATGGGCTCTTAGATACTTGCTCACTTATGTTTTCAAAATGGTTTGTTTGCTTTTCAACTGTGGGTTTTAAAAAGTTTCTTTGAAAATTCCAGTTCGACTCTTGTATCTGTCCTCAAGAGTGTTTGAAAAATTGCTTTCGAAAGCTTTTTGAAAATGTGTTGGTGTGAAAAGTATTTTTTGAATTGGTTTTGAAATTAGAGCAAGTATCTACGAGAACCTACCTACCCTAAGGAATTCGTCTGTGTAAATGTCTTTTAAAGTAGTGCCATCCCACCATTGAGAGGTAGGTAGCACCACCGTTGGAGGTGTTCGGGTCAATTCGAGTTTGTAGGGACATGGTGATCACCAGAGCAATAGGAAGACACCTTAGAAGCTACCCTCATGCCAGGTTCCCGGATCATGAGGACTTACTAAGACATCCTCTACTCGACGATCACTTTTCGAGGCAAGGCAACAGTGAGGCGTACCCTAGGGGTGGTGTGTGATTTGTGTGTCAATTTCTTGGAGAATATGGGAGGGCAAATTTTGGGGTACAACAGTTGCCCCTGTTCAATCTTCTTAGACTTGAGGATGCAGATTGGCTGACGTGCCTTTCGTAATCCGAGGGTAGAAGATGATTGGACACTAGAGTGCCCAGAAATTTGTGCTCACATAGTGGCAGTGTGGTGGGAATGGGCTTATAGATGCCATTTAGAGGCTGCTGGATAAGATGATGGGCTTATAGATGCCATATGGATGTTGATCGCGTAAGAGATTCCTTAGCGAGAACCTGCATACCTGCAAAAGAACAAATGAGTACCTGACACGTTGCAGGAGTTGAGTCTGGAGCTTCAAACGACGATGAATGAACCAAAGATGGTTACTGCCTTAGCATGAATGGTAAGAGAACCTTGGACGACTTTAACTTCAACAACGCTCGTTGAGAAAAATCTTAGCGGGAATTACCATCTTTGCAGTATCGGGAAGAGAACCATAGGCGATTATAATCTGAAAGGGAATCACCTCACTCACCGTCGGAGAGGGAACTATAGGAAATTATAATCTGAAAGGAATTATCACCTCACTCACCGTCGGAGAGGGGACCATAAGAGACTATCACCTCACACTCACCGTCGGAGAGGGAAACATCTGAAAAAGGAATTACCACCTCACTCACCGTCGGAGAGGGGACCATAAGAGACTATCACCTCACACTCACCGTCAGAGAGGGAAACATCTGAAAAAGGAATTACCACCTCACTCACCGTCGGAGAGGGGACCATAAGAGACTATCACCTCACACTCATCGTCGGAGAGGGAAACATCTGAAAAGGACTGATCACCTCACTCACCGTCGGAGAGGGAACCATCTGAAAAGGAATGATCACCTCAATCACCGTCGGAGAGGGAACCATCTGGGATAACTTCTACTGAGTCTTCATCAGAAAAATCTGTTGGGAGTTGATTTAGCCGGACTAGAGAAGGCCTTGGACGGGATAACAACAGAGAATCTTAGGGTCGATTAACTGAACCGGTCTAGGTCTTGAAATGTCTTCAACTGGAATAAGTGTCAGAACGTCGCCATATCTGGTTCATATCTGAACTATATCTGGAAGGAAATCTGGAAGCAGCATCAGAACGTCACCATATCTGGTTTACATCTGAAACTATATCTGGAAGGAAATCTGGAAGCAGCATCAGAACGTCACCATATCTGGGTCATATCTGAAACTATATCTAGAAGGAAATCTGGAAGCATCATCAGAACGTCACCATATCTGGGTCATATCTGAAACTATATCTAGAAGGAAATCTGGAAGCAGCATCAGAACGTCACCATATCTGGGTCATATCTGAAACTATATCTAGAAGAATATCTGGAAGCAGCATCAGAACGTCACCATATCTGGGTCATATCTGAAACTATATCTAGAAGGAAATCTGGAAGCAGCATCAGAACGTCACCATATCTGGGTCATATCTGAAACTATATCTAGAAAGAATTGCGATAGTTGATAGTAATCATTTTGGTATTGATCTTTTTCCTGAAAAGGCAAAACATAATTGTATGCAAAATCATGATGCATGAACTGTATGTCTTCAAAATTAATGAGATTCGTGTAGTATGATGCATATGCATGCTATAATGTATGAAGATGCGATGTTTATGAATATATTTTCGTCTAAGAAAATAAATCCTTGACGGGTGCCGGGAAGTCACTCCTGGGCTGATGTTGAAGAATAGGTTTTGCTTCCGCCGGGGATGATAGTTGCAAGAATTCCGATAGGAGAAGATAACTCTATTGGGGAATAAACTTGGCGAATGGGTTACTCTGCGGGGAGACAAATACTCTAGTAATCTTGCTGGGGAGCAATACTCTGTGGGGAGAGAGACACTCTGTTGATTGTTGATAGTAACTTGCTGAGGATATCCTTGTTGTTGGAAGTGTTGATGGACTTCGCTGGGGATACGAAGGCTTCGTTGACGACGCTCTTTCCGTGGCTTTTGGCTGAGGATAACCCAGTTATATCTTGTTATGGAAATAACTCTTTGAATAAAGCCGGGAGACGCATTCGTGCTCTGCGAGGGTAAGCTTCCAAAATCGACTGGGGATAAGCTTACTGCTTGGGGAGATGGATTCCAACCTTCCTGGGGAAGCTGGATTGGACTCTCCTGGGGAAGTATTGAACTGTATCGGTTATGTTCTTCAACGGAACCTACCTTGATACCTTGGAGGATAGAACACTCAGATTGCTTAGACCACCCATTATTGCCCCTGTTTCTATGGGGGAGGCACTTGTGGGGTGCTGATAGTTGTTGATGGACAAACCTTCTTCTGGTAGGCAGATGGCAGGACATAGTCGTACGCTTTAATCCCTAACTTTTGCCTGGACCGCCCTTTCGGGTTTTCAGTCCACCGGGATACCCATTTTTGCTCAAGCCGCCTTTTCAGGTTTTCGACTTGCCGGGTGTACAGATTTTTTTCATTTCATCCCTTCATTTTGCCCGAACCCTTTTTGGTTCGTCGGGAAGCCCTTATTTTTGCCTAGGTGTGTCAACCTAGCGGGTCTTTGATTGTGCGTAGTATTTTTCGACTATGTCCACGTTCAGGGAATGTAGGGAGTTGCCCCTGTTAACAGTGTTTTGTCATGCCACCAGAAGGTGTTTGATCAGGCCAGATTCGTTGTTGAAATGCCCCAAGTGACTCAGGCGGAGATTTGCCCCAGGCTATTTGCCTTTGAGAGATTCTCCGAATCTTGATTGGGTTGCCCCAGATGATGGACCATGCTCGTGTCTTGCCCCTTGATTGGAAGTACTTTTGTTCACTAGGTATTCATCGTGCGAATTCCCCTGCTGTTCAAACAAAAGGTCATATGCAAACAAAGTTATGTTAAAAAATGCAAAGCTTATGTCTGTCTTGAAGATTTTGAAAATGCATTCTTTTCATAAAACAAGTGATTGTTTGTAAAAACGTGATGTCAACTCGTTATTTTATTGCGAGCCTTAAGGAGTCAGGATACCTTTCGTAACAGTATGCTTTCGAACTAACCCATGCTTCAGCTAGGACTTTTAAGGGTTATAACGTGGCTTGGTTCACGGTTTAAGAAACAAAGGATAAAGGCTCAAATTTTATTTGTACCCACCCGCTCTTCGTGATGTTCTCCAAACCTAAACTCAGTTGATCATACGTTAGACCTTGTTTGAGTCTTTGCTCTGATTTTCCGGTGATGGTTCGGGTATTGACAATTTATTTTGAATGGGCAGTCATTTCCTTTTTTGTTGAGGGTTTGTATGACCTCTTTTTTTTCTTGATTTTGTTATCCCTGTTTTTTGCCTGAGCTGTTTCCTTTTTGGAATTATAGTCAGCGGGATGCCCCAGTTTTGTAAGTCTCCTTCATAGGTTTTGACTTATTGGGTTTTTATTTTTGAGATATAATGACTGCCTATCCTTATGATTGTTCGGAACCATCATTGTCTTTTTTTTTTTGTAAGGACCTCTTTGGTGCCATTCGTTATGCACTTGGATCAACTGAGAGACTACCCTGCCCCAGGTTATGATTAAGCGTTTCAAATTTCGAAAAGAAAAACTCCTACTTCTTTGGCTCAGAGGGGTTGACGAGGGATTATCATCCTTATAACTCCAGTGTTTAGGGATTGAAACAATGCCTGTACCTCATCAGCGGGGTCTGTTCAAAAGCATACTGTAGAGATCGTGGTATCGTTTTCGTCATCCTCCCTCAAGAGGCTTAGAATTTTAGATCCAGAGTTGACATCAGAAAAATATGAAAAGAAATTTTGAACATAATGAAAACAATTGTATTAATTCCCAAAACAGACGTATGCGATGCATTGATAGAATAAAAGAGTTTGCTATGACATTAATTGTTTGTATAAGCAAAGAAAAATACAACTCAAAAATTCAAATAAACAAAAGGCTTCAATGATTGGGTAACGGAGCAGTGATTATGTTCGGAGTCTCAGGCACTTCAAACTGAATCTCCCCGGCGTCGATCATGTCTTGAATCTTGTTCTTGAGAGGCTAGCAGTTGTCCGTAGTATGCCCCGGGCTATCAGAATGATATGCGCACCTATCATTGGGATGATAGTTGGGAGCAGAAGTGTTCGGATTCCGAAGAGGAGCCCTTAAGGTGATCAGCCCTGCCTTCAACATTTGTTGCAGCGCTTGATCCAGCGACATGTTAATTTTGGTGTACTGTCGTTTCTCCTTGCGCTGCTGCCCCTGTCCTTGTTGAGCAGGTCCAGGATTGGAGATCTGGATTGCCCCTACCTCATGACGGCTCTTTTTACCGTGCACAGCATTGGATTCTTTCTTTCCATGATGAGGCTTTTTATCAGAAGGTGCAGCCTCTTGAATTTTCCCAGACCGGATGCCAGCTTCTATTCGCTCTCCAGTCAAGATAAGATCTGTGAATCCAGCAGACGAATTCCCAATTAGGTGGTTGTAGAACGGACCAGACAGGGTCCCCAAGAACATATCGACAAGTTCCCGATCAGTCAGAGGTGGTTGTACCCTTCCAGCAAGATCCCTCCATTTCTGCGCATATTCTTTAAAACCTTCACTTGATCCTAACGACATACCCTGGAGTTGGGTACGCGTAGGAGCAAGGTCGGCATTATATTGATACTGCTTGTAGAAAGCAGTAGCCAACTCCTCCCAGTTACGAACCTTGGTCCCATCTAGCTGATAGAACCATTCGAGATGAGTCCCTGAAAGACTCTCCTGGAAGAAGTGGATCCACAAATTCTTGTCCACCGTATCTGGTTGAATCTTCCAAACATAGGACCTGAGATGTAACTTGGGACAAGACGCCCCGTCATACTTGGTAAAGGATGGTGCTTTGAACTTCCGAGGAATAATCACACCAGTTGACAAACCCAGATCTCCAAAATCCAGCCCAGGTACCTGTTGTATTTCCATAGCATTTAAACGGTCTTCCAACTGCTTGTACTTGTCCTCAGCCGGAGGGTACTGTTCGTCGTTGAAATCTGTCTCGTTGTCGGAGACCACTGGACTAGGCACCTCTCTCTCATGGTGACTGCTTTCCCTCACAGATGGAGTAGTCCTCTCAGTTTCAGTCTGCGGTGTGTTCCTAGATCTGCGTCTAGGGCTGAACAAAACAGTCCTCTTCTTCTTCTTTTCCTTCTTCAAGAGCAGAGCCTTCAGATCTCGTTGCCCCTGGGTCAAATTCATGATCAGCCCTTGGAACTGGGCGTTCTGAGCCTGGAGGGCCTTGATAGTGTACTTGGTTGAAGATTCAGGATTCATGACGAGACTGCTGAAATAAACAGCGAGGAAGGTAAGTAACCTGCAGAGAAAGGGCACCTGCAATGCAATGAGATGTATGACATGCATGTAATGTTTTCAAGGACCTCGCGGGGTAGACAAAAAATTTGTTAGCATTTGGATCCGGTAGCTTGATTGAAAGAACTTCATATTGTTGAGAGTCCTTCGTCAAGGGTCAAAGGCTCACCATATCTAGTGGGTCACAGCCCCTGACAACCTTAGCTAGAGGAAAATAAATCCTCTTTGCCCCTTGCTAGACGTTTGATTCATCATGACCTGCATCACAAGCCCTTGAGATCCTTGAAATGGGTTAAGATGTATGCAATGGTATGATGTTATGGTATGCATGGGGTAATGTGAGTAAACCCTGTCATGAGTCCCAATTAAGGACTATAAACAAACCCTGCAAGAAATTCAGTATACTTTGTTATGAGTCCCAATTAAGGACTATAAACAAAACCTGCAGGAGACCTAGTAAACCCTGTTATGAGTCCCAGTTAAGGACTATAAAAAAAACCTGCAAGTAGCTTATGTGTCAGATAACACGCATGCAATTAGTCAAGTACGAAGGCACACAAGTCACACGAGAGAAGCCCTTAGAGTTTAGGCCAGCAGGAGGTCTGGGTATTACCCTCTTGAAGTTGGTGGGTTCAACCTGTCCTAATCAAAGTAACCGGGTTCTAAGGTTCCCAATATCACGGGATTGCTTTCATTGTTCATCGTTTCGATTTAGCCACTGAACTGGCGACCGAAATATTCCAGGAAAGCAACCCTCAATTGAGTGTAGTATCGAGTATCAACCAACCTCGGACTGTACCAAAGTCAGTTATCTCACGACCCTAAAGAGGCCAAGATAGTTCAATTAAGGTTCCTAAGGTCTGTTGATGCTTCACGACACCACGCGGAGGCCCCGTACTCTCCTTGACTGAACTCAAGGGTTACCGGTACACACCAAAGTGCCACATCAACGTAGCAGACTGTTTCAACCATGTCGGTATACCCCGCACAGTTCCCTCACAGCCTTGTTGCTACTTTCTAAGAAGGTTTCCCCAGATCCGGGTTAGGATGTATAGAACTCCCAAGCAACCCACAATAATAAAGCAAGCAAGGAAAACAATTGAAAACACAGTTATGAGCTAGCCCTAAGGTACACCCCACTTTAAGTTTGTATCCCCAGCAGAGTCGCCAGTTCTGTGATCGGTGGATCTGGAACTGACTGTTTAACGCTGGTTCGCGAAATGTCGCGGTAAGCAAGAGTCGCCACTGTCTTTTATTTTCTCCAAATGGAAAGGACAAAAGCACAGAAAAATTCCTTATAGAGATTGCTCTCGGTTCGGGAGGTAGATTATAGAAAGGGAAGGTGTTAGCACCCTTTCTATCCATGGTTATCCATGGGCTCTTAGATACTTGCTCACTTATGTTTTCAAAATGGTTTGTTTGCTTTTCAACTGTGGGTTTTAAAAAGTTTCTTTGAAAATTCCAGTTCGACTCTTGTATATGTCCTCAAGAGTGTTTGAAAAATTGCTTTCGAAAGCTTTTTGAAAATGTGTTGGTGTGAAAAGTATTTTTTGAATTGGTTTTGAAATTAGAGCAAGTATCTACGAGAACCTACCTACCCTAAGGAATTCGTCTGTGTAAATGTCTTTTAAAGTAGTGCCATCCCACCATTGAGAGGTAGGTAGCACCACCGTTGGAGGTGTTCGGGTCAATTCGAGTTTGTAGGGACATGGTGATCACCAGAGCAATAGGAAGACACCTTAGAAGCTACCCTCATGCCAGGTTCCCGGATCATGAGGACTTACTAAGACATCCTCTACTCGACGATCACTTTTCGAGGCAAGGCAACAGTGAGGCGTACCCTAGGGGTGGTGTGTGATTTGTGTGTCAATTTCTTGGAGAATATGGGAGGGCAAATTTTGGGGTACAACAGTAGGGTTTTGAAATTGTGTTGTGGAGTGTGTTTTGAAAAGTAGCAAGGATGTTTTTGCAAGCTTGATCAAGTAACTAAGAGCTATCTACCCTATTTTACTCAAAGATCCTTCTTATATTCTTAACCCTTTTAACAGTGTTGCTTCACCATTGTATTTGGTGAACAACCTTGTGTTAGGATGTTTAACGGGACAAGCGCGGGTCATCGTATAGACCATGATAGCAATTGTGTCAAGTATCTTTGGCAATTTTATTGAGGGACTTGATCATTTTGTTTAGGCAACTTCAGATAGCGTCATCGAGGGACTATGATCTTTTGTTTTGTTTTTGTTTTGCCAAAGTACTTGACATGCAACCATGACCCATTTTTGAAGGCAACAAGTGGATTGTAACCCTAGGGGTGCAAGTGTGCATTGTGTTTGTTTTTCATGCATGTTATCTTGGATTAGGCCAAACTAATTGTTGATTTTATTTGCATACAAACCCTAGGTCTAAGCATGGCATAATTGAAAGCTTTTAAATGTACGGGAATTTAAATGCTACACTATTACAACATGATATAGGGAGGGGGTATAAATTTGAATTGGGAGTATTTGACAAGAAATTAAACCCTAGATTACTATTACAACCAAATTGAATGTACAAGATACAATATTTAAATGTACAATAATTGAAATAAATACAATAAATAAATGTAAATAAAATGTATTATGCCAAAATGTTTTTTAGTATGTAAAAAGTATTTTTCAATGTGAAAAGTAAAATAAAAAGATCAATTTTAATTATTTTTCCTATTTAGGGCAAGAAACCCTAATTCTTAATAAATAATATTATTTATTAATTTTATACAAATATATATTAACAAAATAAAAGTATATTGTAAAAAATGTTTTTTTAGTGTAAAATATTAATAAAAATGAAAATGTGATATTTTTGTATTTTTTAATCTAATTATTTAATAACAAGTATATAAGCATATATATATATATATATATATATATATATATATATATATATATATATATATATATATATATATATATATATATATATATATATATATATATATATATATATATATATATATATATATATATATATATATATATATATATATATATATATATATATATATATATATATATATATATATATATATATATATATATTTATTAAACATATTAAATGTACAAAGATAAAAATTAATTATTTACAAAAATGGATATCTTCAAGAAAATGTTTTCAAATGTAAATAAAAATAATAAATGAAAATAAGTATATTTTTTGTATTATTTTTGAGTTTTATTAAAAAAGAAAATAGTTTATTTACATATATATACTTAGTAAAATAAAATAAATATCAAATAAACATGAAAAAAAATGGAAAATTATTTTTGGCATTTTTTATATTTATACAAAAAATAATAAAGTCAGGATAAAAAATAAAATGTCAAAAATGATAAATATTAAACAAATGGGCCAGGGGTGTGTAAATAGAAAATAGGGGTGTTAGAAGTGAAAACACAACAGGCCCAGCCCACCAGACTTCTTCTTCTTCCTCTTGCTCACAAAACACGCGCTTCTGTGTATCAATGGCCAACTCCTGATTCTTTGATTTTTTGACAAAACTCATAACATGAACATTGCAGAGAATTAAATAACGAATTCAACCATATAAAAAACTTGGATTAACTCTCAAAGACCAGAGAGAATTTCTATGGCCCTAATTTTTAACCTAGTTTTTTCAGAAAGTTCATGAGTGAAATTCTCTCAGCACGATTAATGTAAATGAAAACTAAGCATATGTATGGCTTCAGGGCTATGAGTACAACATATTTTATTTACAAACCTAAGCCTAACCATTCATAAATAGAGAGATAGAAGTCCATGAAATACCTGTTTCAGTTGACTTCGAGCTGGACAATGTAGCAATCTTCAATGGTGTTTGAGCTTCTGTTGAGCTTGCCTGAGGTCCAAGGAAGCTTCTCCAATGCTTGGCTTGCTTTGAAACAACTTGAATCGTGCTGTAGAACTCAACCTGCAGAGCTTTGAAATGAAAATGGAAAAGTGTGTTAGAGGTGTTACAGCTTGCAATGGGGACTTGGGATAGTTCAGGTGAGTTGATTGGAAGGTGTTGGAACTATCTTGGGACAAAACGCACGATGGAAATTGGTTGTGGCTTGCAAGATGCAGAACTTGCTCTGTTTTTGCAAAAAAACAGTGATTCTGAGTATGAGGAGGTTTTAGTGATGAAAGGGTCGTGCTTTAGGCTTGTTGGGATGTATGGAACTTGTTCACAAAGTTCTTGTAAGCTTGTGTTAAGAGATATGAGAGCTTGCTTATGTTTTGCCACTTTTCTTCTACTTGAAGCAAGAGAATGGAAATGATGTTATAGCCCTGTACCAGCCATCCTATCATGCTGCAACTTTTGTTCTTGGTTACTGGAATTAGTGGACTTGATCTTGCCTCAAAGATCTGGCCCCCATGCCTCAAGGATTTGGTTTTGACATAAAGTGAAATTGGGCAAAAATGGCAATTTGCCTTTTTCTACTTAAGGCTTAATCTTGTGTATAATGCCCAAGTGAACAAAACAAAGGCTTAGAATGATGGATTGGCATTAAATTATGGAGTGCAAATTGGTTTTGAGGCCTGTAATGTTGAACCAAGCTAGCTAGATCAGAATTGCAAGTTGTTATGAACATGTATTGACCATGGACAAAAGTGAGTTTTTGCCAACTTCAAGCATTCGATTCTCTCTAACCACAAGGGTGTTTGAGGAGTTCTTGGACAATTTGGAAAGCTTGGAACATGTACTAAAATCCCTCTTTGTAATGCAACTTGAAACTCCAAGTGGAACTATGTGAAAAATGGCCAAGAAGATGGGTCAAAATCCTGCCTAAATTAGGGCAAATTTTCTCTAAGTTAAAAGTTTTAGGTACCCTTGTTCCAAAAATCATAACTTGAGATACATGTTTATTTTGAGAAAACTTTGTGAATCAAAGTTGTAGAATTTGTGATGTACTACAACTTTCATGTTTCAAGTTTTTTTTGAATCCATCTGCATCTTGGTGAAAAAATCGGACAAAGTTAGGAAAAAAATAAGAATTTCATAACTTAGAAAATTTCTAAGTTATGAAATTTTTCCATTTTAAACCCTAATTTGCATTTTTGGGTTTCTTGATGAACAAGTTTCATAATTTGACATGTCTTGATGAAAAATGACCCTTGGCACTTGATTTTGACCAAAAAGTCAAAGTTTGACTTTTCAGTATACAGTCAAATTTTAATCAGTTGACTGAAAAATTCATCTGTCAACCCTATGCATTTGAGATCTTTTGAACTTGTTGAATGGGTCAAGACAATGTCATTGAGTCCTTGAGTCCATATGTGAGCTTGGTTTGCCATTGGTTAGGTCAAACAGTCAAAAATTTGCCTTTGTGCAGTCAAAACCCTAAAAATGACCATTTTGCCCTTTTGGTGATCTGATCAAATTTCTTGCGGAATTGTGATCCAAACTTGATCAAATGGTTCATATGAGTTCATAATGTTGATGTGGGTCAAATTTCATGAGGTTTGACTGTCAATTGGCCACAATTGACTTTTCCCCCAATAGAGCTGATTTCTAGGTCAACTGTCCAATTGACTGGGCAAAGATTTGAATCAAGGCTTGAAACTTGGTATGGGCAAACTTGTGAACCCAACATGAAGCATGAAAGTCAATTTGGGTATTGTAGGTCAAAATATCCTTGTGCAAACTCAAACCCTAATTTGGGTTAACAGTGCAAGGAGGGGTCTTGAGCAGAGCAAACCCTAGCTTGATCCTGAATTCCAAGAGTCTTGTGATGAGAAAGTGTTGATGAAATGAGAGGGAAAATTTTGGGGTACAACAGTCAAGTTTAATATTCATTAAGAGAAAGATTCTTGACTAAAACCCTAATTCTTCTTGATTGATTAAAAAGAATGAAGTTTATATAAAAAAAAGGTATTTTTTATATTTTATATTTTTTATCTTGAAAAATAAATTATAGTGTTATAAAATATTCTTTAGTCTTTTGGTATCAAAAATATATTTTCATCAGTATAAAATAAATAATATTTTAGTTTTAATTAAATTTACAAGATAATTAGTGAAATAAATAAAGTGTGATCAAAATAAAATATATTTTTTTGTAAAAAAAAAACTAAGTTAAAATATAACTCTATTATTTTTTTGTGATTTTTAATATTGAAATAAATATATTTAAGAAAATAACATAAAAATAAAATAAAAATGGGTCAGGGGTGCAAATATGAGACAAGGAGGAAATGTTAGAAAAAATACAATAGGCCCATGAGGTGGAGGCCCAGCGCTGCAAGAGGCAAAAAAAATGTGGAAAAATGTGAGAAAATGCAAAATGCGATTTTTTTTTAATAACCATGTATTATGAAAAAATTCGCAAATAACCGCGTTTCGGAAAAGATTATGCAAATAACCATGTTTCAGATGACTCCCCAAAGGAGGAGCCATCTGAATTGGCGCCTACTCCCATTGTTTAAGGGGAGGCGCCATCTCACTTGGCACCTATGTGCTTAGGGCATGCCCTAAGCCAAGTGAGATGGCGCCTAGGTGTTATTTTAGGGCAAAAATTGAATTTTTTTTTGTCCGGTGCGTTGCATGTTGGATACAGGATCAACGAAATGGACTTTTTATTAAAAAAAATTACATCCAACTGTATTACATTAAAAAAACAGATAAAAAAAACAGATAAAAAAAACAGATAAAAAAAAACAGAAAAAAAATAGATAAATCAGTGATCCCCCGGAACCCGGTAATGACCCCCGGTTCCGCATTCCTGTCCTCGTCTTTCCCGTGCTGGGTGTCGTCGCGTTTCCTGCTGCGGCAGGGTCGATGGCCCAGCGAAGTCAATGCGGTCGGGATCCATAAAATCAGTCAGATCTCCATATCTAGAAGATCCGCTTTGGTACAGTCGGTTACCCATACCCTCAAAGTTTGGTCGTGTTGGCGGTGGGTGGGGTTCCATGGTGGGTCTGTAGCATTGATCGTCTGAGTACGGTGGGTAGAAAGGAAATGGATCTTGGGGTGTTTGGTATTGAGGATGTTGGGTGGTTTGGTGATATTGTGGTTGATGGTAGGTTGGGTCGGTTTGTTCGTAGTCTTCCGATATTCCCATATTAGGGCTAAGGCTGGATGTTGAGGGGCCCATATTGGGATATACGGAAGACTGAAATTGTGTGTGGGGTATGTGGGTGTGCTGGTATTGTGATTGGTATTGTGGTTGGGTGTGAGGCATATCGGGGTATTGGTAGTGAGGTGGTGGTTGTGGTTGGTTGTGTGACATTTGAGTGTAATTGTGTTGTGGTGGGGACTGTGGTTGGGTGTCTGTGGGTCTGTTTCTTCTTGGGGGTTGGTGGGAGGTTGATGGGTTTTGGGTTTGTTGTTGGGGAAACGAGGGTTGTGTCCATTGTGTACGTGGGTCAACCAAGTACCTTGGATGAGACACGTGCATTTCAGGGTTACTAACCGACATGTACCAAGATAAATATTGATCCGTGTGTCCCATATTACCATGATTAAGGAAAACCGGGAATTGCAAGACATAGCGGTGACGCTTCTGCCACATCTTACACCATTCCGGAGCGAAGTCTTTCCAGTTGGTAAGACCCCACTGGGCGTCGACCCTTTTAAGATGCCATGGGGACAAACAAGTTGGATCACTTGGTATCTCTTGATGCATTCCGAACTGCATCTTCACACGGTCGCTGTGGTGCATCTCCACAATGTTGAACCGAATGATTGCAGTCTTCGCGGTCCAAATTGCTGCATCCTCCGGGTTTGGATCATAGCCCAAACCCAAATATGGTCTCCAGACGAACTGCTATAAAATTTAAATCAGGTTAACGAAAGCGTAATGTATAAATAATTTAAATTAAGAAAATTTTAAAGCTACGACGTACATCATCCGAGCCTAAGTGATCCAACAGATTGCGGTATAGTGCGACATTGAATCTTGGATTCTTGCCGTAATCCATACCCCTCACGCAGTACCTAAAGGAAATGAAAAACATTTTATTCTTAGCATATATTTGGTGAAGAGATGAATAGTAATAAATGATATAACTTGATGACTTACTTTGTTGCGTACGGGAAACCGAAAGTGTTGTTGTTGACGGGGTTTAAGGACTCCATCCTCCACCAACCCCAGGCTTGTAGTAAAAAAGCGCACCCATAAAATGTACATTTTTCCTTGACTGCATTTTTGCACAAGGAACTGTATAGGTGGGCTAAAACTGCAGAACCCCAACTATATTTTCTTGTTTTTTCAAAATTTCTTAGTAAATGTAAATACATAAAATTTACACTATTTCCCGTACTTTCGGGAAATAAAAATGTACCAAATAGTATCATAAGATAAGTTCTGGCTTTTACTACCCTGTCTTGCTCGGAGGAATTTTCGTTTAATTCCAAACTTGCATAATGACTTTTCAGCTCAGTGAGTAGTATTCCCTGACCTCTCGCACCACCACCTTCAACCATATCCCTACCCAACAGTTCTTCACACTGAGAGTTGGGTTGTTGAACCGACCCGTTCACGGCCTTACCGTCGATAGGGAAACCTAGTATCATGTACACATCCTCTAGCGTGATGGTACATTCACTTATTGGTAGGTGAAATGTATGGGTCTCTGGTCTCCACCTTTCCAACATTGCAAGAATGAACTTCGAGTCAATGGTGCAGTTGGAGATCTTTATGACATGTCCAAAACCTGCGTATTCCAGGTATGGTATGATAAATGGGTCGGGAGCCAGGTAGTTGCGAGAACGGATTCTGAATCTTTTGGTGTCCCGAGTTCATAATGTAAAAGTTGTAAGATTAAGTAAGACGAACAAAGCATTATCTGAAGTATGAAAAATGAATAACCAAAATAGAAACTTACAAATGCGACAATGTTTTCCCTTGTGCCTCTGTGAGAATCGCCCATTGTTAGAAGAGCCATTGTTTAAAATGCTTGAGATTATGAAAGACTTAGAAAGTGTAAGAGAGTATGAAAGACTTAGAAAGTGTAAGAGAGTATGAAAGATTTCGTAGCAGAGAGTGAGACTTGTGTGGGTGTGAGAGATGTATGATATGGTATGTATTTATAGGCAAAAAAATTTCATATAGTGGTTGCTGGTGCTTGCATGCATGTGAAGTGTCACTCTTGCAGGCTAGGTGGCAGCCTAGAGGGTTACATATATGCATGCATGTAAAAAAATGAAAGGTGTCACTCTTGCAGGCTAGGTGGCAGCCTAAGGATGTATCACGATTGGACAGTAAGGGAGGCGCCATTGGACTTGGCGAAAGAGTACAAAAATGAATGGTGTCGCCACCCCAATTGGCGAATAAGAGGTGTCATTGGTTGCAGGCTAGGCTCAGGCTACGTGACAACCTTTGGGATGGCTTGCCTGAATGAATGTAACCCCATTGGAGGTGATGGGAGGAGACTTACAACATACAGTATAGGTGCAGAGTAGGCGCATGCTAGGTGGCAGCCTAGGGGGTTACATATTTGCATGCATGTATCACGATTGGACATTAAGGGAGGCGCCATTGGACTTGGAGAAAGAGTACAAAAATGAATGGTGTCTCCATCCCAATTGACGAATAAGAGGTGTCCTTTGTTGCAGGCTAGGCTCAGGCTACGTGACAGCCTTTGGGATGCCTTTCCTGAATGCATGTAACCCCATTGGAGGTGATGGGAGGAGACTTACAACATACAGTATAGGTGTAGAGTAGGCGCAGGCTAGGTGGCAGCCTAGGGGGTTACATATCTGCATGCATGTATCACGATTGGACAGTAAGGGAGGCGCCATTGGACTTGGCGAAAGAGTACAAAAATGAATGGTGTCGCCATCCCAATTGGCGAATAAGAGGTGTCCTTTGTTGCAGGCTAGGCTCAGGCTACGTGACAACCTTTGGGATGCCTTTCCTGAATGCATGTAACGCCATTAGAGGTGATGGGAGGAGACTTACAACATACAGTATAGGTGTAGAGTAGGCGCAGACTAGGTGGTAGCCTAGGGCGTTACATATCTTCATGCATGTATCACGATTGGACAGTAAGGGAGGCGCCATTGGACTTGGCGAAAGAGTACAAAAATGAATGGTGTCGCCATCCCAACTGGCGAATAAGAGGTGTCCTTTGTTGCAGGCTAGGCTCAGGCTACATGACAGCCTTTGGGATGCCTTGCATGTAACACTATTGGCAGCCTTGGGGGTTGCATCCTTACTTAATTAAAATTTTTAGTCTTACGTTTATCATAACTTTGATTCACTTAATCTGTCAAATCTTCCAACCTTCAAATGTTCTTACAATCAAACCTTCAAACCTTCAAACAATCAAACATACAAACCTTCGAATAACTCATAAAGTTCAAACATTCCAACCTTCAAACCTTACAACATTCAAACCTCTATACAATCAATAAACTTCAAACATTCCAACCTTCGAATCACTCATAAAATTCAAACATTCCAACCTTCAAACCTTCAAACAATCCTACGCAATGGCCTCTGCACCATAATTTGTCGTCAAAGCACATTTCAACAGTGAGACATACATTTGTCCCACTGCTGGGTTTTTGTTTAGAGACACAGACAACATCTGATTTCTCTTAAACGGGAAAGCCAATTTCTCGTACTTCAAAAAATGATTGGAGGCCAAACTTGAACGAGGCCCGGTGACCCAGATATTTTATCAGAATCCAGTTTTTTTTGGAAACAACCAAGTAATTTTTTATAAGGTTGAAGTTCAAGATGACGAGGATCTTCAGAATATGTTTTCCAGCCATGTGTATTCTGGGTACGACTCTATTTAGTTGTACGTTATGTTGCGAGAGCCTCAGGTGACACAAGAGGTTGATCCTTTGGAGAATGAACAAGCTGAGGTAGATGCAGTTGATGATGAAGAAGAAGATGACGAGTTAGAGTTTGATGAAATGGTGAATGATGATTCTGATGATGATGGCATCCCTAGTATTCCTGCAAACGAAATCTACACACCACCTCCGCACATGACAAACTTCAACATGGACGGAGATGAACCTTCTACTGACTTATTTTTCAATCCGTATATGAAGTCATATGAAAATTTAAAAGAGAAGGACAAGTTTCGTAATAGAGAGGAATGCATCAGAGCCATAAAAAAATTCCACATGCTCAACTCGATTGATTTTAAGGTGGACCGTGTCAACCCAGAAAGGTACAAGATCAAGTGTGTCCACCCTGACTGTATGTTCAAGCTGACTGCATCATACAGATTAAGAGGTGACTGTTGGGTCATAGGTTCCATGACTACCCACACTTGTGTAAGTTCCACTCAATCACAGGACCACCGAAAACTCAACTACGATCTCATCTGTCAAGAAATCCTACCTCTGGTCAGCAATGACCCATCTTTGAAGGTGAAAACAATCATCTCCCACATCACCACGATTTTTAACTACACTCCGTCTTACCGTAAGGCGTGGTTAGCAAAGACTAAGGCGATTGAAAGGGTGTACGGAAACTGGGAGGAGTCATACCAAGAACTTCCCCGCTACCTGAATGCACTCAAGATGTATTCTCCAGGTAGTGTTTATGTTCTGGAAACCTTGCCAGCATACGCCCAAGATGGTAGTCTACTAAACGGCAACGAAATATTCAGTCGAGTGTTTTGGGCATTTCAACCATGCATGACAGGGTTTGCATCATGCAAACCAATTATACAAATTGATGGGACTTGGTTGTGTGGGAAGTACAAAGGCACGCTACTGATGGCAGTTGCACAAGATGGCAACAACAACATTTTCCCCATTGCCTTTGCCCTTGTCGAGGGGGAGACTGGTGGTGCTTGGAGCTTTTTTCTGAAAAATCTGCGGACACACGTGGCTCCTCAACCAGATCTCTGTTTGATCTCGGACATACATGCCTCCATTGAAAGTGCCTACAATAATCATGCAAACGGTTGGCATGACCCTCCTTCTACGCATGTCTATTGCGTTAGGCATATCGTCCAGAATTTCACGAGGGAGATCAAGGACAAAACATTAAGGAAAGCGGTTATGAATGCGGGATATGCATTGACACAACCCACATTCAAATATTACCGCAACGAGATCCGTTTGTCAAATCCGGAAGCCGGTAGGTGGATCGACAATATTCCGGTGGAAAAATGGACTAGGTCATACGACAATGGCCAAAGATGGGGGCATATGACAACGAATCTTATTGAATCAATGAATGGGGTATTCAAAGGCATACGAAACCTCCCGATCACTGCTTTGGTAAAATCTACGTATTTTAGGATGGCTGCGTTATTTGCCAAAAGAAGTGAAATGTGGAATGCGGTGTTGCAATCTGGACAACTATGGAGTGAAAGCTGCATGAAATACATTAAGGCTGAAAGTGCTAAAGCTAACACTCATATGGTTATACGGTTTGACCGACACAACCACAACTTCATAGTGAAAGAGACAATCGACCACAACGAAGGTCTGCCAAGACAAGAATATAGGGTCATGCTACCTTCTCGTTGGTACGATTGTGGCAGGTTTCAAGCATTTCGTATGCCTTGCTCTCATGTCATTTCCGCTTGTGCTCATACCCATCAAGACGCGTTGCAACTTCTATCAAACATTTACAAATCTGAAACGTTGCTCAATGTTTACAACAACAACTTTCCTTTGGTAGCAAAACCAGATTATTGGCCTGCATACAACGACGAAATAGTGTGGCACAATGACCAAATGCGAAGGAACAAGAAGGGTCGTCCCAAAAGTAAGCGCATCACAACAGAAATGGACGATCTTTACAAGTTGGAAAGAAAGTGTGGTTTATGCCGTCAGGTCAGACACAATCGCAAAAATTGTCCGAATCGGGCGTCTGCCTCGACCACATAAAATTGTAATACATAAAATCTTTCCTTAATTATGTTGTAAACATTAGGGTTTTTCGTTAACAGATTTTGCTACAATAAATATTGCGCGTACAAGAAAAATTAACGATATTCTGTCTAGGAAATTACAACTGTTAACACAATTTCATCTGACCCATGCATCATCAACATTACATTGCTGTCTGTTTTGACTTCCTCCAACCATACATTAGGTCTCCCTGTCGCATGTGAGGTTGTTGTTCGTTTTCGCTAGATCCTTCGAATTTTTCCCCCTCCCCAATGTCTCCATCTAGCCATTGCATCAACTCCCGCTTCAGACGCTCCATGGAGTGAATGTGCCAAAATTTCATTTTCATCGCAGGTTTCGTGGCGGAGAAGATAACGTAGCCATCTCTGCTAAAAATCATAGGCGACGTCATGACACAAATAACAGAGTAAAAAATAAAAATACAGTGCGAGAAAGTGTGCGAAATTTCGGAGAAACGGACGAATTATTTATAAAACAGCATTTTGCCCTAGTTTTGCCCTAGGAGCCAAGTGAGATGGCGCCTCCTCTCACTTTTAAGGAGCATGCGCCATCTCACTTGGCTAAAAGTGAAAGGAGGCGCCAAGTGAGATGGCGCATAGGGCAAAAGTAGGGGTGGAGGCGCCAATTCAGATGGCTCCTCCTTTGTGGAGTCATCTGAAACATGGTTATTTGCGTAATTTTTTCCGAAACGCGGTTATTTGCGAATTTTTTTTAATACATGGTTATTGTTAAAAAAAATCGCAAAAGGCAGCGCGCTGAGGCTCGAACCCATGACATTTAGCAATAACGCGCGCTGCCTTACCACTAGGGTGGTTGTACATCCGTTTATATAAACAAAACCATAAATATATATTAGAAACTGCTTCCTTAAGGCAACTTCATCTTCAACCTTGAGCCATGGCCGGACCACCTGTATCTTCCTTATTTCTCCACAAAAATGGAAAGTTCAAACATGAAAGTTGTGGTGGTTCTTCCCATGAATTCAACCATATAACTTATGTAAACTAAAAGTCAAAGATAAAATCTAATTTTACTGGCCCTAAATTGAAACCTAATTTTCTCAGAAATTTCAAATCCAAAATTCTCTATACACAGTTAATATAAATGGAAACTATGAACATGGTTAGCTTTAGAGCAAGGATATCTACATTTTGTTTTCACAAATCAGGATCAAATGATGCTTGTATGAAGAGATAGAGGTTTGAGTTTTTACCTCTTGCAGCTGGAGTTGTGAATGGAGTTTGAGCAACTTTTGAGATGGCTTGAGGATCTGTTTAGCTTGCCCGGACCTCCTTGAGTGTATCCCAACTCTTACTTTGCCTTGAATGTCCCTGAATCTCTCTACCCAAGTCAACCTGCAAGCTTGGTTTTTGAAAATGGTGGATAGTGATGGAGGAGATACAGTCTTGAAACAGGGGCCTGGATTGTTTTGGTATGATGTATAGAAGGTGTTTGAGTGATTAGTTTTCAAAACGCACGAGTGGAAATGAAGATCATGAGTTTTGGTTCAAAACTGTATGTTAATGGTATTCTTTAACAGGTTTTTGGTTTTGGAATGTTTAAGCCAGTTTCAGGGTAATAGCATTCGTGTGTCAACTTGCAAATAGTGCGTCCACTTATAAGCAAGAGGTTTTAAGACTTGTAACAACTCAGATTTCAAAAACTCACATGTTTTGCTTGGTTACTTATTTTTGAAGCAAAGCTAGCAAGCATGGTTTCAAGGTGAAGTACAAAGCTTGTAGGGGGACTGAGACCTTTAAACACACTCGTTCTGATTGTGTGGAGTGTGTTTGTGCAGAAAGAACAAATGCAAGGCTCAACGCAAGCTGACTTTGCATAAAACTTGCTTTTCTAAAATGGCAATGTTGCCTTTCTTACCAAAATGGAATTAACTTTGTACAATGCATTGAATGCTTGGATTAAAGCTTCCAACAGCTGTGAAAACATTAAATTATGGAGTGAAAGTCAATTTAGAAGCCTACAAAGTGGGATTTGTACAACATGCTTCAAGATTGGATCCAATGTTCTTCACAAAATGGCTTGTAATCCAAGTGACAAGACACCAACTTCATTTCTTCGATTCTCCCTACTCAAGAATGATCTCAAAGAGTTCTTGGACATTTTGGAAAGCTTGAAATGTTCTCTACAACTCATCTTTGAATTGCTTTTAAATATTCCCCTTAGAACTATGTGAAAAATTTCCATGAAGTTAGGTTAAAAATCTGCCTAACTAGGGCAAAATTTCACTAAGTCATTTTTTAGTTCATGAGCATGCATTCAAAAAATTATAACTTGAGATCCAAGCATTTTTAGGAGAAAATGTGTGAAGAAAAGTTGTATATTTCATGGAGATATACAACTTTTATGTTGTAAGTTTCCTTTGAATCATCTTGCATCATGATGAAAACTTGGCTCAAAGTTGTGAAAAAATAAGAAATTTTCTATACTTCGAAAAATTTCTAAGTTAAGAAATTTCATCTTTTCAAAATAAAATCTTGAATTCTTGATTTATTGATGAACAAGTTTCATATTTTGGCATGTTTTGATGAATTATGATCTTTGGCATTTGATTTTTACCAAAAAGTCAAAGTTTGACTTTTCAGTATACAGTTGACTTTTAATCAATTGACTGAAAAATTCATCTGTCAATCCAATGGACTTGTAGTGTTTTGAACCATGTTATTAGGTAAAAGTGATGCAATTGGACTATTGAGATCATGCCTTAATCCAATTGATCATTTTCTAGGTCAAAAACCAGAAATTGCCCTTTCCTAGTCAAAACCCTAATATTGACCATTTTGCCCCTTTTGATGATTTGATCAAATTTCTTGAGGAGTTGTGGTAAAAACTTGATCAAATGCTACATATGAGTTTAAAATGTTGGTGTGGATAAAAAATTATGAAGTTTGACTGTAAATTGGCCATGGTTGACTTTTTCGCCAATACAGTTGATTTTTAGGTCAACTGTTCAATTGAC
The DNA here is from genome assembly GCA_948472305.1 of Vicia faba. NCBI lineage: Eukaryota > Viridiplantae > Streptophyta > Magnoliopsida > Fabales > Fabaceae > Vicia > Vicia faba. The sequence goes on along the minus strand of CATIWC010000897.1, from coordinate 408,414 downwards.
TGGCCAAAAGTGTGATCCAAGGCTTGAAACTTGACATGAGTAATCTTGGGGGTCCATAATGGTCCATGAAAGTCATATGAAGCATTGATAGTTCAAAAATATTTGTGCAAACTCAAACCCTAATTTTGGTCATCAGTGCCTAAGGAGGTGTCTTGAGCTGATCAAACCCTAGTGCAGTCTTGAGCCCAAGGAGATCTTGTGAGAAAATTCTTGATAAGTGAGAGAGAAAATTTTGGGGTACAACAAAGATAAATAAAGCATAAAAAAAAATAAACACTTGCACACTTACACCTCTAGGGTTAACTCCACTTATTGCCTTGAGAAAATGGTCATGTTATGCATGTGAGACATCTTAGCAAAAACAATCAAAATACAAGATCACAATCCTTCGATGACGTTACGAATGTTTCCTTACAAATGATCTTAGTCCCTCAAGAGAAATGCTAAGATATCTCACAACATTGTTATTCATGACTATACGATGACCCATGTCCGTCCCTTTACATCCAAAGATAAGGCTTCTTACCAATCAATGGTAAGATAGCAATATCAAAGGAAGGAAGAAATGAAAAAAAGACTTTTGAGTAGGTAGAACGTTATTAGTTGCTTGCTCACATTCCATCTTCAAAAACAAATATCTTTTCAAATACACCAAACACTTTCAAAACATGAAATATTTTCAAAAAGTCCAACACTTTATATGCATTCTTATAGAGACGAGAATCATTACAAAGTTTGCCTAAACGAAGGCGCTTTTCAAAAATACTTTCAAAATCCACCACAAACACATTTCAAACAAAGCAATTTCAAAAGAGATCTAGCAAGCAACTAAGAGCCCATAGATAATTATGGATGAAAAGGGTGCTAACACCTTCCCTTTTCATAATCTACCCCCCCGAACTCAAGAAAACATCTCAAAGGTCTTTCTTGTTTTTTTCACCCTTTCCTTATTGGATAAAAGAAAAGTCGATGGCGACTCTTGTTATCCGCAACAATTGCGATCAAATGCAAAACAACCAAGTCAGTTCTCCCACTCTATTACAGTATGTCTAAGGCTAATGTATTTCTATGTATGATCCATAAAATGTTCATGGATGCTATTTTTACTTAATACATGTTATTGTTAAAATGTATTATGTGATGAACAAATGTCTAAACATTGTGGTTATCCGTCGTTCCGGTTGAATGTTCAGATGTATTTTACGTATGGCTTGATATGATTATGTTTGTATACACTTGACACGAAGTACTGACAGGGAAGACCTGGACATGTCTTTCAGTTTAGGCCAATCTCGTGTGCTCTGCATGTGTGAATTTATGCTTGAATCAGAGTAGGCCCAAATACTAGGACGTAAATCACTCATGATGTAGACCTTGTGTGTCATTTATACCATTGCGATGTGCTTGTGTGGACCAAAATGGAAGTGCGTTTCCACGCTTGTGGCGATCACATATGCGTTCTCGGTATGTCATAAGCACCTGAGCTACCATTGTGATGTGCAGTTGGGGGTCCTTTGGGTTGTTTCCCTACTTATGGAGATCACATCGGCGTGCTTAGTGTGGTGAGATAGTGAGGCCATGTAGGCAATATCACTATGGTTTACTTGCCTCTAGTGGTGCCATGTAGGATACACCACTAGGCTTTCACTCGTTGGGCTCATGTTGTCAAGATGGCATTTTCGTACCGGTGATCTAATTACATGCGTTTGGATGATGGACGGGCATGTGACGCTACATCGGCAAATGTCACTTTTGTAACTAGTCACAGATGGAATTCAATTGGGAATGATCTGAGTCGTCGTGCTATGACTGGTGCGAGTCTCTTGATGCGATGCACGAGTGTAACTCACTGAGGGTGTGATAGTGTAACCTGAGTAGCGGCATTAACGTACTTCTGGATCCCTCGTACACAGGTACGGGTCTGCATACTCGTTTGTGTTTGACTATGTGTTTTCTATTGCCTCATTTGATAGTTATGGGACTTCCAATGGTGGTGTACCTTTGTTGTATATTTGCACCCAGCCGTGGGGAAACCCCGAATTCGCGGTGAATTCGTCTTATTTGTATGGGATTTTAATTTCTTGTCTTTCCCAGCTTTTGTATGTTTCTATGTACCATATATAGCATCACTGTATATTATTCTCGATATACGTGTACGGGGTGCTACAAAAATTCTATAACTTCTATTTCTTGACAATTCCATCTCCAATAAGGTAATCAATTTTTCCATCTGAATCACCAAAAAAATCACCAATCTCTAAGTGAGTAACATCCATATTACCATAATCGGGATCACCATCTTCATTAGCAAAATGTGTCTCAAACCTTGTATTTATACTTTTTAGTGATTTTTGATAAAGATCAACAAGGTGTTTTGGTGTACGACAAGTGCGACTCCACTGACCTTTTTCCCCAGAACAATAGCAAATTATTTCTTTATTTTTGCTACTCTGACCACCTTTTTCATTCTTTTCAGTATCTTTCCACTTCTGGTAAAAAGATGCATTCTTATGATTGCCATTGCGACTATGGTCAAAATTAAGACCACAAGCATAATTACAGACACGGTCGCGGCTGCGCGTACGACCACGAGCACGATTTTACACATAGTGCCCATGTCTTGCTACATTCACTTTTAGGAATGGAGTTATACCTGTGGAACGAGCTTCCTGATTTTTCATCAAGAGCTCTTTTTTTTTCATCCACACGAAGACAAGATATCAAATCAGAGTAATTATCAAACCATTTTTCTCGATATTTCTGTTGTAGGAGTACATTGGATGCATGAAAAGGGGATAATGTTTTTTCTAACATATCTTCATCGGTTACTTTTTCTCCATATAATATCAGCTTAGAGGTTATTCTAAACATTGCAGAATTATAATCACTTACACTTTTAAAATCTTGCAAGCGTAAATGTATCCAATCATAACGAGCTTTTGGTAGAATAACCAATTTTTGATGAGCATATCTTTCTTTTAAATTTTTCCACAAAATATATGGATCAGTTACGGTAAGATGTTCATTTTTAAGGTCCTCATGAAGATGACGACGAAGGAATATCATGGCTTTTTCCTTTTATTGATTAGATGATGTATTTCTTTCTTTAATAGTATTATCGTGACCTTCTGCATTTAGATGGATTTCAACATCTAGAGCCCAAGGCAAATAATTCTTTTCTGAGATGTCATAAGCCCCAAAGTCAAGTTTTGTAAGATTTGACATACTTAATTCTATTTAAAATAATAAAGAAAATCAATAAATGTCTCTAAAATTAAATATTCATACAAATCAGGTTAAATAAAAAATTTACAAATTATTTACAAATAGAAAGTTTATACAAACAATTTATGTCTTATTGTTTTCATAACAAAAAAAAATCTATATTTCAAAAATAAAATGCTTTATCAATTAATTCAGATACGTAATTAGTTATTTTTGTTCATATATTTCAGTATTTTGATGTACAATCAGATCAATTTGTTCAAATAAGTGTAAACTTATATTCTAACTAAAGTTTCAATTCATATTACCAATATTTATTCTTATATGTAAGTTACTTTCAGACAAATCAAAATCAAATAAGCGTGAACAAAACATGATTACAAAGCATTATCAAGAATTTCTTCGGCATATTACAAAACAAAATTACCAATAATATTACAAAAAAAATAATTTATTAAATAAGCAAGATTAATATTTCAAAAAAATTTATTTTATGGCATCCAAAAAATAAATATGATCAAACATAAATTAAAAATCCTTCAGAGATTCTTAATAAGTTCCTCAGGAACTATATAAATGATTTATTTGCTATCCTTCAAGGATAATTTGATAAGTTCTTCAAGAATTATATAAATGATTTATTTTGTTATCTTTCAGAGATAACTTGATAATTTTTTCAAGAATTATATGAATAATTTGTTTTGCAATCTTTCAGTGATGCTTTAACATTATTCATGCAATCCTTCTGGAATGCATGAAAATCATCACTGATTTTCTTTTTTATTTTCTAATCAATATTTATAAATAACACATTGAGAGTATAAAAAAAATAATAGTACATTCTAAGTGTTGAAGTTTCGTGTTGATAACGTGTTATAAAATAAAAAAAAATAAAAAATAAACATAAGAGAGAAAGATAAAATAATTCGGTATTATTCTATCTAATCATATACAATGAGATTTATCATATTTATAAGACACTATATAGACAATATAATAAATATAAAATTAATTAAATAAGAAATAAAATTATTAAGAGACATAACACTTATGAATATGTTAACAATATAACCCAAATAAATGTCAAATACATTCAAAAGTGTATGTTGTTAAAATGCTTATTACTTTGGGTTTTGACCAATTAAATGGTATCATTGTTAAAAATTAATAGATGTATTCTAGCGTTCTCAAATAAAAAATAGTTACTCCTTAAAACAACTTAGGTGAAGCAAAAATGTAAACTAAGTATCAGATTTTAGAAAATCACAAGAAATCAAATTGTGATTAAGGAAAAAGAGCCCTTAAAATGGCCACTAATTGTTTGCAATGAAAAATAATATTATTAAGGTATTAACGAAAAATACTAGAAGTAGTCACCTTAATACTAATTTTAGCCGGACTCTTTTGAACAACTTCAATTTTAACTTTTTCAATCAAGGAATTCAGAGATAAAAATTTCATCATGTTAAAAATGGCAAATGGATATGTAGAGTGACACAATTTTGATAGGGATGGCATCATGTTATATATTAGATTTAACATATTATTTTAGTATTTTTAAAATTAATAAAAAAATTAATTTATAATTTAAATATTCAAAAATCAATCTAAATTGTATGAAATTGAATCGAATCGAAGTATATTTTTTAAACTAATCATCAAAAATCAAACTGCTAGAAAGTTTAATCTTTAAATGCAGTGTGTTTTTGTCTAAAAACTAATTCAAACGACACTAACAACACCATTAATAGAATATGGTTAAATTAGCTGAGTTGTATGGGATAAGATTTTCAAAAACAAAGCCCACTTATAGTGACTAGACACTTGAATTTGAAATTTGTGAACATTTTTTAGCTACGAGACATAAGGTGGCAGGGTTAGTTGGTTCCTCAGTAACATTTGTAATAAGGACCGTTCTATGATTTTGATATTTGTTTGTCTTATAGGTAAATGTTAGAAAAGAAAGAGAACGCAGAAGAGTATTAAGAATTTGAACTTTCTCAAATAAATTCTATTGAGTCCAGAAATAGATAGTTGCTTTGTTTTTAACAGTAATAACATATAGAAACAAACATATTGTGTTGCATGTGGGTGTCATTTTTTTTTACCAGAGTTTGGAAGAAAAGAAGGAACTTTCTCATAAATAGTGATGCACATCCATTTACAACAAATTATTGAGTCTCACTTTGTTGTGTTGCTGGAATGATTTTCATCAGGACAGATTCTATTTTTCCACTTTAGACAAAGTGATGAGGGCAAGAGCAAGGGTAGGTAATGTTGCAGTTTTATTTTGTAACATGATAGGAGTAACCTTGCATATATTTTGATTAATGCTATTTGTATACCTAATTCACACATCAATACTTACACAAAATATTATTTATGATATTTATACGGTGAATAGTGATTTTTAAATAAAAATGTATATTTATGAACAGTAATATATTAATATAATAATATATTTTTAAAATAATTATATTTTTTAATAGTAAAATAAAATTGATTAATGAAATATAAAAAAATTGGTTAATAAAATAATGAAGTTGATTAATCAATGACTAAATATTAAAAATAATTTAATAGTAAAAATTATCTGAGTGTTTATTAATCAATTTTATAATTTTATTAACCAACATTTTATAATTTATTAATCAACTTTATTTTACTATTAAAAATTATTTATGATATCTGAATATTTATTAACTAACTTTAATATTTTATTAACTAACTTTTTATTTTATATTAACCAATTTTATTTTACTACTAAATCATTTTTAATATTTGAGTATTTATTAATCAACTTTATCATTTTATTAATTAATTTTTTTTATTTTATTAATCAATTTTATTTTACTATTATAAAAAATATAAAATTTTTATAAAAATTATTATTATAATAATATATTATTATTCATAAATATATTTTTTATTAAAAACACTAATCACGATATAAATACAATGAATAATATTAAATATAAGTATTGATGTAAGATATCTATGCATGAATAACATTACTCATGTATTTTTTACTACATTTTCATGTAACACTAGTAATAAAAGATTGAATGTGTAAAGTAATTAACAAATATACAGCGGTTTGTTTAAAAGCTAGGTTGAGTGTTGACCACTATTGACTTAAATTCAATGAATTGATTCAAATGGTTATAATACATAAAAAACAAAACAAAAAAAAAACAAAAACAAATTCAAAATATTACTAAAGCTTAAAGTGATAAATCTACTAACAAAATCACAATATAAAAGTAATAACATAAAATTAAAATGATTGAAATGTAAATCATCTCTATTATAAATTATAAATGAGTATAATGAAAATACACTGAAAATATTAAAAAAATTTACACTCTTATTCAATAAAAATATATCAAATTGATATATCATACAAGAAATTTAAAAATTTGAGTCTAATTGATAGAATACAAAATTGACATTCATCGACATTATAAAATTAATTTATAGTCAATATATTATTTTTTTTCATTATAAATTTAATATTTTATATATTTATAATCGATATAAAACTTAACAACGGATATTTTAATCAAATATTTTCTCACAAAAGTATTTATTTCTCCGACCCATACACATAGTCTAACTCCTGCTCCCCCAACCATACTGTTTATGTAAATTATCCAAAAAAATAATATGTGACAGAGGAGTGGAGTATATGTATGTCTATGCTTATAGAGTCAATAAATTTTCTCTTTATTTTGTAGGCTTAATACTTTAATAGGGATGATAAACTTGGTACATTTTGTGATGATGTCACGCAGAGAGTAGAATTGAAAATGATCCAGACAAGATTCACTTTTGTGTTATTTTATTCACGTTTGGTTTTATTTGTCTAAAAGACAAGATGAACTTAGTTTGGAAACTAAATAATTCAAATTTTACTTTTTTTTAAAAAGACTAGTGAACACAAATGAACATTAGATCAATCTCTCTCGATCTTCCTTCTACCTACCTCTATTTTCTTTCTTTCTCGTCCATATGAGAGGCGGTTTTAGTTATCTTATAGGCTAGGAATCACTTATCCATCATTTTTTTTACTATTGTAGTTTAATGCGATTTAGTTCATTTTATTGTGGTGTTGTTTGATTTTTCATTTTATTATGCGTTGTTGTTTGGTTTTGATTGGCATATCAACTTTTTATTTTTGATTATGTTCTAGCTAGACGTTGTCGGCCTTATGTCATCATCAAGGTATGAGGTATTTTATAATTTAAATTAGAAGTCAATTAAGTTTAGTGGTTTAGAGTCGGCCTATTTATAAAGTTGAAAGAACCAAATCGAATATTACACATAAATATTCTTAATGATACAGACCGAGTGTTTCAAGAAGGTGTAATATTTATGAGGTTTACAACTACTCAACTCTGGTCTAATGGTTGAGTATGGTCTAATCTACTTCTGTATTTAGGACGATCTAATAGTTTTGATCCAATCAGTTGGAGTAAATATGAGACAATTTTTCCTCCTGCCCTTCGACGGAAAAGTCGTGGTCGTTTGAACTCCAAGGCCAACAAGACCACCACTTCCCTCAGCCGCATCTCTGCCTGCATCACGCGCGGAGTAACCTTTCAAGAATGACAAGACCACACATGTCTGTGACCGCGTCTCTGCTCAAAGCAACAATTAGTTTCGGGCACATCTGCTCGTTACAACGGCTAGTCTCGGGCATCTATCCCAGGATAACGAGCATGTGTTGTCCGTTCCTGCTTTCACGCAGAAATCCTAGCAGTTACTTATTTTTGGGGACCTAATATCCAGACTCAAAAATAGGAACCAATGGCCAAGTGTCAGAGACATTATGTGAACATGCATACTTGTGAGGGCCAGATATTCAATATTCACTTCTAAAACCCTATATTCTATCTTGTATCTCTTTGCACTCTTACTTACTTGAGCATCAGAGTGTCTTTGAGGTACACCCCTCCTCTTTAATTCTAGCCTTACAGACGCGGATATTGGCTCATTACAGGTTCTGATCACCAGTAAGATCAGTGGCGTCGTATGTAGGAAATTATTTTTCCCATCTTTCTTTCCCCAGAAACTAAAGATCAAAGTAATGTTTCTAGATTCAGATCATGGCCGATCAAGATGACAACCACCTTGCTGGAAAAACTATCATCTCCCTTGTCTGCAAGACTGACGATGACAGAGAGATGCCTTTCCATGAAGATATTCCCCCGAGGAGAGATGGTCGTATCGCATCTCCCTCCTTTGACGAAGACGAAGACGATGATGTCCAGTTCTTGGAATCTAACAAATCCAAGAAAGCCCGAGAGGAAGCACCGACCACCTTCCAGCTTGTTCAGGTACTGGTCAACACTGACCCAACTATGGCAGTGTTACTCGCAACACTAAATTAGATCAACACTCTAATCCTCCAACAGAACAATAGGATCAGAGTCGTGGAGAAGATACGTCAGTCCAGATCTCCTCCAAGACACCGACGACGACGGTCTCACAGTCCATCTCCACAGAGACCTATCCGCCGTTCTGCTCCAGAAAAACTAGGAATCTCACTAATCAAGAAATGTGAGCGTACTCCTTCTCACAGAGAGCGACGCTCCCCGGTTGCAAAGAAGACCATAGGCAAACAGCGGGAAGAGAACCATACTCTTCTTCACCCAATCCAAAGGGTCTTCCGAGAAGCACGCCTCATCGACGTGATGATAGTCCTCGACGAGGAAGGAACAATTACTCTTCCCTACCATCACCAGACCGGAGCAAAGATGACGAACCCCGCAGTCCATTATCAAGAAAGATCATGGAGACTCCTATACCTGTCGGGCTAGAAAATCCACAAAATATAAGGACGTATGATGGAACCACCAATCCAGACGAGCACGTCAAGTATATAGATGCCTTGCTCGATTACAGAAGCGTTCGGGGAGCCATCAAGTGTTGACTCTTTCCCACAACTCTGAGAAAGGAGGCTATGGCTTGGTACAAAATCCTCCCCGACGAGTCGATCATATCATGAAAGAACCTGTGGAAACAGATCTCAGGCACTTTACCGCCTCCCACCGACATCTGAAATCTGAAGCATCGTTGGAGGCAATCATCCAAGAGAAAGATGAATCCCTCCAGGCGTATATAGAAAGATTCAACCACGAAGCCGTTCAGGTCTCCACGACTGACGGTATGAAAAAATATTTGCTTGAACGCGGGCTACGTCCTCGCAGTGATTTTGCCAAGGCAGTTGGCATCGAAACACTCGCTACATCGGATGCCCTCTTCCTTAAGGCTCGGGCATACATCTAGTATGAAGAAAAAGAAGCTTCCAATAACACACGGGACTCACGGTATCGGGAGAATTCAAAAGTCTTAAAGTAAGACGACTCTTCGGCATCTCACCGGGGAATAGATAAAAGAAGAGATGACAAACCCCACAAATTACAGGAATATAAAAGGGCCTGTCATCCGGTTCCACGACTACACTCCCCTGATCTCCTCACACGAGCGTATCTTAACTGAATGCGCAAACTCTGTGTTTCATCAGGCCGGAGTCTATTTTCCTCGGTAGATGTCGTCCAAGCCCAACATGGATAAAATAAAATATTATCGGTTCCATAAGAGCCATGGGCAAACCATTGAAGATTGCATCCATCTAAAGGATTCCATCGAGATCCTCATTAGAGATAGGCATCTCAAACAATACAATAAAAAGAAAGGCTCTCGTGAGGATGCCCCGAAATCGAAGAAGGTTGGGGAAGAGAAACCATCTTCCGATGACGTCAGCATGTCGGTCACCATGTGCATTTCTCGAACGAAGGATTTCTACATCTTCGATGATGCAGAGCTCTCCCTCTACTTCTTAATGCAAAGTCCCTGAGAGACCTTCCCCTCTGTTATGGTCATCTTCGGTGGGGGATTCAACAATTTCATTATGGGATTGCTGAAGAGGAAGTTCGAATAGCTGATAGACGCGAGCTCCAACAGAAACTCCACCCTCGAAAATTTTCAAGGAAATTTTGTTTACATCGCGTTCTATCGTGAAGAACTCCCCGACAGATCTCCTAATCCAACCATCCAATTGCTCGTGAGGGCACAAATGGCCAACTTTGATGTCTAGAGGATTCTGGATGACAAAGGAAGCTCAGTCGATATTATGTATTCTCAGTTGTTCACCACTTGTAGCTTGGAGAAATGCACTTGACGCCTTACATGAGCTCAAATTTACAAGGCTTCAACGGTGCAGTCAGCAAACCATGGGGCTACGTCTAGCTAATAGTTACCTTTGGAGTAGCAGAGACATCTAGATCCATCAAGGTCTCTAATCTAGGCCCAAGAAGTCCATGTCTCCAAAATGCAAAGGATAGTAACCAAGTAGTCCAAGTAACATTAAAGTTTTTATGGTTCAAGTTTGATTATTAAGTACCTTAAAAAAGAAATGAAAAGCTCAAATGAGCAAAAATAAAAATGACATAAAAGTAAAGGCTCGAGTGAGCAAAGATGAAAATAGCATGAAATATAAATGCTAAAATAAATATGATTAAAGTAAAGGCATAAAGTAAAAGCATGAAATTAAGTCAATTGTTAGAAATTAGTGGTTAGTTGAATGACCATCTTAAAACTTACATTTGGACCTCATTAGAGGATTGGTATGACCAAAGCCTCTCAACAACAAGTTATGTTTGCTTTTTGTCAAGTATATCATCTATTTAAGAATTCTCAAGACATCATTAAATGATCAATGATGTTTAAGTGATCCACTTTGACCAAAGTTGATGAAAATTTATTAGAGAATTGGTAGGACCAAAGCCTCCTAACAATGAATCTCAATGTTATTGGATCAAAGGGTTCAAATTACATAATTGGGCTTGCAAACATAGGTTTAGGCCACAAATCATCATTTTCTCAAATCAGGATAAAATTTAGCGCTATGTTAAGCAATCGTAAGTGGACTTATATAGAAGTCGCACCTATTTTGAGGTCGGTCAATAACAATCTATGTACCATATGTTTTGAGATATGATATAGAAATTATGCTCCAATAATATTTAGTATAATAAGAATGGGATAAGATGAAGAGGGATGGGGTGAGGAATAAACCACATTTGGATTAAAAATTTAATCAAACTATTATTAAAATCATTCATCCATTTTATGGAGTTAGACTCAACACCAGAGATCCAATGATGTTAATAAAGTTCATGATCCAAATTTCATAGTCCAAGATCAGCCAAAATATATATAAAAAATAAAATTGCATTTAAAATAAGAAAAAAGGATTTTTAAAATGATTTAAAAATGAAATAAAGAGGAAAAATAACAATTATATTCAAAATCATCAAGAAAAATTAAACAAGACCAAAGAAAAAAAAATCAGAAATTAGCTCAAATATTTATATAATTTTTTTAGTAATTTTTTAAAGTCAGCAAATATTTTTAAGCTAATTTAAATTGCCCAAATAAAGAAAAAAAAGATCAAAAATAGTAAAAATTAAGATAAAATTCCACAAAAAATTCAGAAGGTCAGAAGCAATGAAAATGACTTTTATAAAAAATTTTAGAATTTAAAAATATCAGAAAGTATTTTTTAAAAAATTAAAATAAAGCAAATAAAGCAAAAATTATTAAAAATATCAGACATTAAAATAAAATAAAATGAAAAAATATTTAAAAAGTCAGAAATAAGTCAAGGTATTTTTGTATATTTTTTCATAATTTTTGGATAAAAAATAAAAGAGGAAATTTAAAATAATTAAAATATAAAATTAGAAAATAAAAATAAACCAAAAAGATGTGGACCATTAGATCAGAGTAAAAAACGCGTTAGTAAGCTGATCAAGTGGACCAGGCGCGTTGTGCTTGAAATGGACCTTATTTAAAAACACATTGGATTAAAAAATAGCCAACCAATAAAAATAAAATAATTAGCGTGCTATCATTGGTTGAGACGAGACATGTCATCGTCTTCAACCTCCAGACACCCTGCAATTGGGATTTTGTGAGTTTCTTCAAACGGAAAAGTTAGAAACTCAGACTGGCGTCATTGGATTCGCCTCTTCAAGATGATCCCCCCCTCGTGCCAAATTTATGTAAAGTGTGCAAAGAGTTATGGATCAAAAGTATAGAAAATAGCGAGCACAATTAGGTTGAGATTTCTCACTCAATTCTCAATGATTTTAAAATTTGTAAGAAGTATGAGGATCAAAAGGATGAGTAGAGTAAGTTAGTGCTTCATTTGGATCCAAATGGTTAAGAATTCTATCTAAATGAAGTTCAACAATGACGCTCTGAAACTGAACTTCTGTAGCTTGAAATGTGGCTTGATTTGCTTGGTTCAAGTGCTCGAGAGCTTGTGTGTTGATGGAGAATGATGAATGTGAACAGAAATTTGGAGAAGGAAGCTTGAAATTCAGAAACCGATTTCAAAAATTTGGAGCTCAAATGAAGTTTTGGCAGGGTGTGTTTGGCTCTCAAAGCTTGTGTAAAAGTGTGGAATAAGGTCCTTTATTTATAGGGGATTGAATGAGATAGAGAATTGGAGGAAATAACGAAGTTTGGAGGGAAATTGGATGGAGGTCGAGCACGAGTGAAGTGTGACTTGATTTTCATCAAAACTCGTCTATTCTTTTCATTTTTAGGTGCTAATCAATTCTGGAGGTTCACTAAACGTGATTAGAAACAAAAACGCGTAATAATTTTGTGTTTAGAAGCCAAAACAAGGATTTCAAATTCTGACTTTTGGAGAAACCCCAGTTTCAAGTTACCAAATTCAAATCAATGGCATTCTCAACTCAAGGGGTCTTAGGACATGATTCTTGAAGTTTTAGAAATATGAGATTATAAGCTTTACAATATGCAAAGAATGGGATCAAATGGATGCTTGAGTTGAAAGTTGTGATGAGTTAAAGCTGAGAAAAAGAGGTTGACTTTCTATACTTAGAAAATTTCTAAGTTTTTTCTTCAAAAATGACTTATAATATCTTGAATCCAAACATGGCATTCCACTTGGCATGAAGTATACCTCTTGAATGGAATTTTGAGACTTGGACCATTCAAAATCTCCAAAAATTGAGGAAGTTATGACTTGTTGAAATTGGCAAAATTTCATAAAATGACCTATAATCTTTTGCATCCTTAGGGCATCTTCCATCCATTTTCACATTTTGCATTTAAAAGAAAGGTTGAATTTCATATCTCTAAGATCAATATGTAAAAATAATGGTTTCAAGGTGATAAAAATTGACCAAGTTATGATCTTTCAAAACCACCTAATGGAATTTGAGGGTTCATCTAGAGGACTTGTAATCTTTCTTCATCATTAAGTTTCTTCCACACAAAATTTCCTTGAAACTTTTGAAGTGATTTGTTAATAACCCTTTAAAGATAAGCATGTCTTTGGATTCACTCAAAAATACCAAAAGATGAGCAAGATATACCCCTTTGAAATTTAAAACCCTAGCTCATAGAGCAACAAAATGCTTTGGGAAGCCTTTGCACTTTTGATCAAATTTCTTGCATAAATACTTTTTTCATGTAAATAGAAGTTGTTGAGAATTATAAGGAGAGACTATAGAAACCAACACCACTTTCAAATCTTGATGATTGAAGGAGATATGCACTTGTGATCAATGGAAACAAATACTTGTCCAACTATGTCAAACTTCTTCAATCAACCCTTGCACCTTTGAACTATTTTTGACAACTTAAGGCCTCATGAATCATAATAGACTTTGTCATGATGTTATTTCAAAATATCTTTAATAATGAAGCTTGAACCTTAATGAAGCTTTGTTGAAGAAGACACCGAAATGAACTCATGAACCTATAGATCAACTTGATGGAATGTATTGTACTTTAACCTACAACATCATCAATTAGGGCAACCATTCCTTGTATTTTTTAGTTAAAAGTTAATCACTACAAAACATAGATGATCACAAAATACAAGTCAAGGTGTTTGGTGATTCCCCATAAGCAAAACTTAAAGATAAGGAGAAGAGCCAAACCCTAGTGTGATCTTGTTGTCACTGAATTGATGTGATGTGATAGAGGTATCTTAGGGGCAAAAATTGGGGTATAACAATCTCATCTTCATGATCATGGAGGGCTTGGGTTAAGATTTATGGTAATTATGAATAATTCATCAAACCTCAAGATTAGTTGGAAAATAATTAATAGCGATGAGCAGTGGGCCAAAATTCTAAAAGCTAGGGTGTTGAAAAGACATGGTATCATAAAGCATCACAATTTTCTACTCTTTGCTATAGTTTGAAACCTGGGTGTTCTCTTCTTAGATCGAAGATAAAGTGGTTGATTGACAATGGTAATAACATTAGATTTTGGAAGGATCTCTAGTGTGATATCCATCTGTTGTAAAAAAATGTATTTGTCCACTTTAGAGATGCGTGGCATTGATCCCAATATGCTTGTTGCTGGAGTTTGACATCATGGTTTTTGGTCCATTACTGCTAATTATTATGCCGCTTTTCCCTTTTTGCTGCAAGATTTGGCTCATGTTACTCTTTCTGACTCTATTAATGACAAATCGGTATGGGTGAATGATTTAGATGGGAAACTCACTATCAAACAATCTTACATCACCAATGATTGTCCCCCGGTTAAACTCGACTGAGAGAAGTGTTTTTGGAGTCCTGACATACCTCCTTCCAAGTCCATCTTAATGTGGCGTTTAATGCATGGTAAATTACCTTCGGATGACATGCTACAATTATGGGGATGCAATTGTGAATAAAGAATGTTGTCTTTGAATCTATGTTTTGCATTGTTATGCTTCGATCGAATGTAGTTTGTATTTCTAAATAATGGTTTTGGAGCATTTGGTTCACCCCGTCCCAATCTCTACTGAAATCACCCTTACTATCACCTAACCATTCCTTCAATGTCGAATGTGTTGATTCCACTCTATTAGTTATTGTATTACAAAGGTGTCTAACCTAATTGGTCCATGCACATACAATTTTCTCCTTCACTTGGTCCAGAATAGTACTCTCAATGTATTTCAAGAAATCTGGATACCAGACACACAAGCTCCTAAAATGCATTACGAAGGCAACATACAATTCTTTTATGGATGAATTTAATATTTACCAATCCATTCCATAATATTTTCCACCACCACACTTGGTTTGACCATTTTTCTATCTTCACCCTTGATTTGTTTGGTACCTACCGCTAATTTTATCCGACTCCTCAAATTTTTTAAATTGTGATATCAACAAAGTAATGCATAGGATGTAGGAAACACCTTCACAGCCGAATTTATTAGTGTGGTTTCTCAATTGGTGACAATTACCTTCATCATTTTTTTTTGGTCCTTCAACAAAGTCTTGAATACTTCCAAGGCCCATGTAATATTGATCTCTTTTTCAGATTTCAAAATCCCACTGAAAAAGTCTTCTCTGTAGAAGTAACACCAACAATTTCAAGAAGCGGAAACCTATACTTGTTGATCTTGTATGTTGCATCGATAATGAGGAAAATAGGAAATATGTTTAACAACTTGATACTTTTGGGACGAGTCCATAATTTGTCAAGAATAATGACTTTATTATCACATAATGTGTACCTAGAAATATAGTGGTTTTCATCCAAAATTTTCAAAAGTTGTTGCATTTCAGATCGTTGACCCCTTGTCGCCATGTTGTTTCGATGACACACATTGTATACCTGCTTCATATTTGAAACACTTGTTGGGTGTTTCCGTTTCAAATCTGCAAGTATATTTTTCGGCGCCACTCTAATAGAAGACATGTTCGAAAATAATTTCTTTCTCCTCTGATTTAAGACGACATGCGATGGGATGACCGACTAACTTTGTTTGCAAGACATGGTTATGTATTCTAGAAATTACATTAAATTTTCACATATCATCCACATTAAAATATTCGTGCAGTTTAAACAAACAATCACATTTTCTTGTTCCGGTGTCATCGTGTTTCAACTTCCGAATTGGATGAACATATGTGCCACTTATCTCACATCTCATTGTTACAAATGATTGTCTTCTATTTGAACCATTGTCGGACCTTTTGATTACAATTCCAAACCCTAAATTCCTGGCTATTATGGAACCCATTGAAGCATATGTTCACGAGCAGTAAACAATTGTTCATTTATAAAACACTGTCCAATATCTATCTCGACAAGAATCGGTTTAACATCATCCTTCACTTCTTCCGGTTTAACATCATGCTTCACTTGAACTGGTTTAACATTATCCTTCACTACATCCTATTTTACATCGTTACGTACAATAACTTTGAGAAACATATCCGGGGGAACTATATCTATTAAAAACCAAAACAGGAAAATACTTAAAAATCGATAACAGATTAATTCAGATATACATATCTGAAATATTGTAGGTGGGTTCAGATATGTATATCCGGACAAGGCGAACTTTTTTTCAGCTCAAACTTAAAATTAATGGAAGCAATGAGGGATGAGTGAGGGAACTTTACCTTAAATTGAAACTTATTTTGCTTCTTTTGGTGTGATAAAATGCAAGAAATCTGGTTTGGAATCGAAAACTTGATTGATAATGAAATTTTTTTAACGGTTTTTTGGTTATGAAGGAGTTTGAAGAGTGGAGAAGATGATCATGCAAGGTGGTCATATATTCAAGTTTTTGCTGGACCTTTTTCGAAATACATCTCTGAAAATATTTTAGAGTTTTCAGATGTGTGTCTCATAGTACAAGAGTGTAAAGAGAAATTACCTAATTCAATAGTCTATATTAATTAATTGGGCCGAATGAAGCCCAATCATTTGTAAACCATAAACCAAACAAAAATTGGGCCAAACCACAACCACATAAGCTATGAAAGAGAGAAATATCGGTAGCAATAGCAAAATGTCAGAAATCGCAGCGAGGAAGAGAAAAATGGGAGACAGAAAAGAAACACCTGCGCCAAAATGGCCTTCCATCAAACCCAAAAACAATCTTCAAATCACTCCCTTACGAGATTTCGATCTTTTCACGGTTACTATTTCCTTCTCATCAAATTTTCACCAATTTTAGTCATTACTAATCTGTGAATGATTCTAATTTCGATGATTTCACCATTCAACAATTCAGGTTCGGAATTTTTTCTCCTCTGCTGAATCAAAAGCATTCGTTGAAACTGCTGAGGGAATTGGTTTTGCTCATCAAGGGAGTTTAGGTCCAGCTAAAGGTGAAGCTTACCGAGATAATGATCGAATCTCGGTGAACGATTCGGTTCTGGCTGATTCAATTTGGAATTCTGGGCTTAATAAAATGTTTTCTGATTTAAGAATTCGGGGGAAATCGGCTGTAGGTTTGAATCCGAATATTAGATTATATAGGTTGGTGCTTTAATTTTGCTCTTGCTCTGAGATAAAAGTTTATTGCATAGTATGATAGTAGTATAGGTCTGTTTGGAATGACTTTTTTGAACTTTTTTAGTAGCTTAAACAATTGTGAGATTGTTCGAGAGAGCTTATGAGAGAACCTATGACATGTTCATAAGTTGTTTTCAGCTTATTTTTATAAGTTCACTATAGCCTCCCAAGACAGCTTATAGCTTATATGAAAATAATTTTGTTATGTTTTATTTTTGTTATAGAAATAGTTTATACATAAAACTTTGGCGAATCTCTATGACATGGATCAATTACGAAATAATGGTGGAAAATAGACTCAGATGGTTTAGGCATATAGAGAGTAGACCGGTAGATTCTGTGGTAAGGAGAGTAGATTAGATGGAGAGGAGTCATCCAGATAGAGGTAGAGGAAGACATAGAAAAACTATAAGAGAGGTTATTGAGAAAGATCTCGAGATTAATGATTTGGATAGAAACATGGTTTTGGATAAAACATTATGGCGGGAGCTGATCCATGTAGCTGACTCCATTTAGTAGGATAAGATTTGGTTGTTGTTGTTGTTGTTGTTGTATAATAAATACTTGTATCAATATGATAAGTACTTATGCTATATGTATTTAACTAAATTGTTTATCTAAACAAGGCCTAAGTTTTCAGTATGCTATTGCTCTTCTTGGAACATTGCACTTTTGTTTATGATGTGTTTGGTTATTTTGAGGAAAAATAAAGATTACATTCACTAAATGTCATGCATTTTTGTATTTAAGGTACAAGGCTGGTCAACGATTTGGACGACATATTGATGAGAGTGTTGATCTTGGAGATGGAAAAAGAACTCGTTATACTTTGCTAGTTTATTTAAGTGGTGGACCTGGTGAACTTAAATCAAAGCCTAAAAATGATTCCAGCAAACCTATAGATTCATCTTTTGATCGTTTGGTTGGAGGAGAAACAGTATTTTATGGTTCAAGAAATAGCACTGTCGCGGAGGTAGATATTTCTTTTTACTTTATTTTATTTTAGCGAAATATGGGGTGATGCTGCAGAATTCATGTTTTGAGATGTGATATCTGCTTTGGGTGTTGATACTAAATTGATTTCGCAGGTTGCTCCCATTGAAGGGATGGCACTCTTGCACATTCATGGAGATAAATGCTTGTTGCATGAAGCCAGAAACGTTACAAAGGGTGTCAAATATGTGTTTCGTTCGGATGTCGTGTTTGCTTGAAGAATGGTTCGCGTCTTGTATGAGATAATCTGGTATATTCTTCTCCTGAAGGCTTTCTATTTGTTAGCTTATCACATAATTTTTTGTATTGTTTAGATCTTCAATGTTGTAAAATATTCTGTATGCAATTTTATGCCACCGACAATTTACTGTCATATGTAAACAAAATCGGTAAGTCATTTTGAAAAATCTGGTTACGTAAATCAACTACCCACTCCGAGACATTATTACAAAGGGAAGTCTAGTACTATAATAGAGTTCCGATTCTCATAACCTTATATGAGTATTTATGTATTGTTTCAGAATTTTTGAATTGCTATTATGGATACTTCAAGATGAATATCATGGAAAAAGGTTGCCTTTTTTATCCCTTGAAGGTTATCAATGAAATTTTGTTATTTCAAGATATCTGTTTGTTGTGATTTTACTGCTTGTTGATCCCACCTCCATCTACTATATCTCAGTCTTTAATGTTACAGCTCAGTTAGGATAGTGTTGTCAAATGGTCGCGTCATGGCCGCTAAGGCTGATATACATGGCGGTTTTTGGGCTCGCCACTATGGCAAGGATATCCATGACGGTTTTTGGGCTTGCCACAATGGTAAGTATCGCCGATATTGCGGGTTTTTCTGCCATAATTCGCTATAATGGCGCCGCAAAGCGGCCGGTATGGCGGGATTTTGGCTCTCCACCATCGACAACATTGGTTAGGATTTAACATTTTGCTAAAACTCATATGAGATGTTTAGGTGAAGTTTCGATTGTTGCTGTCTCATGTGCCCTGCTTAGGTTAAAGTTTATAAAACGTAATTAGGTTATTACCCTTACCATACCCGAACACTACAAGAGATTTTCCAAATTGAAATTCCTATAGAGGTTTTAAGCTATTGCAAACATTTTCAATCACTCTTCTCATGTGTAAAACATCATTAAGCTGAGTCTTAACTAGAATTTCTCAAAATCTTGTTTGCAGTTTGAAATTCATATATTGTATGAAGGCTGCTTATTCTTTAGGTTTGGGGGCTAACATTAGTTTGTACATCTGTAGTCATTTATAGAAAGAAAGTGGCTTGGGGGCCGTCAATACGGAATGGAAGGCTCAGTTACATGATCTCAACCCTTGATAAGAATGAAAGAAGTGTTAAAAACTTTATGTCAATGTAATACTGGGAAAACAGTAATAGAGTACCCTGCTACCGGGAACAGATGATCATTTTTCTTTTATCATTCTTCAAATAACAGGTATACAAGTATAATCACATTTATTTCAATAAGTAGTAACAAGATTTTTATGATGATATTGTAAATAACTGAAGTCGTGCAAAGACAAAAAAGAATCAGGGCAAGTTTATCTCTGATGTCTCTCAATTCACAATCCTGCAATTTAGTCTCACTTCTCCGTTATCAAAGCCTCTTAGATTTCCGACTTTCAGCATTGAAGCTGCAAATTCTTTGAAAAACAAACTCTGGTCTCTTGCAAATGCTTCTACAATCCATCTAGTTCTGTAGTCACCAACAAGTGACTGATCCGAAGAAAACACACCTTTTCCAGCCAGCAGTTGTTTGTAATAGTCATTATCAAACACTGATGCTGTCGAGTCTAGGAATTGCCCTGCGTTTTTATTGTTGTTTGGATTTGGACATTTCTTTCTTAGGTCTAGTGCAAATTCAGTGTTCAACCTTGGATCAATGGAATGTAATGAACTGAAATTATGAAGACGAGCCTCAAAGGAAGAACAATGTGAGAAGCCCAGAGTGTGTCCTCCAGATAATGTCACCATATCTTTAACTCCCAACCCTCTCTTAGCAAAGCTCTGAACGAGTTGGTCTACAGTTGAGGTTGGGGCCGGTAAGTTGACGGTATCAGACGCCTTTGATACCCTTCCATCTTTCCGTCCTTTTAGAACATTCCAATATGGACCTCCAGACTGTCAGAGCAAATAAGGAATATTAATAAATAACTTTAGCAGGTCTAAATTAGCTCAGAGACAATGCTACTACCATGGTCACCACATCTCTCGCTAAAATAGCGAGTATATCAGCACAGGAAACAGTGCCCGGGCAAGCCAACTCAAGCTTTGCTTTAGCTTCATCAATTACGTAGAACGACCGAACTGAGATATTAGGAGGACCGTCTTTCTCTGCTTGGTTGGTGGCAGTTGAGTCCAGCAATATTGATGCATCACATCCCTATCATTGAACATTAAACATTACAAGAAACTCATTAGTCATAAAAGAAAAACTTCACTTAGCATGAACATTGCATGTATGTGTGTGTGTGTTTGTTTTGAATGAGAGATTGAGAGTTCATACCCTTAAAAAACAGTCATGGAAGAACATCCTCAAAATATGCGCCGGGACTTTTGGATCATGGATAGAAGCACCGAGAGCGGTCTCTGAAATTATTTTCTCCAATTGTGGACATGTTTGGTCATAGTAATGAGCATGAAGTTCAGCTTTGGATAATGAAAATACTGTCAAGAGGAGGAAAATGATTGGAAAAGTGTTTTTTGCTACCAGAGAAGCCATATGATAAATAAGGTAATAGCTTGAGAACTGGAAAATAAGAATTAGATGAGAACTTCATGGAAAGATGCATTAAGGTATATATAGGATTGAAGTTAACAACTTCAGCAAATAAAGTACATGCTTAACTCAGATTCATTGTACTTTGAAGCCACTCAAAGATAGAAATATTAACCTAAAAGTACAGAATTTAGACTTCCCCTTTGTTCTGCTTTAAGACATGGCTAGTAAATAATAATCAACCAAAAGTACAGAACAATTTGATAACGACTATGTCAAGGGGTAGACTCATAATTGAGTATATTATGCTGTATTAATTATTGTTACTCATTGATTGAGAGTATGTTAAGGTTTTATTTTCCTTGTAAAAATTGGTTTTCCTTAATGCAGGTGTACTGCAAAATAAATGTACATTATTTTTATAATGTTAGGTAACATGTTGCTTAAAGAATTCTTCTGTTGATACATACCTTTCAGGATAGTTGAGTTGTACAGTTAGTTGAAGAGGGATGGAGTACAATATTTTGGACATCTAATTTGGGTGCTTTAGATAAAGAAATCAAACCACTGATAAACTGGTCAAGGGTTCTGCTCCTTTAAATATTAACATGATTACTTCCTCTTGTCTCAAATATAAGCATAAGCAGTAAAAATGTTATTTTTGATGACCTTAAAAATAAGCAAGCAAATGATACAAAATTTTATCTTATTGTAATATTATTTTCCCTATATTATTATTCAATTGGGTTAAAACAATATAAAGTTTTTACTCTCATAGAACAAAATTCTATGACAGGTAAGTTGAAAAATAGAATTACGTTTTAATTATCTTGAGAAAATTAAATGACACTAATTACTCTTCATAGGGTAGGTGAAGTTAGTTTTTTTTTATGTATATATGAGACTAGAGAGTAAGATTTTTATCTCAGAAGTGTGAATAGCACAAGCCGGCCAACTTAGCTGGTGAAGGAATTAAAATGCCACTATTTATTTTATACATGTTAGCCTTCAGTCTTAACACTTTTATGAAATTGTCTATGTAATATACCGGATATTTTGAAATTTTCAGTGTCGTATTAGAAATTTTGTTGATTTTTCAATTTTTTATTGTGTCATATGAACTTAATCGGAAATTTGAAATATTTGGTATCGGAAATTTTAAATTTCTGATGTATTTCATCCTTATAAGAAATTTGAAATTTGAAATTTCTGGTGTGGAAAAAATTGAAAATTGAAAATTTATGGTAGTATTGAAATTTTTTTAAATTTTTATTTTTATTTTTATTTGAATAAAATACATAGTGAAATATCGAACCGACTTAATATATAAATACAATAAATGTCATACATATATACATTAATAAAAACTACAATCACTTCCTGGACAATTCTTCCCAATGTTTGAAACGACTTGCATAAGTTGATTCTCATGCTTTTGCATCATTAGAACAATTCTCCCTCCAATGAGTAGTGACGGGAGGTAGTATACAACCGGGTTTCAACTTTTGTTGAACCCAGTAATTTTTGTTGACAAAATCAACAACAATGATTGTATGTCGACTCGTGTACAAGGGTGACGCTATGAGAAATGGGAAAATGTTATGTTAAGTCTCATAGAAATGAAAATAAATACGACTCCATATTTAGAAGCAATAGGGTAACCCATATCAGGATTTGACATCCATTTATCCCTACCCTGCACACCCAAGTATTTTACTTGTAACAAAGTCTTAACAACAAAGATAGTGTCATAGAATAACTTGGAAAATAAGCCAGCGTGTTGATGGACTTGAGTATCCAACTGCTTCCGAACCGAATAACATGCATATTGCCCCCATCCTACTAAAGATGAAATGCAACGGAAATCACAATTTCCATCATTCTCAACATCAATTATGTCATCGACGTATAAATGAAAGAAAACATGAAGATATTATATAAACAACTTTCAAATTAATATCTAAACATAAATATATTTTTTGTTAGTCAAATCTACCTGTTTGTTGTTGTATTTCCTAAGCGAGCGACTCTGTTAGTCCATACAACAACAAATCTTTCTTTATATGGTGTTAACCATGTTTCATTCAAATACTTGATAAATGATGAAATGCCACCACAAACACTCTCGAAGTGGTTGAAATGTACATCAAACTCGTCTTCTGTATTTGAATACATGATGTTATTCCATTAATCCATGACATGTTTTTGTCTTTCTGATGTCACATACTCCTTACATTTTGTGCTCACGTTTTTTGAAATATGAAACGTACACAACATATGATTTGCATTTGGAAACACATAATCAATGGCATTCATTAATGCAAGTCCCCGATCTGTCACCACAACATTCAGATGCAATTCTCTGAATAGAAAAACTCTTTGAGCTTCTGTAGTGTCCATGTGAAGTTCTCCTCCCTTTCATGTTCTAAATAGGCAAAAGTAACTGAAAAAGTCAATTTTATTGACGTAACACCAACAATCTCCAACAATGGTAGTCGGTACATGTATGATTAAAATGTACATAAACAACCATGTCACTCAATCGTATTTTAGAATGAGAGAAGTAAAATTCTTATCTATGTTGTCTTGTATGTGCAATCAAATATTAACACCATATGAAACATATTGAACAACTTCAGAGTCAGAATGTGTCTAGAAAATATCATCCACAATATCTGAATTCTTCCTATTTCTAGTCCCACACATGTATTTTTCTTGATGAATAAGGCTCAATAACATTTGCATTTATGTCATTGCACATCTCTTGTCCATTTTGTATGTTGCTCTAGCTCCGTATACCTGGGTAATACTCGTGAGATTGTCTGGGTCTTTGTCTTTCAAAGCAGACACGATGTACCTTGGTGCCATGTTGTACTTCGTTTCACAAACTTTCTTTCATGATCTTTTAGACAATCCAATATATCACATGCTTCCCAATCCTTATACAGTTTATGATTGTGCAAATCACATTTAACCATCACCTTTCAACTGATACCACTTGGAATAGATTTCAGCCTAAATGAACATCTAACCTTCATAGTATAGTTGTCATCAGACGACTTTTTAGATTCATTTTTCTTTTTGTAATTTTCTCTTATATCACAATGCATAATCAATTTATCCTTCCTCCCTCGCAATCCATTAGCAGAATTAGACCGAATTGTAACAACAACAATACCATAATTTTTACCAATAGATTGTGCCCATTCTAGAACTTTAACTCGTGATTCAAAAATCTGGCAATTACAATAACATATAATTAGTAAACTTCATCAATATACAAAAAAACAAATAAAAAGAATATGTAAATTAAATAGGAACCATACCGTATATGTGATAAAGAACTGCGTAAGATTAATACACAAATTCGTAGAAGAAGCTGACGTTGCCGGTTCAAGACCACAAAAATATAAAATGTCATCTGTAGACATAATGGAAATTTCAAGTATAACTGAAATTTTCGATACCTTGGAATTTTCAAATTTTCGATTAACGTTTTCTACCGGAAATTTCTGTAATTTCCAGTACATGTGCTAAATTTCTGGTTAATCGCTATCGAAAATTTATAGAATGTAAAGAATTTCTGGTAAGCGATCAAAATTGGCACCAAAAATTTATTTAGCTCACTGGAAATTTCGTTTTTTTACTCTTTTGACCAATGATAAATTTTTTTTGACAAAAATAAACTTTTTAGAGTAAATAGTAAAGAGAAATGATATTCTTACCCCACATTTCTACACTTACATTGTATTTTACTGTTCACCAATACGGTGAAATATTATAATAATAAATTTTAAAAAATATTTTTTAATATATTTTTAACCAACTTCATAACTACTAAAGATTTGGATAATCTATTAACCAATTTCATAACATCATTAACTAATTTTTTACATTTCATTAACCAATTTCATAACTACTAAATATTCGGACAATCTATTAATCAATTTCAAAATTTTATTAATAAATTTTTTATATTTCATTAATCAATTTTGTTTTAATACTAAAATTTATTTTTAATATCTGGGTGTTTATTAATCAACTTTTTTATTTTATTAACTAATTTTTTATATTTTATTAAACAATTTTATTTTATTACTTAATTATTTTTAATAATATATTATTTATTAATCAACTTTATCACTTTATTAACTAATTTTTTAAATTTCATTAATCAACTTTATTATATTATTAAAAATTATCATTCTTGTATTATTTATATGCACGGTTCATTTACCAACTTCACTGCATTAATTCTTTTATCAATTTTTCTTTAAGAAAATAAAGAGAGACAATGTGATACTAAAAGGGAAAAAGGAATGAGAGAGAAAAATTAAATAATAAAATAAGATGATTTGATTATTTTAACATACAGTGTAGTGTATGTTTTAGTGCCAACATGATAAAATTGAATAGTAAAAGAGATATTTCGGAAATAATGAAATTTGGGGATAATATGTATAAAAATAGGGATAACAAGTTAATTTCTTAAGTCTGTGGCGTGGTCTAATAATTTCCAGATCCAAACTCTTATAAATTACTTTTTCCACCCACTCTAGTAAAAAATCAAAATTATTTCTAAAATTTGAAAATATATCTTTGAATATACCATGAGTACACTAAATCCATGCGTGAGTCATATTTTCATTTTGTAAAAAATAGTTCAAAAATATATTTTTAGATAAATTTGAAAGTATACTTTCGTAAACTCTCTCTCCACATTTTTTTTTTTTTTTTGTATTAAGGATAAACTCTATTATTAGTGCTATTTATGCTTCAACAATTTCATTGTAATCTTCTTTTTTGTCTTTCAAATTAGGGGGTGAGAATATATTAGATCAGGCTACACCAACCTATAAAGACTTATAGTTTAGCCTATTTAAGATCATGTCAGATCAATTTAATAAAAAGATTAAGTTTATATTTTTTTAAAAGTCTATTTAATTAAATAGATCAGACTTAGACTATTAAAAAAAGTCTATGAAATCTTATAGGTCGATTTATATTTTCATATATATTAAAAATAGATTAAATATATATATGGATTAGTTGAAAATATTTTCATATAGATTAAATATTTTCATATATTTTCATATGAACAAATATTAAATATGGATTAGTTGAAAACTTTAATTAGAAATTGATTTTTAAATAGGCTTTAAGAACAAGTCAGATTTTAAAAAAAAATCAAGTTAAACTAAAAAAAAAATTATAATAGATTATAGATCATATTTAGACCTTCGTATACTAAATTCAGATATTCTAAAGCGTAACCTAACATAATTTATTCTTTATTCTGCTTGGATGATAAGGGTGTTAATATTTTACTTGATAGAAATATCAAAAAAACTTTATTTGAGGGATTGTCACTCATTTTTCAGTTCTCTTATTTTTGGGGTTGAATACCAAATTACTATTCTATTTTTGTGGACTTCTTAGAATGGCAACTTCAGATTTTAGACATACGCTTAAAAACTGGAGCACAAGCTCAAAGAAGCGAGGTCCATGAAATATCATTGTTTTAGGTTCCTCAAATTTAGAGACAAAAAGAAGTGAAGAAAAGTTTACAAAAGTATACATTCAGATTTATTTAGAAGTATATTTTTGATTTTTTTAAAAAATAAAAATGTGATTCACTTAGACATATATTTAATGTGAAATGAATACGTCTGAAAATGCATTTTCAAATTCATAGATACATTTTCATATTTTTTTTAGGAAACTTTCCCACCACTTAGGGTGGGAGAAGCCATTCTCAAACTTTTTTATAAGATTTTTAAAAGTCTAAGTAAGTTTTTTATTATCTAATATCTCTGTAAGTGTAGAATTTCTTTCCTCAAAATAATCAAGTTTTTCAACAAAATTCCTCAAATAATTACCTTTTCTCATTTATAACACAAAGCACTAACAAATTCAATTGGGGACTCCATTAAAAAAATAAGAGGTCTAGTATATTGAATTGGCGACTGCATCATACCTAACCAATTGAATTGATGACTATATACAAACTATAAGAACAATTGTGAATTCATTTGGCTTTTATGCGTCAGATACTTTTTAATTTTATTTTGATATAATTAATTAATAAAAATAATTGAATACAAACTATAAATATTTAATTTAAATAAGATTATATATGAGAATATTTTTCACACTAACGACGACGACTCGTTTGATTGTACATGTCACCGGTTCCACACCTGTTAGGTATCCGTTTTTGTATCAGTCTCTGTTGATTCTTTCCAAGTGTTTGATACGAATTCTTTAGAACATCACCATCACCAGATTCCCTAATAAATTATTGTAATTCTACGCAGTCTTGTGTATGTGTTGACGCGTTGCCGTAACTATGTTCGTGAAACTGGTAATCAGTGTTGTTGCATTCTAAACGACTGCATCTTCTTCATTGATTTCATGATGATATTGTAAATAACTGAAGTCGTGCAAAGACAAAAAAGAATCAGGGCAAGTTTATCTCTGATGTCTCTCAATTCACAATCCTGCAATTTAGTCTCACTTCTCCGTTATCAAAGCCTCTTAGATTTCCGACTTTCAGCATTGAAGCTGCAAATTCTTTGAAAAACAAACTCTGGTCTCTTGCAAATGCTTCTACAATCCATCTAGTTCTGTAGTCACCAACAAGTGACTGATCCGAAGAAAACACACCTTTTCCAGCCAGCAGTTGTTTGTAATAGTCATTATCAAACACTGATGCTGTCGAGTCTAGGAATTGCCCTGCGTTTTTATTGTTGTTTGGATTTGGACATTTCTTTCTTAGGTCTAGTGCAAATTCAGTGTTCAACCTTGGATCAATGGAATGTAATGAACTGAAATTATGAAGACGAGCCTCAAAGGAAGAACAATGTGAGAAGCCCAGAGTGTGTCCTCCAGATAATGTCACCATATCTTTAACTCCCAACCCTCTCTTAGCAAAGCTCTGAACGAGTTGGTCTACAGTTGAGGTTGGGGCCGGTAAGTTGACGGTATCAGACGCCTTTGATACCCTTCCATCTTTCCGTCCTTTTAGAACATTCCAATATGGACCTCCAGACTGTCAGAGCAAATAAGGAATATTAATAAATAACTTTAGCAGGTCTAAATTAGCTCAGAGACAATGCTACTACCATGGTCACCACATCTCTCGCTAAAATAGCGAGTATATCAGCACAGGAAACAGTGCCCGGGCAAGCCAACTCAAGCTTTGCTTTAGCTTCATCAATTACGTAGAACGACCGAACTGAGATATTAGGAGGACCGTCTTTCTCTGCTTGGTTGGTGGCAGTTGAGTCCAGCAATATTGATGCATCACATCCCTATCATTGAACATTAAACATTACAAGAAACTCATTAGTCATAAAAGAAAAACTTCACTTAGCATGAACATTGCATGTATGTGTGTGTGTTTGTTTTGAATGAGAGATTGAGAGTTCATACCCTTATAAAACAGTCATGGAAGAACATCCTCAAAATATGCGCCGGGACTTTTGGATCATGGATAGAAGCACCGAGAGTGGTCTCTGAAATTATTTTCTCCAATTGTGGACATGTTTGGTCATAGTAATGAGCATGAAGTTCAGCTTTGGATAATGAAAATACTGTCAAGAGGAGGAAAATGATTGGAAAAGTGTTTTTTGCTACCAGAGAAGCCATATGATAAATAAGGTAATAGCTTGAGAACTGGAAAATAAGAATTAGATGAGAACTTCATGGAAAGATGCATTAAGGTATATATAGGATTGAAGTTAACAACTTCAGCAAATAAAGTACATGCTTAACTCAGATTCATTGTACTTTGAAGCCACTCAAAGATAGAAATATTAACCTAAAAGTACAGAATTTAGACTTCCCCTTTGTTCTGCTTTAAGACATGGCTAGTAAATAATAATCAACCAAAAGTACAGAACAATTTGATAACGACTATGTCAAGGGGTAGACTCATAATTGAGTATATTATGCTGTATTAATTATTGTTACTCATTGATTGAGAGAGTGTTAAGGTTTTATTTTCCTTGTAAAAATTGGTTTTCCTTAATGCAGGTGTACTGCAAAATAAATGTACATTATTTTTATAATGTTAGGTAATATGTTGCTTAAAGAATTCTTCTGTTGATACATACCTTTCAGGATAGTTGAGTTGTACAGTTAGTTGAAGAGGGATGGAGTACAATATTTTGGACATCTAATTTGGGTGGTTTAGATAAAGAAATCAAACCACTGATAAACTGGTCAAGGGTTCTGCTCCTTTAAATATTAACATGATTACTTCCTCTTGTCTCAAATATAAGCATAAGCAGTAAAAATGTTATTTTTGATGACCTTAAAAATAAGCAAGCAAATGATACAAAATTTTATCTTATGTAATATTATTTTCCCTATATTATTCTTCAATTGGGTTAAAACAATATAAAGTTTTTACTCTAATAGAACAAAATTCTATGACAGGTAAGTTGAAAAATAGAATTACGTTTTAATTATCTTGAGAAAATTAAATGACACTAATTACTCTTCATAAGGTAGGTGAAGTTAGTTTTTTTTTTTTTTTTTATGTATATATGAGACTAAAGAGTAATATTTTTATCTCAGAAGTGTGAATAGCACAAGCCGGCCAACTAAGCTGGTGAAGGAATTAACATGCCACTCTTTATTTTATACATGTTAGCCTTCTGTCTTAACACTTTTATGAAATTGTCTATGTAATATACTGGATATTTTGAAATTTTTAGTGTCGTATTAGAAATTTTGTTGATTTTTCAATTTTTTACTGTGTCATATGAACTTAATCGGAAATTTGGTATCGAAAATTTCAAATTTCCGATGTATTTCATCCTTATACGAAATTTGAAATTTGAAATTTCTGGTGTAAAAAAAGTCAAAAATTTTAAATTTCTAGTAGTATTGAAAAAAAATTTAAAATATATTTTTTTTTATTTTTATTTGAATAAAATACATAGTGAAATATCGAACCGACTTAATATATAAATACAATAAATGTCATACATATATACATTAATAAAAACTACAATTACTTCCTGGAGAATTCTTTCCAATGTCTGAAATGACCTGCATAAGTTGATTCTCATGCTTTTGCATCATTAGAACAATTCTCCCTCCAATGAGTAGTGACAGGAGGTAGTATACAACCGGGTTTTAACTTTTGTTGAACCCAATGATTTTTGTTGACAAAATCAACAACAATGATTGTATGTCGACTCGTGTACAGGGGTGACGCTATGAGAAGTGGGAAAATGTTATGTTAAGTCTCATAGAAATGAAAATAAATACGACTCCATATTTAGAAACAATAGGGTAACCCATATCAGGATTTGACATCAATTTATCTCTATCTTGCACACCCAAATATTTTACTTGTAACGAAGTTCTAACAACAAAGATATTGTCATAGAATAACTTGGAAAATAAGTCAGCGTGTTGATGGACTTGAGTATCCAACTGCTTTCGAACCGAATAACATGCATCTTGCCCCATCCTACTAAAGGTGAAATGCAACGGAAACCACAATTTCCATCATTCTCAACATCAATTATGTCATCGACGTATAAATGAAAGAAAACATGAAGATATTATATAAACAACTTTCAAATTAATATCTAAACATAAATATATTTTTTGTTAGTCCAATGTACCTGTTTGTTGTTGTGTTCCCTAAGCGAGTGACTCTGTTAGTCCATACAACAACAAATCTTTCTTTATATGGTGTTAACCATGTTTCATTCAAATACTTGATAAATGATGGAATGTCACCACAAACACTCTCGAAGTGGTTGAAATGTATTTCAAACTCGTCTTCTGTATTTGAATACATGATGTTATTCCATTGATCCATGACATTTTCTTGTCTTTCTGATGTCACATACTCCTTACATTTCGTGCTCACGTTTTTTGAAATATGAAACGTACACAACATATGATTTGCATTTGGAAACACATAATCAATGACATTCATTAATGCAAGTCCCCGATCCGTCACCACAACATTCAGATGCAATTCTCTGAATAGAAAAACTCTTTGAGCTTCTGTAGTGCCCATGTGAAGTTGTCCTCCCTTTCATGTTCTAAATAGGCAAAAGTAACTGAAAAAGTCAATTTTGTTGATGTAACACCAACAATCTCCAACAATGGTAGTCGGTACGTGTACGATTAAAATGTACATAAACAACCATGTCACTCAATCGTATTTTAGAATGAGAGAAGTAAAATTCTTATCTATGTTGTCTTGTATGTGCAATCAAATATTAACACCACATGAAACATATTGAACAACTTCACAAAGTCAGGATGTGTCTAGAAGATCATCCACAATATCTGAATTCTTCCTATTTTTAGTCCCACACATGTATTTTTCTTGATGAATAAGGCTCAATAACATTTGCATTTATGCCATTGCACCTCTCTTGCCCATTCTGTATGTTGCTCTAGCTCGGTATACCTGGGTAATACTCGTGAGATTGTCTGGGTCTTTGTCTTTCAAAGCAGACACAATGTACTTTGGTGCCATGTTGTACTTCGTCATGTCATTCACAAACTTTCTTTCATGATCTTTTAGACAACCCAATATATCATGGACTTCCCAATCCTTATATAGTTTATGATTGTGCAAACTGCATTTAACCATCACCTTTCAACTGATAACACTTGGAATAAATTTCAGCCTAAATGAACATCTAACCTTCATAGTATAGTTGTCATCAGACGGCTTTTTAGATTCATTTTTCTTTTTGTAATTTCCTCTTATATCACAACGCATAATCAATTTATCCTTCCTCCCTCACAATCCATTAGCAGAATCAGACCGAATTGTAACAACAACAATACCATAATTTTTACCAATAGATTGTGCCCATTCTAGAACTTTAACTCGTGATTCAAAAATCTGGCAATTACAATAACATATAATTAGTAAACTTCATCAATATAAAAAAAAAACAAATAAAAAAATATGTAAATTAAATAAGAACCATACCGTATCTGTGATAAAGAACTGCGTAAGATTAATACACAAATTCGTAGAAGAAGCTGACGCTGTCGGTTCAGGACCACAAAAATATAAAATGTCATCTGTAGACATAATGGAAATTTCAAGTATAACTGAAATTTTCGGTACCTTGAAAATTTCAAATTTCCAATTAACGTTTTCTACCGGAAATTTTCGTAATTTCCAGTACATGTGCTAAATTTCTGGTTAATCGCTACCGAAAATTTATAGAATGTAAAGAATTTCTGGTAAGCGATCAAAATTGGCACCGGAAATTTATTTAGCTTACTGGAAATTTCGTTTTTTTGACTCTTTTGACCAATGATAAATTTTTTTTGACAAAAATAAAATTTTTAGAGTAAATAGTAAAGAGAAATGATATTCTTACACCACATTTCTACACCTACATTGTATTTTACTATTCACCAATACTGTGAAATATTATAATAATAATTTAAAAAAAAATATTTTTAATATATTTTTAACCAACTTCATAACTACTAAAGATTCTATTAACCAATTTCATAACATCATTAACTAATTTTTTATATTTCATTAACCAATTTCATAACTACTAAAAATTCGGACAATCTATTAACCAATTTCAAAATTTTATTAATCAATTTTATATATTTCATTAATCAATTTTGTTTTACTACTAAAATTTATTTTTAATATCTAGGTGTTTATTAATCAACTTTTTTATTTTATTAACTAATTTTTTATATTTTATTAACTAATTTTATTTTATTACTTAATTATTTTTAATAATATATTATTTATTAATCAATTTTATCACTTTATTAACTAATTTTTTAAATTTCATTAATCAACTTTATTATATTATTAAAAATTATCATTCTTGTATTATTTATATGCACTGTTCATTTACCAACTTCACTGCATTAATTCTTTTATCAATTTTTCTTTAAGAAAATAAAGAGTGACAATGTGATACTAAAAGGAAAAAAGGAATGAGAGAGAAAAATTAAATAATAAAATAAGATGATTTGATTATTTTAACATATAGTGTAGTGTATGTTTTAGTGCCAACATAATAAAATTGAATAGTAAAAGAGATATTTCGAAAATAATGAAATTTGGAGATAATATGTATAAAAATAGGGATAACAAGTTAATTTCTTAGGTCTGTGGCGTGGTCTAATAATTTTCAGATCCAAACTCTTAGGAATTACTTTTTCCACCCATTCTAGTAAAAAATCAAAATTATTTCTAAAATTTGAAAATATATATTTGAATATACCATGAATACACTAAATCCATGCGTGAGTCATATTTTCATTGTGTAAAAAATAGTTAAAAATATATTTTTAGATAAATTTGAAAGTATACTTTCGTAAAGTCTCTCTCCACTTTTTTTTTTTTGTATTAAGGATAAACCCTATTATTAGTGCTATTTATGCTTCAACAATTTCATTGTAATTTTTTTTTTCCTTTCAAATTAGGGGGTGAGAATAGATGAGTTTAGCCTACACCAACCTATAAAGACTTATATAGTTTAGTCTATTTAAGATCATGCCAGGTCAATTTAATAAAAAGATTAGATTTATATTTTTCTAAAAGTCTATTTAATTAAATAGATCAGACTTAAACTATTAAAAAAAGTCTACGAAATCTTATAGGTTGATCTATATTTTTATATATATTAAAAATAGATTAAATAGGTCGGTCTATATATACATATATATTTAAAAAAAAATTAAATAGATTGATTATTAGAACAAATACTAAATAGACCGGCCTATTATATAATATGGATTAGTTGAAAACTTTAATTAGAAATTAATTTTTAAACAGGCTTTGAGAATAAGTCAGATTTAAAAAAAAATCAAGTTAAAAAAAAAAACTATAATAGATTATAGACAATATTCATACCTATTTATCGTATACTAAATTCAGATATTCTAAAGCATAACCTAACATAATTTATTCTTTATTCTGCTTGGATGATAAGGGTGTTAATATTTTTACTTGATAGAAATATCAAAAGAAACTTTATTTGAGGGATTGTCACTCATTTTTCAGTTCTCTTATTTTTGGGGTTGAATATTTTGTGGACTTGTTGGAATGGCAACTTCAGATTTTAGACATACGCTTAAAAACTGGAGCACAAGCTCAAAGAAGCGAGGTCCATGAAATATCATTGTTTTAGGTTCCTCAAATTTAGAGACAAAAAGAAGCGAAGAAAAGTTTACAAAAGTATACATTCAGATTTATTTATAAGTATATTTTTGAATTTTTTTAAAAATAAAAATGTGATTTATTTACGCATGTATTTAATATGAAATGAATATCTCTGAAAATGCATTTTCAAATTCATAGATATATTTTCATATTTGTTTAGGAAACTTCCCCACCACTTAGGGTGGGAGAAGCGATTCTCAAACTTTTTTATAAGATTTTTAAAAAAATCTAAGTAAGTTTTTTATTATCTAATATATCTGTAAGTGTAGAATTTCTTTCCTCAAAATAATCAAGTTTTTCAACAAAATTCCTCAAATAATTACCTTTTCTCATTTATTTTCAAAGTACTCGTGTTTCAAATAAAAAAAAAATTATAACACAAAGCACTAACAAATTCAATTGGCGACTCCATTAAAAAAACAAGAGGTTTAGTAAATTGAATTGGCGACTGCATCATACCTAACCAATTGAATTGACGACTATGTACAAACCATAAGAACAATTGTGAATTCATTTGGCTTCTATGTGTTAGATATTTTTTAACTTTATTTTGATATAATTAATTAATAAAAATAATTGAATAAAAACTATAAATATTTAATTTAAATAGGATTATATACGAGAATATGTTTTACACTAACGATGACGACTCGTTTGATTGTACATGTCACCGGTTCTACACCTGTTAGGTATTCATTTTTGTATCAATCTCTGTTGATTCTTCTCAAGTGTTTGATACGAATTCTTTAGAACATCACCATCACCAGATTCCCTAATAAATTATTGTAATTCTACGCAGTCTTGTGTATGTGTTGACGCGTTGCCATAACTATGTTCGTGAAACTGGTAATCAGTGTTGTTGCATTCCAAACGACTGCATCTTCTTCATTGATTTTATGATGATGTTCCACTAAATAAACTATAGAGGAAAAATAAATTAGATTAGTAAATAGTTAATATTAAAAATAAATTATTATGAAATGCTTAGTTTAGTGACAATACATCGTTTGATGTTATGTGATCCAAAAGATTTTGATATTGAGTGCTGCAATGTCTAAGACATCTGTTGTAATACATAAGACTACGTTCATTACAAGATTCATTAGGGAATCTGGTGATAGTGATGTTTTAGGAAACTCATATCAAACACTTGGTGAGAATCAATAGAGACCGATATGAAAAATGGTACCTAAAGACGGTGAAATCAATGATATGTAAGATCAAGCGGGTTAGCATTGTTAGTATAAAATATATTCTTGCATGTAATCCTATTTAAATTAAATATTAATAGTTTTTGTTCAATTTTTATTAACTAAGCATATTAAAATTAAAATAAAATAGTATCTAACTTATAAGAGCCACATGAATTGACAATTGTTCTTATGACTTACACATAGTCGTCAATTCAATTGGTTAAATACGACACAGTCGTTGATTCAATTGACTAGACCTCTTATTTTTCAATAGTCTCGCCAATTGAACTATCAATCCAATATTGACTTAGATCTCTTATTTTTTAATAGAGTCGCTAATTAGATTGACTAATGCTCTATATTATATTTTTTATTTAAAACATATATACTTTGAAAATTAATTAAAAAATGATAATTTGAAAATTTTAATTACTTTTTTTTATCATTTAACTTTATCCCTAACAAAGATTTTGATATAAAAATATTTTGGAGCTTATTCCTAATTGAAAATTAATAATTCATATATTGTAGCTGGTTATTTTAGGGGGTGTATCGGTTACAGTTGGGTGAAAATCATTTTTGAACTGAAATATTGAAGATTCATCTTAGATGTAATCGGTTACTACTGAATAAATTTATATTTTGTAAAAGTTGTAACTGGATATAGATTTAAGTAACTGGTTATAGGTACAAAATTTTTGATTTTTTAATTATTTGATTGTGTATTATTTGTATAAATGTCTTGAAAACATCCCCATTAATGTTAGTAAAAATATTTTCTCTCTTATTCTCTATCTCTCTCACTCTCCAAATTCAAACCCTTCATTTTTTTTTAATTAATGTTAGTTCTAACATTCCCGAGCTTAATCACGTCTAAACTTTCGTTTTTGTAGAAATTTGTATGCTATGGTATGTTGAGGAAAAAAATTATCCACGACTTAACGGTGGCTAACATATGATTCTTTGAATTAACCATCAAAAATCAAGATACATTATAAAATTTACTAAACATTTATTTACTCAAAAATGAAGTTTTGGATAAATTGTGAATTTTTTCGATTTAAAATCAATTCAATTAAATCAAGTGTTTGGGCTCAATGAATTTATGAAACTCCTGTTAAAGATAACATTTGAGAAATATCAAATTTGATTTTCAAGTGAAAATAACACTTGACCAGATCATTTTTGTTGATTGTAATTCGATTGTGTCGAAACAGTGAGTGTGTCGAAGGGAGGTTGTCCAGTCGAAGAGTTTGTGGATCGAAACAAAATACACACATATTTGATTTGTTTTAGATTTAGATAGATTTGATTTAGATCTAAAATAAATAGATTTGGTTTAATACCAAAATAAGTATTTTGGGCTTTTATAGTTTTGGGTTTTGCCTTAGGAGCAAGCTAACCTAAATCTATAAATAGAGGGAGTAACCCTTAATTTTGAAACTAAGTCAATTCATTGTAATCACAGAATTTGCAGTTGCAAGTGATTAATAAAGTTTTCCATACTTTATGGGCAGAGAGAAACTCTGCAGGAAATAATTGTCTTCTTTCTTTTCTTTTCTTTTCTCATAATTCATTGTCATTGTGTGGTGATATCAATCTTGTTCATCAAGATTGGTAGAAATTCATCATAGATATTTGGTGGATTTCCAACATCTGGTATCAAGAGCTCGGTTAATCGATTCAAGGAAAGTATCGATTAACAACTCTACCAATTCTAAAAGTAGACAACTATGAGAATTGGTGCAAATAGATGAAAGTTTTATTCAGGTGTCAAGGTCTTTGGGATCTTGTAAAGGATGGATTGCAAGCGTTTGGAGAAAGCGCTTCAGAAGAAGAAAAGAAGAAACACACAGAATCTGAGAAGATGAGTTATAAAGCACTCTTTATAATTCATCAATGTCTGAGTCCAAATTTTTTTTAAAAAGTGAGTGCTTCAGAATCTGCAAAAGAAGCTTGGGAGGTTCTTGAGAAGTCTTTTGGTGGTGCAGAAAAGGTTAAAAAAATGAGGTTACAAACTCACAAGAGAACGTATTAATTGCTTCAGATGGAAGATAGTGAAAGCATATCTGATTTCTTCACTAGGGTTACAAAACTAGTGAATCAAATCAAGGTATGTGGAGAAACATTAACAACAAGAGTTGTTGTTTCGAAGATCTTGAGATCTTTGACTCCTAAGTTCGACCACGTGGTAGTGGCTATAGAAGAGGGAAAAGACTTTTCGAAATTGACAAAGGAAGAGCTTCAAGGGACGCTTGAATCTCATGAACAAAGAATGACTGAAAGAGTTGCAGGCAAGTCGAAGAGTGATGTGGCTTTGCAGGAACATTCAGCAAAAGAAACCAAAGGGAAAGGAAAATGGTTCGATAGAGGTAGAGGCGGCTACAATAAATCAACTGGTAGAGGAAACCAGAACTAAGGAAACATGTCGAATCAGAGAAGACCATACCAAGGCAACCAAAGAGGTGGTGTTGCAAATAGAGGAAGAGTTGGTGGTCGAAAACCTGACAAGAGTCACATTCAATGTTACAATTGTCAGAAGTATGGTCACTATTCGAGTGATTGTCCAGAAAAGCGAAAAAATCAAGAAAGAGATACAAAGTTTGCAAAACATTAAGAAGAAGAGATGATGCTGATGGTCACAACAAGAGATGAAGATAGATTCAAGGATGAATGGTACTTAGATTCAAGATGCTCATCACATATGTCTGGAAGGAAAGACTGGTTTGTCAACATAAAGCCCTCAATGAAAAATATGATAAAATTCGCAAATGACAATACCCTAGTAGCTGAAGGTATTGGTGATGTTATGATTATAATGAAAAATGGTAAGAGGCCAGTAATTTCCAATGTGTTATACATACCAGACACAAAGAGCAATTTGCTCAGTATAGGCCAGTTGGTCGAAAAAAATTATGAAGTGTCGATCAAAGATAAGATAATGAGAGTCATCAACACAAATGGAAGATTAATCTTGAAGGCTCCTATGTCTCATAATAAATCCTTCAAGATCTAACTAAATGTGATGGAGCACAAGTGCCTTTCGACTGCAGCTAGTATAGATGAATGAATATGGCATTATCGACTAGGCCATCTCAACTTCAGAGACATCAGAGATTTGAAGAGAAGAAATATGGTTTCAGGATTACTAGAAATCGACATTCCAAAGGAGGTATGTGAGGAATATGTGCAGGTGAAGCAGCACAAGAATAAATTCACCAAGGATGCAGGAAGCAGGTCGATGGTTATTCTTGAAGTCATATACTTTGATGTATGTGGACCAATCCTGGTGGATTCGATGGGAGGTAACAAATACTTTGTTACATTCATAGATGATTTCAGTCGAAAGTTGTGGACTTACCTGATCAAGAAGAAAAGTGAAGTGATCGAGGTATTTGCCAAGTTTAAGTCTATGGTCGAAAGACAAAGTTGTCAAAAACTCAAAGTTTTGAGAATTGATGATGGTGGAGAGTATGTGTCGAAAGACTTCGACAGGTTATGTGAAAAGGAAGGGATTATGCATGAGGTGGTGCCACCTTATACTTCACAACATAATGGAACTGCAGAAAGGAAGAATCGAACCATCATGAATATGGTGAGAAGTATGTTGAAAGGCAAGAATTTACCTAAAGAGTTTTGGGGTGAAGCTATGTCGACTGTGTGATACGGTGGGAGAACTGACTTGGGTGCTTTACGTCTTATCGCAAATGTTGCGGTTAGCAAGAGTCGCCACTGACTTTTCTTTTATCCAAAAGGAAAGGCTGAAAAGAACAGGAAAGACCTTTGAGATTGTTTCTTGAGCTCGGGGGGTAGATTATGAAAAAGGAAGGTGTTAACACCCTTTTCATCCATAGTCATCTATGGGCTCTTAGTTGCTTGCTAGATCACTTGCTTTGTTTTAAAATGTGCTTTGTTTGGAAATGTGATTTGTAGTGGTTTTTGAAAGTATTTTGAAAAGGCGCCATCATTTAGGCAAACTTTGTAATAATTCCCGTTCGTAAGAACATATACAAAGTGTTGATCTTTTGAAAATGTTTCATATTTGGAAGGTGTTTTTTGAAAGCGTTGGTGTTTGTTTTGAAAATAAGCAAGAGTGTTTGATTTGAAATTGAGCAAGCAACTAGGAACAATCTACCTACTCAAAAGTCTTAGTTCATTTATTCCTTTACTTTGATATTTCTATCTCACCATTGATTGGTAAGAAGCCTTCTCTTTGGATTTAAAGGGACGAACGTGAGTCATCGTATAGCCATGATAACAATGTTGTGAGGTATCTTAGTAATTCTCTTTAAGGGATTAAGATCATTTTGAAAGGCAACATTGATAGCGTCATCGAGGGACTATGATCTTGTATTTTTGATTGCTTTTTGCTAAGATATCCCACATGCATAACATAGCCATTTTTGTAAGGCAACATAGTGGAATTACCCTAAGGGTGTAAGTGTGCAAGTGTGTTTATTTACATGCTTGTTTATCTTGAATTAGGGTTTGCTAACTTGTTGATTTTAGTCTTTCCATACAAACCCTAATTACTAGCATTTATATAAAGCGATAAATTGCGGAAAGTAAAATACTAAGCTATTATATTATTAGGGGAGGGGGTATACAAATTTACAAATGGGGATTTTGCAAGAAAATTAAACCTAATTATCTATTACAACACTATTGAATAAATGTACAAGAATTGAAAAATATAATGTACAAATGCAAATGAAAAAAAAGAAATGATTTTGTTTGGTTTTTATGAAAGGGTTTTAACTTAATTAAGAAAATGATTAATGAAAATTAAATAAAATTAACTTAAACTAATTAAGAAAAGAAATTAACTTAAAAATAATTTATTAGGGTTTTTTTATGAAAAAAAAGGTTTTAAATTAAAAATAATATGAAAATTAATTAAAAAAAGAAATCTAAGTTCTAAATTAATTTTAATTAAGAAAATAAAATAATATAATAATTAAACCTAAGTCTAAAAATTTATTATAAAAGAAATAAATTAATTTGTTAAGAAAATGTTTTTGCTCTTTGTTTTTTATAAATAAAATAAATAAGTATGACAATAATAATAATAATAATATTTTTGGATTTTCTTTATTATTATTATTATTATTATTAATAATAATAATAATAATAATAATAATAATAATAATAATAATAATAATATAATAATAATAATAATAATAGTAATAAAAAATGATAAAGAAAAATAAAATATAATAAGAAAATGAAAAATAAATAACAAAATGAAAATAATAAAAGTTGGATCAGGCTACATAAGTAAACATGGGGTTAGACAAAAGCAAAAAACAAAAGCCCAATTGTTTGGAGGCCCAGGCGCCTATTTGGAATCAAAAAGAGTGAAAATGTTGAAAAAAAATGAACAAAAGGGCTCGAACCCAAGTCCCAAAGGTTAACAAGCGCGCGTTTTACCACTGGGGTGGCTATACATCCGTTCATTAATACAAAACCATAAATATATAATTGAAAACAAGTCAGGAGGCCAACTTCATCTTCTTCCTCGCGCCAACAAACTGAACATGATTTTTAAAACCTGTAACTTCTTCATCTCTCAACCAAAATAGAAAATGTAAACATGAAAGTGGTTCCATTTTTCTCACGAATCCATATAAATAACTAAAGCTATAAATCAAAGATGAACACGAATTTCCAAAAGTACCAAATTCTGACCTAAATATTTCAGCAAGTTCAAACTCCAAATTCTCCTTGTTAAAGCAATATAAATGAAATCTATGGACATGTATAGTTTCAAGGCAATGATGTCTATATTTTATCTTCACAAATGCAATCCTAACAATGCCTAAATAATGAGATAAAAAGTCAGAAAATGTACCTCAAAAATGGAAATCTTGAAATGAGTTTGAGCTTGATTCAAGGTGCTGCAATGATCAGGTTAGCTTCCTTGAGTCTCTAGGAAGCTAATGCAATGCTTAGCTTGAGTTGAGAGTGGCTGACATGGTCTGGAGAAGGCCAACTGTAATGCTTTGTTTTTGGTAATGAAGGATGATGGAAATGGAGTTACAGTCGTGTAACAGGGACATGGATGAGTTGTATTTGATGTAAGGAAGCTTTAGGAACTAAAAGGCCAAAGAACGTACGAGGGAAATATGAGTAGGGAGTTCAAGGTCAGAAACTGTGCAACAATGGAGTTTTTGGGCAATTTCTGATTTGAGGGAGTTTGGGAGTGTTTCAGGGTGTTCAAGCTCGTGTTCTAGCTAACAAATAGTGCCTCTATTTATAAGCAACAAGTTTGGAAGCTTGTTGTTGATCAGAATTCAAAATCACAAGTTTAAGCATAACATGTGATTTTTTGAGAAATCTAAGTTTCAAAGTCTTGTGTACTTGCTAAGATATAGTGGTTATGCTTTAAACATACTTTCTTTTGAGTTTTCAGATGGAGTGTGATCATAGGGAACAAGTTAGAGACTCAAGAATTCACTTTGTGCATAAAGCTTGCTTTTCAAGAATGATATTCTTCACTTTCTTCCCAAAATGGCAATGTAAATTTGATAAAGCTTAAACCACTTGGATTATAGCTCAAAAGTTTGTGTAATCCATTAATCATGGATAGATACACAAGTTAGAAGGCATGCAAAGCAATATTATGCAGCCTAACATTGAAATTACATTATGTGTTCATCAAGAAATGACTTGTAATTCAAGAATGAAACCCTAACTTCTTGCCTTCGATTCTCCTTGATCAAACATGATCTCAATGAGTTCTTGGATATTTTGGAAAGCTTGTAACATCCTTTACAACCTCTATGTTGGACATTTTTGAAAATTAATCTTGTAACTATGTGAAAAATTGACATGAAGTTAGGTCAAAATCCTGCCTAAACTAGGGCAAAATTTCACTAAGTTTCCAAGTTTCATGAACATGTATTCACAAAATCATAACTTGATATCCATGCATTTATAGGAGAAATTGTGTTCTAAAATGTTTTAGGTATCATTGAGATCTAAAACTTTCATGTTGAAAGTTTCCTTTGAATCATCTTGCATCATGGTAAAAATTTGGCTCAAAGTTATGAAAAAATATGAATTTTCAAACACTTAGAAAAATTTTTAAGTTTAGAAATTATGACTTTTCAAAATGAAATCTTGACTTTTTGATTTCTTGATGAACAAGTTTCATATTTTTACATGTTTTGACGAATTTTGATATTTGACACTTGATTTTTACTAAAAAGTCAAAGTTTGACTTTTTAGTGTACAGTTGACATTTGATCAGTTGACTGAAAATTCATCTGTCAATCAATTGATCTTGAGCAATGTTTTGAGCCATGCCATTAGGTAAAAATGATGCATTTGAATCCTTTTGATCATGTCTAAAACCAATCAATCATTTGCTAGGTCAAAAATCATAAATTGCACCTTCTTAGTCAAAGCCCTAATTTGACCATTTTGCCCTTTTGATGATCTGATCAAATTTCTTGAGGAATTATGATCCAAACTTGATCAAATGACATATATGAGTTCATAATATTGATATGGATAAAAAATTATGAAGTTTGGCTGTAAATTGACCACGGTTGACTTTTTCCCCAATATAACTTATTTTAGGTCAACTGATCAATTGATTGAGCAAAAATATGGTCCAAGACTTGAAACTTGACATGAGAAATCTTGAGGGCCCAAAATTATCCATGAAAGTCATATGGGGAATTAAAAGTCCATTTGTCCTTGTGCAATCTCAAACCCTAATTTTCAGTCATCAGTGCTAGAGGAGATATCTTGAGCTGATCAACCCTTGTGCAGTCTTGAACCAAAGGAGATCTTGTGAGAGATTACTTGATAAATGAGAGGGAAAATTTTGGGGTACAACAGAATGCAACATTCATTTTGAACAGATGTCTTACGAAGAAGCTAGAAGGAATTACTCCAGAAGAATGTTGGTCAGGTGTGAAGCCTAGCTTGAGTCATCTGAAAGTATTTGGATCTATTTCACATACACATGTGCCAGATCAGTTGAGAAGAAAACTTGATGATAAGTCGAGTCAAATGATTCTAGTTAAATATCATTCGACTGGAGGTTACAAGTTGTTCGACCCAGTGAACAAGAAGTTTGTGATCAACAGGGACATGATAATAGATGAGCTTAATGAATGGGATTGGACTGATAATGTCAAGAAAGATTCAGTGGGAATCCTACTTGAAGAACAAGAAACTCAAGTCAAAAGAGAAGTTCGACAAGAGGAACTAACCGTTATAGATCAAACAAGTACAAGCAGACCTCAAAAAACAAGACGAGCATACCTGCAAGATTTCAAGATTGTGTGATTACATCAGATGATGTAATAAATAATGAAGGTGAGTTGGTACATTATGCTTTATATGAAGATGTCGAACCTGTCAATGCAACTGAA
The DNA here is from genome assembly GCA_948472305.1 of Vicia faba. NCBI lineage: Eukaryota > Viridiplantae > Streptophyta > Magnoliopsida > Fabales > Fabaceae > Vicia > Vicia faba. Next base: position 364,310 of record CATIWC010000897.1, on the reverse strand, counting down.
GCATTGAAGGATTCTAAGCGGGTGAAAGCAATGAACGAAGAAGTAAAGTCTATCGAAGACAACAACACTTGGTCACTTGTCGAATTGCCTCAAGGCAAGAAGGAAATTGATGCCAAGTGGGTATACAAAGTGAAGATAAATCCCAAAGGGAAAGTAACTCGACACAAAGCAAGGCTTGTGGCGAAAGGATTTCTACAAAAAGAAGGAATAAAATTTGATGAAGTTTTTGCACATGTTGCTAGGATCAAAACAATCAGGTTGGTTGCCGGTCTAGCAGAAATAAACAGATGGCACATATGTCAGATGGATGTGAAGTGTGCATTTCTGAATGGACCCTTAGACGAAGAAGTTTATGTTAAACAACCAGTTGGGTTTGTGAAACATGATGAAGAGAGAAAGGTGTACAGGCTGCATAAATCCATGTATGGATTGAAACAAGCTCCAAGAGCTTGGAATAAAAAAATTGATAGTTTCCTAAGGGAGAAGGAATTTGTGAAGTGCACAAATGAACATGGAGTATATGTAAGAAGAAGCAATAGTGAATTGCTTATACTATGTCTCTATGTCGATGATTTGTTGATAACAGGTAGCTGCAAAAGTGAGATCGAAGACTTCAAAGGTGATATGAACAAGGAATTCGAAATATCTGATATGGGTGAAATTTCATATTTCCTTGGCATCAAATTCTACAAGAGTATTAGAGGTTTGATGATGCATCAAAGAAGATATGGAGAAGAAATTATCAATAGATTTGAGATGGAAGAATGCAACTCAACTTCGACACCTGCAGAACCAAGACCGTAACTGTTGAAAGATGCAGATGAAGATAATGTCGACCCAACCCAATACAGAAGACTTATTGGGTCATTGAGATACCTTTGTCATACAAGGCCTGACTTAGCATATAGTGTAGGTATGGTAAGTAGATTCATGCAGAAGCCAAAGGTATCATATATAGCAGCGGTGAAGAGGATACTAAGGTATCTCAAAGGAACTCTCGACTATGGCATTTTGTTTCCTGCAGTTGATAACGAAAAATAATACAAGTTAGTGGGATACACTGATTCGAGTTGATTTAGTGATGTTGAAGATCGAAAATCAACAACAGGATATGTGTTTATGTTAGGTGCTGCACCAGTTGCTTGGAGTTCAAGAAAGGAACCAGTAGTGGAATTATCATCATGCGAAGTAGAATACATAGCTGCTTCTCTTTGTGCATGTTAAGCAACTTGGATAATGAACTTGGTCGAAGAGATAATAGGGAAAGATCATGAAGCAATTACCATGAAGATCGACAATATGTCAGCTATCAATCTGACAAAGAACCCGATAGCACATGGTCGAAACAAGCACATTGAAATGAGATTCCACTATCTTTAAGAGCAGGTAGCAGATGGGAAGATGAATTTGGAACACTGTAGAACTGAGAATCAGATTGCGGACATCATGACGAAGGGTGTGCAGGTCAAAGTATTCAGAAGACTAAGAACCATGATGAATATAGATAGCTTAGACACAATGAATTAGGTGGTGTGTTGATTGTAATTCGATTTTGTCGAAACAGTAAGTGTGTCGAAGGGAGGTTGCCCAGTCAAAGAGCTTGTGGAACGAAGCAAGCTACACACAAATTTGATTTGTTTTAGATTTAGATAGATTTGATTTATATCTAAAATATATAAATTTGATTTAATACCAAAATAGGTATTTTGGACTTTTATAATTTTGGGCTTTGGCTTAGGAGCAAACTAATCTAAATCTATAAATAGAGAGAGTAACCCTTAATTTTGAAATTAAGTCAATTCAATGTAATCACATAATTTGCAGTTGCAAGTGATTAATAAAATTTTCTACAGTTTGTGGGCAGAGAGAAACTCTGCAGAAAATAATTGTCTTCTTTCTTTTCTTTTCTCATAATTAATTGTCATTGTGTGGTGATATCAATCTTGTTCATCAAGATTGGTAGAAATTAATCATAGATATTTGATAAATTTTCAATAATTATAACCTCAAAGTCGAAATTAAATATGTTGGTTCGTTATAGATATTGGACACCAATCGTGAAAAAAATAAAAGTATTCATAGTAAAGATAAATAAAAAATCAATTCAACTAATAACTAAGATGACTTCTAAATAAATATAAATAATCCAAATATATATAAAAAGAAAATAAAGAAAGTATATAGACCGGAGAGACGTCAATCAAATTCAATCGAAAAATCACAAAATCAACCCAAAAAAGATGAGGAATTCTACTTCTAATATTAGAAAACTAAAAACTAATAACATTTGTTAATTTTTAAAGATGAAATACTCTAAATAATCGTCATTTACCTTTTTTCCTAATCAATTTAGCTATGAGTTGAAATAGTTTTAAATAGAAAGAATTCACAATTTATTTATAAGTTGTCGATAAATTTTTAGAAATCTCTTCAAATTTTAGGCTTAAATTTTTGTTACAAAAACTCATTGTAGTCACAAATTTAAAAAATATTCTTTATGTTTCTAGTATACAATTTTAATAAGCAAAATTTAAGTTTAACCTCGTTTTAGTTGTGGATAAATTTATAGAAAACTTATGTTTCGAAAATATTTTGTGGAGATGAAGTTAAATAACAAAATAGTTTGTAGAAGTGAAGATAAAATTGTAGGAGTGAGATAAAATTTTCCTATAAATTTTAGACTATGGACCATATAAAAACCCTTGACTTGTTATGTTGGTCTGTTTTTTTTCCTTCATTTTTTTCATTAACATTATTATATCAAATTGGTTTAATTAGAAATGTAAGTGGATTAGAAAAAAAATCAATTAAATCGACACTTTAGACTAAATCAATCTAAAAAAACCGTTTATTTTTGGTTCGTTTTTAAAATTAAATCGAACCAATAAAAATTTAGATGGTTTGATTCGGTTCTTGGCTTTAATTTTTAGGAACTGTCAAACTGGTGAACCAAACCAATTATTGAAACGTTAAATTAGATTTGTTAAAATATTAGATTAGATTAGATTAGATTTAATATTTAAATATAATCCAAGTTGTGTAGACCCAAGCTCAATTAGGATTGTATATAAATAGTCATAGTATGTATCATTATTTGTACAATTCAATAATACAAATCCTTATTTTCTTATTCTCTCTCTATTCTCTCCTCACTAAAAGTGTCTCACGCACTAACAAATTGGTATCCAGAGCTTCAGATTATTGCTCTTGATCGAGTTTTCAAGAATTTCACGTTAGAGATCGTGTTTCTAGGGCAAATGAATCAACCGATGCGAAGATGACTAGTGATAAGGGCAAAGGTCAATGCCCCAGCCTTATGAATCCACGGGCGACCCAGCAAACAAGAATAAGATGGTCGAATTTCCATTACATAGAACGTAGATGCGAAAGCCTGGGAGCCAACTTTAACAGGGACATCCACCTCCCCGTGCACCATCCTTTTGGATCCGTCAAAGGCCCTAATCACAATATTACTTGGATTCAGAACCAACCCTTCACAGTCTAGCCAGTCTAATGCTTTCTTGGGTAAAACATTTAATGAGGACCCAATATCCATCAGTACATGGGCCAGAGTAGTGCCCCTGCACTCGATCGAAACATGTAGAGCGTCATTGTGATTCCTTCCTTTAGCAGTCAGATCTGCGTCGGAGAAACCCAACCCGTTGTCAGTGGTCAAACTAGCCACACAGTCTTTGAATTGATCAACAAATGTTTCCTGCGGTACGTGGCAGTTTTAAGGAAAGTAATTAAAGCCTTTGCATGGGCTTCCGAGCACATTAATAAGGATAACATGGAGATCTTTGACGGGAATCAACAGAGTCAAAGTTTTCTCGAATATAATCTCTTTGTTATCCATTAGGCGTTGAACACCTGATTTCAAAAGATGGCAACCAGCAAGCAAGATTGAACATAGGTGGCAACCTTCGCCACAACCCGGAAATAAACCGGCCGATAATAGATTCTTATTTACTGTCATCAACGGAGTAGAAATGTCTTCCACAAAGGTCACAAATGAATCATCGTCCACAACATTTACTCCATTCTTGGGCATAGGAACAGTAATGACGTTAGGCTTTTCCGGAGCGTCAAACTCAATTTCTTTAGCTTCAATCAAATCTTGCACCTTATTCCTCAAGGCCCGGCAGTTGTTTGTATCATGCCCTGGGCTATTGGAGTGATAAGCACAGTGGGCATTCGGATTATACAGCGGTGATGTAGTACTGGGATTCTTCGGGGCTTCCCTCAGAGTTATTAGGTTAGTCTCCAACAATTGCGGCAGAATTTGAGACAGAGTCATACTGAGCCGAGTATACTGTCTTTGCGGTCTCTCTACTCTTTGTTGATTGTTGCATTGTGGGGTAACTGTGGGTCTTAATATTACTAACGCATTTACTGCTTGGTGACGTTCAGGCCGGTTTTGGCTCCTCGAGCTGTAAATGACACTAGCTTCTTTCTTGAAAGGCTTCCTTTCTGCACTGGACGAAGCACCTTTCTGTATCTTGCCACTTTTGATACCAGCTTCTACCCTCTCCCCGGTCAAAATCAATTCAGTAAACCCAGATGATGAAATTCCAATCAAATGATTGAAAAATGGACCAGACAAAGTCCCAAGAAACATATCCATCAACTCCCTATCAGACAGAGGGGGTTGGACTCTTCCAGCCAGATCTCTCCATTTCTGAGCATAGTCCTTAAAGCCTTCTCCTGTACCCATAGACATACCCTGAAGCTGAGTACGCATGGGAGCAAGGTCGGCATTATACTGGTATTGCTTGTAAAAAGCAACGACAATGTCCTCCTAGTTGTGGATGTTAGCTCCTTCCAATTTATAGAACCATTCAAGTTGAGTCCCTGACAGACTGTCTTGAAAGAAATGAACCCACATGTTTCTATCAACAGTGTATGGCTGAATTTTTCTGACGTACGATCGGAGGTGTAGCTTTGGACAAGATACCCCATCGTATTTAGCAAAAATAGGAGCTTTGAATTTGTGAGGGATTACCACCACAGATGCTAGTCCCAAATCTCCAAAGTCTAGACTGGATATCTTCTGAATCTCCATTGCACTCAGCCGGTCTTCAAGTTTCTTATACCTATCCTCAGCAGGAGGATAATGTTCTTCATCAAAATTAGTGTCATTATCGGAGACCACATGACTAGGACCCTTTCTTTCCTCTTAATTTTCTCCTCCTCCAAATGAATGAGACAGATCAGTCTCCTGTCGCAACCTATTCCCAAATCTGTGACCCATATTTAGCAGAACCACCTTCTTCTTCTTCTTCTTCTTCTTCTTTTCCTTCAAGATGAGAGTCTTCAAATCCTACTGCCCTTTGGCCAAGTTCAGGAACATCTCTTGGAATTGAGCATTCTGATCTTGAAGAGCCTTGATGGCTTGATCAGTAGGTGTTTCAGAAGACATTATGTGCTGAAATAAACAGCGAAGAAGATAAGAAACCTGTAGTGGTACCTGTAATGAGGTGCATGATAATGGAATGCGTATGAAATGATTTCAAAGACTTTGGGAGATTTAAATTTTCAAAACAAGAAATAAACAAACTTTATTAGATTCAAACTTGTCAAAATGTTTAATAATGCCTTTAAGGCGTTACAAAAGAAATAGACTGAAAATAAATCTAAGCTAGAAAAAGAAAAAAAATCAGAAATCCCATGGTCGCTTTCCCTTCGTGCTGACATAATCATTGATTGTCCTTTCTGTGATCGGTGGAAATAGAACTGACTGTTTAAAGCTGGTTCGTGAAATGTCGCGGTAAGCAAGAGTCGCCACCGTCTTTTATGTTCTCCATTATGGAAAAGACAAAAGCACAGCAAAATTCCTTCTTTGAGAATGTTTCTCGGTTCGGGAGGTAGATTTATAGAAAGGGAAGGTGCTAGCACCCTTTCTATCCGTGGTTATCCACGGGCTCTTAGGTACTTGCTCTTATGTTTTCAAAATTTGTTTGCTTTTCAAGTGTGTGTGGATTTTGAAAAAAGTTTCGTTTTGAAAGCTTCTAGGTAACTCTTGTATCAGTCCTCAAGAGTGTATGAAGTATTTGTTTGAAAACTTTTTGAAAGTGTAGGTGCGAAAAGTTGTTTTGTTTGTTTGAAAGAGCAAGTACCCACGAGAATCTACCTACTCTAAGGAATTAGGCTGTGTAAGAGTCCTTTAGATAGTACTATCTCACTATTGAGAAGTAGGTAGCACCGTCGTTGGAGGTATTCGGGTCAATTCGATTATAAGGGACAATGTGGTCACCGAAGCAATAGTAGGACGTCTTAGCGGTAACCCTAGTGTCCTAGATCCTTTTTATCCGAGGCAACCGTTTCGAGGCAACTGGATCTTAGACAGGAGGGCGACCTCTAAAACACCCTATACTTGACGACCACATTCGAGGCAACCAGTGAGGCGTACCCTAGGAGTGGCATGTGCATGTGTGTTGTTTTTCAGTTTATATTTATCTTTGAACATGTCATTTGTGAGCTACGGATTGATTTTATTTGTCATTCAGTCTTTCATGCATATTAACAGTTAATGATTGCGGAAAGTAAATTATGGAAAATTGAATCTACGCTATTACAAGGCGTCGGGTATTTACATCGCCAAAAACAAACCCTTTAATTTAAATTGCGGAAAGTAAAATAAAGCAATAAATAAATAAAGTCCTAATTAAAGTTATTACATTCCGGAAGCAAGTACAATAATATGGAAAAATGGATCGCGTGCGGGAAATTAAATCGGATAGTTTTTCGGGTTTTGACCCTTTTTTTATTAAAGAAAGGATTTTTGTTTATTTTTGAATTAAATGGAATTAAATTAAATGAACAATTAAATTAAATTAAATAATGAAAATATTTTTGGATTTTTGAGTTTTTAAAGAAATAAAATAAATTGAATTAATGCTAATAAAAACTTAATATTCTAAATTGATTTTAAATATTGTAAAAAATATTAAAAGTTAAATCTAATTAAAGCTAAATTGAATAAATTAATTTATTTACAAAAATAAAAGTGATGAAGTTAATTTTAATAAATAAAATATTTTTTGTGTTTTTGATTTTATTAGGAAAAAATGTTAATTGGTTAGTGATTAATAAAAATAATAACGATTAATTAATTAAAGGAAAATAATACAAATAGAGAGAGAGTTTAGGAGTATACGAGCCTGATTGGAGGGGTGAAACAGTTATTGGCGTCATGTGTAAACTGTTTTGTTTTGGCCATTTGTGTTTTGGCTTTTGGCCATTTGTGTTCTGGCCTCAACGTTCCTTAACATTCTCAAGATGTCTGCCTCGCCATGTATTGGTGTCATGTGTAAGCTGTTCTGTTTTGGCCATTTGACTTTTGGCTTTTGGCCATTTGTGTTTTGGCCTCAACGTTCTTTAATGAACCTGCATGGGATCCCTTACTGGAAAAGTAGTGACATGAATGCTTTTATGCCCTTTTGATCATGGAGATCAAGCCAGCCTTACCCTTACTGAAGTAGTGAGATGTTGGTTTGTAACTGAGATGACTTGTTTGTAGTGAGAGAGGGATTTGTAATAAGGATTTCAAGGTTTTAGGGTTCTTGAAAGAATTTGATATTCTAACAGTGTTGTGACAAAGTTTTTTTTCTCTTTCCTCTTTTTTTTTCTCCTCTCTGGTTTGTGTGAAAAGAAGGTGATTATATAATGGAAATTAGGGTAAAGAAAATGGGCTTTGAATGTGCAATTGGGCCTCCAATGTTCACTTGAGTTCGTCACTTTCCAGGCTAAATCGCAGGGACTTAAGTGCAATTTTTGAAGTTGAAATGTGAAAACAAAATGTAGCCTATATCGAGAACTAACTCCTGTCCGAAAATCGGCTCAATCGGATAAACGGTGAATTAGTTATGAATTTTTGAAGTTTCAGCTCAGACAAACTTATTTTGGGCTCCAGTGTCGACTCTGACACGTTCTTCAATAAAAAACTGGTATTGATCGGAGCATAATCAGGTCTCGACTTTTGAAGCAACGTTGTAGATCTATGAGTCAGTGACCTTGTGTAAAAATATGAGCCCAATCCGATAAAAATTGACCGAGTTATGAATTTTCGAAGTTTCGGCCCAGATGAAATATTATTCAGCATTCAGGATTTTTAGCGTGTCACGCACTCTGAGCAAAAAACGAAGGCCTTTTGAATACCGTTTGAACTTAATACCTTCTGTGAAAATGTAGCCAACTCAATTTGTGAAATTTTGGCGCCAGAACCAGCTCGATATGATGAAAATCGACCAAGTTATGATTTTCTGAACATGACGCAAATAAACTCCTGTCACAAATTTTCTGTATGAAAATACTTGATAAATCCACATTTTTGAAGACCTTCTGATTGAAATTGGCTTCCAGCCGTGAGAGATGAAAACGTAGATAATGTCGAGACGGAATTTTGGCCACCAGAACGGGTTCAAAACGAGCCACGATCTTCAAGTTATAAATTTTTTAGCGCGTAAAAACTGCACTTTCAGCACACTTCTTCACCATATTTCTTCGAGAAAACTCACACATTCGGATACCTTCTTTAAAGAATTGACTCTTGAGCCGAACCTGAATTTGAGAATACGTTATCAGAGATATCTTGGCGAAAGAACACCTGAATATGACGCGCCGGGTTAGACTTGTGAATTTTTCTTGAAATGTTTTGAGAAATATGGGAGGGCAAATTTTGGGGTACAACAATTGCCCCTGTTCAATCTTCTTAAACCTGAGGATGTAGATTGACTTGCGTGCCTTTCGTGATCCGAAGGTGGAAGATGATTGAACACTAAAGTGCCCAGAAATTTGCACTCGCATGGTGTAGTATCAGCAATGTGATGTCGGGAATGGGCTTACAGATGCCATTTGGAGATATGATGGATAGGAGGATGGGCTTATAGATGCCATCTGGAGATGTGACAGAACCTTGTCGGGAATTGGCTTATAGATGCCATTTGGAAGTGTAATGGATAGTTGAATCTGAATAAGAAATAGAATGGCTTCCGTGTCTGGAGCATATCTAGTCTATATCTGATTGCTGATGTTTGAACGAGTAGTAGAATGACCGCCGGGTCTGGGGTATATCCATACTGTGTTTGAATGAGTGACAGAATCTCATCCGAATCTGGATCGTATCTGGACTGTCTCTTGAAGGAAATATGGACTAAACAATAGAATACCATCCGGGTCTGGAGCATCTCTAAGTTGTCTTTAGAAGTTTGAATCTGAATAAGCAATAGAATAGCGTCCGGGTAAGGAGCATCTCTGAGCTATCTCTGAAAGGAAATCTGAATAAGTATCAGAATGTCGCCATGTCTGGGTTGCATCTGAACTATCTCTGGACGAAATCTGGAATAAGTATCAGAATGTCGCCATGCCTGGGTTGCATCTGAACTATCTCTAGAAGGAAATCTGAATAAGCAATAGAATAGCATCTGGGTCTGGAGCATCTCTAAGCTATCTCTGAAAGGGAATCTGAATAAGCAATAGAATATTATCCGCGTCGGGAGAATCTCTAAGCTATATCTGAAAGGGAATCTGGAATAAGTATCAGAATGTAGCCATATCTGGGTCGCATCTGAACCATCTCTAGAAGGGAATCTGGAATAAGTATCAGAATGTAGCCATATCTGGGTCGCATCTGAACTATATCTAGAAGGAATCTCTGAATAAACAATAGAACAACATCCGGGTCTGGAGCATCTCTAGGCCATTTCTGAAAAGCAACTCTAAATAAGCAAAAGAATAACATCCATATCTGGAGCATCTCTAAGCTATCTCTGGAGAGAAAATCTGAATAAGCAAAAGAACAGCATCCATATCTGGAGCATTTCCCAGCTATATCTGAAAGGAAACTCTTTAATAAGCAAAAGAATAACATCCATATCAGGAGCATTTTCAAGCTATCTCTGAAGAGAAAATCTGAATAAGCAAAAGAACAGCATCCATATCTGGAGCATTTCCCAGCTATATCTGAAAGGAAACTCTTGAATAAGCAAAAGAATATCATCCATATCAGGAGCATTTCCAAGCTATCTCTGAAGAGAAAATCTGAATAAGCAAAAGAACAACATCCATATCTGGAGCATTTCCCAGCTATATCTGAAAGGAAACTCTTGAATAAGCAAAAGAATAGCATCCATATAAGGAGCATTTCCAAGCTATCTCTGAAGAGAAAATCTGAATAAGCAAAAGAACAGCATCCATATCTGAAGCATTTCCCAGCTATATCTGAAAGGAAACTCTTGAATAAGCAAAAGAATAGCATCCATATCAGGAGCATTTCTAAGCTATCTCTGAAGAGGAATCTCTGAATAAGCACTAGAATAACATCCGGGTCCGGAGCATCTCTAAGCCATCTCTGAGAAGAAACTTTTCATGCAGATATGCCCTGGCTAGATACAGGTATCGAATCTGGAATTGCGACAGTTGATAGTAATCATCTTTGGATTGACCTTTTTCCTGAAAAGGCAAAACATCAGTTGTATGCAATGTCATGATGTATGAAATGCATGATGTCATGATGTTCAAAATGAGATAGTGTCGTATGCACTTTATCATGTATGTAAATAGGATGTATGAAATGTGAAATGTCTATGAATGTATTTTCGTCTAGGAAAATAAATTCTTGACGAATGTCGGGAGCTTGTTGAATCCTGGGCTGATGTTGAAGAGTAGAGTTCTTCGTTTCCGCTGGGGATGTTGATTGCAAGAATAAACCGGTAGGAGAAGATGGCTCCGTTGGGGAATAAACTTGTTGAAGAGATTACTCTGCGGGGAAATACTCTGTGGGGAAGAGATACTTCACTGAGACTTTGATGATAACTCCGCTGGGGATACCATTGATAAGTTATGTTGGGGGATGATCTTTGAATATGGTCGAGGAGAGACGTATGTACTCTGCGGGTGATAAGCTTCCAGAATCTACTGGGGATAAGCTTCCAGAATCTACTGGGGAGATTGATTCAACTCTCCTGGGGAAACCCTTGGACTGTAATGGGGAGATGGCTCCACTGGGGTGTCTGTATTCCGCCGGGGAACAATCTTATATTAAGACTGCCGGGGATGCTTGTTAAGGAATATTTGTATACTCTGCTGGAGAATGTTGAGATCTTCTGGGGATACCCAACTTCCTTAGGGCTGACAGCAGACTAACTCTGCTCGGGGGAGAGTATTGTTGACTTGCTAGGGATACTGTGCCTTTTCGGGGCTGATGGGAGGCCAACTCTGCTTGGGAGAATATTGCTGATTTTTGTCTTACTCTACGGGGAGTGAAGGTATCTTGGTCACATTCTTCAGCTGAATCTAACTCGTACCTGGTGGACAGAGCAGCTTGATCGTTTAGACAACTCATTATTGCCCCAGATTCTGTGGGAGAAGGTACCTGCGGAGGTGCTTGATGACTGCCGATTGACAAATCTTCTTCTGGTAGGCAAGTGACGAGATGACGGGACATAGTCGTACGCTTTGATCCTTAATTTTTGCCTAGACCGCCCTTTCGGGTTTTCAGTCCACCGGGATACCCCTTTTTGCCCAAGCCGCCTTTTCAGGTTTTCGACTTGCCGGGTGTACAATTTTTTTCATTTTCATCCCTTATTTTTGCCCGAACCCTTTTGGTTCGCCGGGAAGCCCTTATTTTTGCCTAGGCCAGTCGACCTAGCGGGTCTTTGATTTTGCGTAGTATTTTTTCGACTATGTCCGTGCCCTCAGGATGCAGGGAGTTGTCACTGTCAGTAGTGCTGTGTTGTCATACTGCCAGAAGATGTCTGATTAGGCAGGATTCATTGCTGGAATTCACGCCCAATGCCCCAGTTGATTCAGATGGAGATCTGCCCCAGATGATAGACCATGATCATGCCGTGCCCCTTGATTGGGAGTGCTTTTGTTCATCAGATATTCTTCGTGCGAACTTCTATGCTGTTCAAACAAATAGTCATATGCAAGCAATGTTATATTAAAAATGCAAAGCTTATGTCTGTCTTGAAGTTTTTGAAAATGCAGTTTTTTCATAAAAACAAGTGAATTTTTTGTAAACTGTGATGTCAACTCGTTATTTTACCGCAAGCCTTAAGGAGTCAGGATACCTTTGGTAACAGTATGCTTTCGAACTAACCCATGCTTCAGCTAGGACTTTTAAGGGTTGTAGCGTGGCCTGGTTCACGGTTTAAGAAACAAAGGATAAAGGCTCAAATTTATTTGTACCCACCCGCTCTTCGTGATGTTCTTCAATCCTAAACTCAACTAATCGTGCATTAGACCTTGTTTGAGTCTTTGCTCTGATATTCCGGTGATGGTTTGGATACTGATAGTTTATTTTGAATAGGCAGTCATTTCTTTTTTGTTGAGGGTTTGTAGGACCTCTTTCTTTTTTGATTTCGTTATCCCTGTTTTTTGCCTGAACTGTTTCTTTTGTAATTACAGTCAGCGGAATGCCCCCGTTTTTGTAAGTCTCCTTCATAGGTTTTGACTTATTGGGTTTTTATTTCTGAGAGATAACAACTGCCTGTCTTTATGATTATTCGGAACCATCACGGTCTTTTGATTTGGAAGGACTCCTTTGATGTCATTCGTTGTTCACTTGGATCAACTGAGAGAACTACCCTGCCCCAGGTTATGATTAATGGTTTTAATTTTCGAAAAGAAAAACTCCAACTTCTTTGGCTCAAAGGGGTTAACGAGGGATTATCTTCCTTATAACTCCACTATTTAGGATTTGAAACAACGCCTGTACCTCATCAGCGGGGTCTGTTCAAAAAGCATACTGTAAAGATCGTGGTATCGTTTTCGTCATCCTCCCTCAAGAGGCTTAGAATTTGCAATTGAGAATTGAACATCACAGAAACATGAAAGCAATTTTGAATATAATGAATACGAATAGATTAATTCAAACAGACATATGCGATGCATTAATGAAATAAAAGAGTTTGCTATGACATTAATTGTTTGTATAAGCAAAGAAAAATACAACTCAGAAATTCAAATAAAACAAAAGCCTTCAATGATTTGGTAAAGGGGCAGTGATTATGTTTGGAGCCTCTGGTGCTTCAAACTGGACTTCCTTGGCGTCAATCATGTCTTGGACCTTGTTCTTTAGAGCCCAACAGTTGTCCGTAGTATGCCCCGGGCTATCAGAGTGGTATGCACACCTCTCGTTGGGATGATAGTTAGGAGCAGAAGTGTTTGGATTCCAGAGAGGAGCCCTTAAGGTAATCAACCCTGCCTTCAACATTTGTTGTAGCGCGTGATCCAGCGACATGTTGATCTTGGTGAACTGTCTTCTAGGTGCGACCTCCTTACATTGCTGCCCCTGTCTTTGCTGAGCAGGCATAGGATTGGAGATCTGGGTTTCCCCTACATGTTGATCATGACGACTCTTTTTACCATGCACAGCATTTGACTCTTTTTTCCCAATGTAAGGCTTTTTGTGAGTATCAGAGGGTGTGGCCTCTTGAATCTTCCCAACCTTGATACCAGCTTCAATTCTTTCCCCAGTCAAGATCAAATCTGTAAACCCAGCAGAAGAATTCCCAATCAGGTGGTTGAAGAACGGGCCAGTCAGAGTCCCCAAGAACATGTCAACAAGCTCACGGTCAGTCAAAGGTGGCTGCACCCTTCCAGCCAGGTCCCTCCACTTTTGAGCATATTCTTTAAATCCTTCACCCGTCCCTAGTGACATACCCTGGAGTTGGGTACGCGTAGGAGCAAGGTCGGAATTGTACTGATACTACTTGTAGAATGCAGTAGCCAAGTCCTCCCAGTTATGAATACTGGCTCCATCCAGCTGATAGAACCATTCGAGTTGAGTCCCTGAAAGACTTTCCTGGAAGAAATGGATCCATAGATTCTTGTCAATAGTGTAAGGTTGGATCTTCCTTACATAGGATCTGAGATGCAGCTTAGGACAGGAAGCCCCGTCGTACTTCGCAAAAGCCGGTGCCTTGAATTTGTGAGGGATCACCACCTCAGAGGATAGACCTATATCTTTGAAGTCCAGGCCGAGCACTTTCTGTATCTCCATAGCACTTAATCGGTCTTCCAGTTGTTTGTACCTATCCTCGGTAGGAGGATACTGTTCATCATTGAAATCCGTCTCATTGTCGGAGACCCCAGGACTAGGAACCCTTCTCTCTTGGGGACTGTCTTTGCCCACAGATGAGGTAGCCAGCTCAGCCTCATTTTGTGATCCATTCCCAGATCTACGTCTAGGATTGAACAAAACAGTCCTCTTCTTCTTCTTCTTCCTCTCTTTCAGAAGCAGAGTCTTCAAATCCTGTTGACCATGTGCTAGGCTCATAACCATCTCTTGGAACTGGGCATTCTGGGCCTGGAGGGCCTTGATAGCTTGTTCATTGGATGATTCAGGATTCATGATGATTGCTGAAATAAAAAACGACGAAGTTAAGTGACCTGTCAAAAGGGTACCTGTAATGCAATGATATGTATGTATGCATGCAATGTTTTCAAGGATCTCGCGGGGTAGACAAGAAAATTGTTAGAATCTGGAAGCTTGATTGAAGGAATTTCATGTTGTTGAGAGTCCTTCTTCAAGAGTCAAAGCTCACCATTTCGAATGGGTCATAGCCTCTGACTTAAGTCATCAACCTGGCTAGAGGAAAATAAATCCCCTTTGCCCCTTGCTAGACATTTTGTTCATCATGACCTGCATCACAGACCCTTGAGATCCTTGAAATGGGTTAGTCCTTATGCAGGATGTATGGAATGGTATGATGTTATGCTATGCATGGAGTGATGTAAGTAGGCCCTGCAATGAGTCCCAATTAAGGACTGTAAACAAAACTTGCAAGGAACTCGTGTTGTTAGATAACAAGTATGCAAGTAGTTCAAGTATGAAGGCACACAAGTCACACAAGAGAACCCTTAGAGTTTAGGCCAGCATGAAGTTCAGGTACTACCCTCTTTCAGTTTCGTTGGTTAAGACCTGTCCTAGAAAATAGTAACCGGGTTCTAGAGGATCTCAATATCACCGACTACCCTCAACCGGTCATAACTCCAGCATCGCAATCTTTTCTTGCGGCCAGAACTATCGCGAGAGTTTAGCCTCAATGAGTGTAGCATACTGCTACTGTTCTATGGCCAAGTTGGGTCAATTTAGGGTTCTAAGGTCGGTTGGTGCTTAATGACTCCTCAGAAGACCCATATTCTCCTCGTTGCAACACAAGGGATATCGGTACAGACCAAGGTGTCACACCAACGTAGCCACTGCTTCACCCGTGTCGGTCTATGCCGGACAGGTCCCTCACAGCTTATGCTACCTAAAAGGGTATTCCCCAGATCCGGGTTAAGATCTATGAAACTCCGATGCAGCCCACAATTTTAAAGCAATCAAAGTAAGCAATTGAAAACATAAGTATGATCTAATCCTAAGGTACACCTCACTTATAAAATAGTATCCCCAGCAGAGTCGCCAGTTCTGTGATCGGTGGAAATAGAACTGACTGTTTAAAGCTGGTTCGCGAAATGTCGCGGTAAGCAAGAGTCGCCCCCGTCTTTTATGTTCTCCAATATGGAAAGGACAAAAGCACAGCAAAATTCCTTCTTTGAGAATGTTTCTCGGTTCGGGAGGTAGATTTATAGAAAGGGAAGGTGCTAGCACCCTTTCTATCCGTGGTTATCCACGGGCTCTTAGGTACTTGCTCTTATGTTTTCAAAATTTGTTTGCTTTTCAAGTGTGTGTGGGTTTTGAAAAAAGTTTCGTTTTGAAAGCTTCTAGGTAACTCTTGTATCAGTCCTCAAGAGTGTATGAAGTATTTGTTTGAAAATTTTTTGAAAGTGTAGGTGCGAAAAGTTGTTTTGTTTGTTTGAAAGAGCAAGTACCCACGAGAATCTACCTACTCTAAGGAATTAGGCTGTGTAAGAGTCCTTTAGACAGTACTATCCCACTATTGAGAAGTAGGTAGCACCGTCGTTGGAGGTATTCGGGTCAATTCGATTATAAGGGACAATGTGGTCACCGAAGCAATAGTAGGACGTCTTAGCGGTAACCCTAGTGTCCTAGATCCTTTTTATCCGAGGCAACTGGATCTTAGACAGGAGGGCGACCTCTAAAACACCCTATACTTGACGACCACGTTCGAGGCAACCAGTGAGGCGTACCCTAGGAGTGGCATGTGCATGTGTGTTGTTTTTCAGTTTATATTTATCTTTGAACATGTCATTTGTGAGCTACGGATTGATTTTATTTGTCATTCAGTCTTTCATGCATATTAACAGTTAATGATTGCGGAAAGTAAATTATGGAAAATTGAATCTACGCTATTACAAGGCGTCGGGTATTTACATCGCCAAAAACAAACCCTTTAATTTAAATTGCGGAAAGTAAAATAAAGTAATAAATAAATAAAGTCCTAATTAAAGTTATTACATTCCGGAAGCAAGTACAATAATATGGAAAAATGGATCGCGTGCGGTAAATTAAATCGGATAGTTTTTCGAGTTTTGACCCTTTTTTTATTAAAGAAAGAATTTTTGTTTATTTTTGAATTAAATGGAATTAAATTAAATGAACAATTAAATTAAATTAAATAATGAAAATATTTTTGGATTTTTGAGTTTTTAAAGAAATAAAATAAATTGAATTAATGCTAATAAAAACCTAATATTCTAAATTGATTTTAAATATTGTAAAAAATATTAAAAGTTAAATCTAATTAAAGCTAAATTGATTAAATTAATTTATTTACAAAAATAAAAGTGATGAAGTTAATTTTAATAAATAAAATATTTTTTGTGTTTTTGATTTTATTAGGAAAAAATGTTAATTGGTTAGTGATTAATAAAAATAATAACGATTAATTAATTAAAGGAACATAATACAAATAGAGAGAGTTTAGGAGTATACGAGCCTGATTGGAGGGGTGAAACAGTTATTGGCGTCATGTGTAAACTGTTTTGTTTTGGCCATTTGTGTTTTGACTTTTGGCCATTTGTGTTCTGGTCTCAACGTTCCTTAACATTCTCAAGATGTCTGCCTCGCCATGTATTGGTGTCACGTGTAAGCTGTTCTGTTTTGGCCATTTGGCTTTTGGCTTTTGACCATTTGTGTTTTGGCCTCAACGTTCCTTAATGAACCTGCATGGGATCCCTTACTGGAAAAGTAGTGACATGAATGCTTTTATGCCCTTTTGATCATGGAGATCAAGTCAGCCTTACCCTTACTGAAGAAGTAGTGAGATGTTGGTTTGTAATTGAGATGGCTTGTTCGTAGTGAGAGAGGGATTTGTAATAAGGATTTCAAGGTTTTAGGGTTCTTGAAAGAATTTGATATTCTAACAGTGTTGTGGCAAAGTTTTTTTTCTCTTTCCTCTTTTTTTTCTCCTCTCTGGTTTGTGTGAAAAGAAGGTGATTATATAATGGAAATTAGGGTAAAGAAAATGGGCTTTGAATGTGCAATTGGGCCTCCAATATTCACTTGAGTTCGTCACTTTCCAGGCTAAATTGCAGGGACTTAAGTGCAATTTTTGAAGTTGAAATGTGAAAACAAAATGTAGCCTATATCGAGAACTAACTCCTGTCCGAAAATCGGCTCAATCGGATAAACAGTGAATTAGTTATGAATTTTTGAAGTTTCAGCTCAGACAAACTTATTTTGGGCTCCAGTGTCGACTCTGACACGTTCTTCAATAAAAAACTGGTATTGATCGGAGCATAATCAGGTCTCGACTTTTGAAGCAAAGTTGTAAATCTATGAGTCAGTGACCTTGTGTAAAAATATGAGCCCAATCCGATAAAAATTGACCGAGTTATGAATTTTCGAAGTTTCGGCCCAGATGAAATAATATTCAGCCTTCAGGATTTTTAGCGTGTCACGCACTCTGAGCAAAAAACGAAGGCCTTTTGAATACCGTTTGAACTTAATACCTTCTGTGAAAATGTAGCCAACTCAATTTGTGAAATTTTGGCGCCAGAACCAGCTCGATACGATGAAAATCGACCAAGTTATGATTTTCTGAACATGACACAAATAAACTTATGTCACAAATTTTCTGTACGAAAATACTTGATAAATCCACATTTTTGAAGACCTTCTGATTGAAATTGGCTTCCAGCCGTGAGAGATGAAAACGTAGATAATGTCAAGACGGAATTTTGGCCACCAGAACGGGTTCAAAACGAGCCACGAACTTCAAGTTATAAATTTTTTAGCGCGTAAAAACTGCACTTTCAGCACACTTCTTCACCATATTTCTTTGAGAAAACTCACACATTCGGATACCTTCTTTAAAGAATTGACTCTTGAGCCGAACGTGAATTTGAGAATACGTTATCAGAGATATCTTGGCGAAAGAACACCTGAATATGACGCGCCGGGTTGGACTTGTGAATTTTTCTTGAAATGTTTTGAGAAATATGGGAGGGCAAATTTTGGGGTACAACACTTTCATTCTCAAGTTGCCTCGTGAGCTTCAAGATCTTCCTTTCCTTCTCATGATACTTCTCTCGGTAGGTATCCCTTTCTTCCTTCAACTGGATCCAGGATCTCTTCAATGCCCCAAGATCAGTAGGCATATAGGGATGGGGGACTGTATAAGGAACCCCTTCTTCATTAGTATGCTCCACAATTACTGGCAAAACAGCTTCATAAGGCATCCCCAGCTTTTGAGCACGGGCTCGAACCCACTGGAGATAAAGTTGCATAGGGAGAGAAGTCTTTAGTCCTAGCTCTTGAGGGTCAGACCTGTTTACCATGCTCCAGGATCGTATAAACCTTCGGCGATGCTCTTTAACGTCCTCCTTATAGTCAAAGACAATGTCTGTAAGAAGCAGCTCATGGGGACCGTCTCTCCGAGCGCGACCAAACTGTCTCAAAGCCAAACAAGGACTGTAGGTCATTCCCCCTCTAATTCCAAACAACGGAACATTAGGGTATTCCCCATATGGATCAATGATAGCTACTTTTTCCATATCCTTATAACTCCAAAGAATGTCCGTATGAGCAAGAGACATGATTCTGTAAGCCCAACCTACACCTTCCTCATTCTTCAATACAGATTTAGGGAGGTGCGAAATAAACCAGCTCGCCAACAGCGGCGTGCAACACATGAGGTTCCCCCTTATTCTCACAGTACGAGTATAGAGAGCATGTAGAATATCACTCAGAAGAGTAGGTACTGGATTACGAGACAAGAAGATCTTAACTGTGTTCACATCTATAAAGGAATATGGATTTGGGAAAAGAACCAAGCCGTAGATGAGGAGAGCCAAGATGTCTTCAAATGCTTGAAAATCCAAGTTATCCCAGAACTGTTGAGCTTGATCCATTAGAAACTTAGCCAAGAAACCTTTAACCCCGCTTCGTGTCTCCCAATTAGACACTACATCAGCCTTTTTCAAGTGTAAAGCTGAAGCAAGGTCCTCTGGCCTAGGAACCTCCTCCAAACCTGTGAAAGGTGTCTGCTCGAGGATAAATATGCCTAGTAAATCAGAAAACGCCTCCAAAGTAGGGACTAGCTGATAATCCGAGAAGGTGAAACAGTGATGCAACGGATCAAAGAACTGGAACAACACGCTCATCATTTGCTCATCCAACTTTGAAGTGACCATGCTAAGGAGATGACCATGTATTTTAACAAATGAAGAAGTATCAAGAACTTTTGAAACTAAATCTCTGAGCTGAACAAGTATTTGCACGAAGTTAACTCGAATGGTATTTCTGCGTACTGAAGCCATAATCTGCAAAACAGAACAAAGATAAGTCCCCTCGGTCTTTGAAATGGTTAGTCTAATGAAATATACATGCTATGTGTTATGATGCATGATGTAATGATAAAACACACAATAGGTATCACAGATAGTAGACATGGTAAAGGCAAACAAGTCACATAATAGCCCTTAAGTTTCAGGCTTGCATGGAGTCTAGGTACTACCCTCTTGAAGTTCAGTTGGTTCGACATGTCCTAATAATAGTAATCGGGTTCTAGAGGTTCTCAATATCACTGACCATCCTCCATCGGTCATGGTTTCAGCTCACGCAATCTTTTCTTGCAGCCGGAACTATCTCGAAAGTATGGTCTCAATGAATGTAGTATCGAGTATCAACCAGTTCCCAGCTCTATGCCGAGGCCGGCTATCTCACTACTTCCTATGGCCAAGTTGGTCAATTATAGGTTCTAAGGTCAGTTGATGCTTAACGACCCATATAGCAGCCCTGTACTCTCCTTGTTCCTCCATAAGGGATACCGGTACCAACTAATGTTCCACATCAATGTAGCTACTGCTTCAACCGTATTGGTCTACGTCGTACAGTTCCCTCACAGTTTATTGCTACTTACCTAAAAGGTGTTCCCCAGATCCGAGTTAGGATCTATAGTAACTCCGATACAAAGCCCACAAAGATAAAGAAATCAAATCGAACAATAGAAGCAATATGATGAACTAATCCTAAGGTATACCCCACTTATTAAGTCCCCAGCAGAGTCGCCAGTCCTGTGATACGGTGGCCAGAACCGGACTGTTTTAGGAATGCTGGTTTCCGTTTTACGTTTGTGTTTGCAAAATGTCCCGGTAAGCAAGAGTCACCACAGACTTTTATTTTATCCAACAGGAAAGGAAAAAAGCATAGAAAAATTCCTTTTTTCGAGATTTTGAGTACGGGGGGTAGATTATAGAAAGGGAAGGTATTAGCACCCTTTCTATCCGTGGTTTTCCACGGGCTCTTAGGTATTTACTCATCATTTTCAAAATTGCTTGCGTGTGTTTGATTTGAAAAAAGTTTTTGACTTCGATTTAACTCTTGCTTCTGTCTTCAAGAGTGTTATGAAGTGTTTTTGAAAGCTTTGTTTAAAAAGAGTGTAAGTGTGAAAAAGTTTTGTTCAGATTGAGAAAGTACTTAAGATTCTACCTACTCGAAAAAGAGAATTGTTCTATGTTTGTTTCCTTTAGACAATGCTATCCTACTATTAGTGAGTAGGTAGCACTGTCGTTGGAGTTTTAAGGGTCAATTCGAAAGGGACGTATGATCACTAAAGCAATGTTAGGACGTCTTAGTAATAACCCTAATGTCTTAGATCAATTATTCGAGGCAACAACTCCGAGGCAACCATTTGGAGGCAACTTTTCCGAACGAGACTTTTGATCTTTGTTTAGACAAGAGAGCGACCACTAAAGCATCATATACTTAATGACCGTTTACCGAAGGAAACCGAAGTGGGAGTGTACCCTAGGAGTGCGCATGTGCGAGTGATTCAATTTCAAGTTTTATTATCTTTGCACATTTAGGGTTTGCTAACCGTTTTAAAGTTAATCATACGTTCTTGTCATGCAACCCTAATTATTCATACATCTAACAGTTAATATTTGTGGAATTTAAAATGCGGAAAATAAGCTACGCTATTACAAGGCTCCGGGTATTTACATAGCCAAAAACAAACCCTTAAAGAAAATGATAAATGAAAGTAAAATGTCCTAATTAATCTATTACAACTTGTGAGAAATTACATAAATATGGTAAAAATAATAATAAAGCGCGCGCGATGAAATTTAGGATGAGAGAGAACTAGGGTTTTGACCCCGTCTAACCTAATTGGAAGAAAAATTGTTTTTGTGGTTTTTAATTATTTTTAAGAAAAAGAATTAGGTTTTTTAAATTAAATACAAAATTAATTAGTAATTAAATTAATTAAAGAAAATAATTAAATTTAACCTATTTTTGTGTTTTTGGTTATTTTAAGAAAAAAAGAAAATAGAATTAAGTTAGAAACAAAAACCCTAATTGTTCTAATTGTTTTTAATTTATTTACAAAATAATTAAAGTTACCTAAAGTTAAATAACCTAATTTAATTAATTAATTTTTGACAAAAAAATAAACCTAAATCTAATTGGATGAAAAATATTATTTTTGTGATTTTTTTTTATAAAAAGAATTATTAATTTGTGAGTAAAAACAATTCAAATGAAAAAAATAAAGAAAATATAAAGAGAAAGAGAAAAGAGATTTGGGCCTGGTTATGAGTAATTGGGGGGTGCATTGCTAGAAATCTGGGCCCAAAAGGAGGTGACCCACGTTTGACTTCCAAGATCCCATGCTTTGCTTTGACCAAGGCCTTTTGTGTTCCTTCATCTGATGGTCTTTAGATTTGGCCATCTGGACACTTGGCAGATTGGATGATGAGGTTGTATGGTGGTCCTTGGACTTGTGCACGCGTCTAATCACTGAAAGAAAAATAATATGAAAGAATTGGGGGACCTGGGATTCGAACCCAGGCCCCATGGCTTTCTCCATTCACCTTACAACCAACTGAGCTGCGTGCGTTAGTTGTATATAACATAAACAATAACTATTATATTATAAACAAGCAAAATAAAGAGAAATGCGCGCGGAAATTCAAATGGACGAATGGAAATGTGCCACGACAGTCATCTTCCTCCTTGCTCCGTTGGTAAAAGTCACAGACTTTTACCTACGACCATTTGTCCATAGCTACAGACCATGTCATTCTTAAAATCAAACACAAGCGAGATAAATAACTTTCAAGGCCATGAATCAACTTGTCTGGACCTTCTGAGCGTGATGGTGCCCCTTTCATGGCCCAATTTCCCCTGTACACAAAGATCCCAAATCGAAGCAACAAACCCTAACAATGGCAAACTCTAATATAGTCCATGAAAATGTAATTAAATGTTATGGATAGTTTGCAAATGCTTCAAGGAGTAAGAATATGTAAACATTTCATGCTATAAATGCCAAAATCGTGCAATTCGATTTCAAAAAAGGTCCAAGGTCGTGACTGACTTACAATGGTTTTTAGCATTGAAAAAAGATTGTTCTTGATTGGTTTCGCTTGCTTGTGATCCCAGGAAGCGATTGGGATGGTCAGGAAGCCTTGTAATTGCATGGAGCTATGAATTCACCTCAGCACTTTTTTGTGTTTTTTTCAAGTTTGTTCTGACTTCTCACGCCTCTCTAACCTCTTGTCTTAGGTCTGCCATTGTTCAATATATATCAATGATTGAATTAGGGTTCCAAACATGATCTCAACCTTCCTCCATTATAGCTTTTGATTTGGATTTGATTCACTTGAAGATACTTCCAAAAATAGACCAAATTTAATCTTTTTATGAACACCAAGGCTTTGCACGAATTCAATCACTTGCCAACTGGATATTGGACCTGAAACATGTACAAAATCTTGAGATTTCAATGTTTTGGATTTTTCCATGATTTGTTTTGATTTAAATTGATTTAATTCAAATAAAAATCAAAATAAATAATAAAAACAAGATAATGACAAGTGGAAAAGAGATAAGGCTCGTGGACCATGCTACCAACTCAAAACAAGTGCAAAAAGTTAGGCCCATTTAGCAAAAATTGCAATTTTAGGCATAGTTGACTTTTGACAATTTTGCAAAAAGGGTCAACTTCACCAATGCATAACTTCCTCAATTTTGACTCTTTGAAGGTGTCCCTGGACTTTTTAGAAATATTAAGATGTCATATAAGCAACCCTTTTGGTATCATCCCAATTTGGTATTCCATGTTCATGTATGAAGCTTTGACAAAAAAGGTGTTTTTGTTGACTTTTCAAAAAGACCTATAATGTAAAAATTCATAACTTCTTGTGAGTGCTTATTTTGAACTTGGGATATGAAGATGGATTGTATAGAATTGAATCCTCTTCAAAATGAGATTTGCATGGGTCATTTTTCATAAAGTATGAGAAAGTTATGCTTGGTCAAAGTTGAGTTGGCTTTTCCTGCAAAACCCTAATTTAGCAACTTTTGGTTCTTGATGAATTATGAGCAACCCTTGATGAATCATGATCAAACCTTGATCAAATGATTAAATATACTTCAAAATGAGGATTTTGACCAGAAATCTTGAAGTTTGACTGTATGGGGGCCACAGTTGACTTTTGCCCTAGCACAATCGATTTCTAGGCCTTTAAGCAATTGACTGAGCAAACTTTCTCTGTAGGGCTTGAAACTTGCCATGGATGATCTTGAGAACATATTTGGACAATGGTGAGCATTTTGGATCCCTTGGACTCAAGTATCTTGATGCAATATGAAACCCTAATTTGAGGTAGACTGTCTTAGGAGAGAGCTTGTCTGGTCAACCCTTGGACTTCCTTGAGCAACTTGAGGATCTTTCTTGTAATGTTTTGAGAAATATGGGAGGGAAAATTTTGGGGTACAACAAAGTGGATCGACAACAAGAGGCTACAGCTGGCACTTTTCTGTGCCAACCATAACCAAATCCAAAAGGCCATGCTAATGCTATAATACTTCGAAGTGGAACGAAATTAGAAGGACAAACTGACCCAAGAACCAAAAATCCAGCCATGTACCAGAGCCTTGGTAAACCAACTGAGAAGGAAGAAGAACCAAAAGAAGATGAGAAGGGAGATGAAAGTGCATAGGTATAAGAGAGAGAAAAACCTTATGTACCTCCACCACCGTACAAACCACTGATACCATACCCTCAACG
The DNA here is from genome assembly GCA_948472305.1 of Vicia faba. Classification (NCBI taxonomy): domain Eukaryota; kingdom Viridiplantae; phylum Streptophyta; class Magnoliopsida; order Fabales; family Fabaceae; genus Vicia; species Vicia faba. Next base: position 339,879 of record CATIWC010000897.1, on the reverse strand, counting down.
GTTAGCTAAATTTAAAAATATAGGGCAATTTAAGAAATTCGTTGAACTTCTGAAACAACTAAATATCACTATACCTTTTATAAAAGCCATCGTACAAATTCTATCCTATTCTAAGTTCCTTAAATAAATCTTATCCAATAAGAAAAAGCTCGAGGACAATGAATTCGTTATGATTATTGCAGAGTGTAGCGCTATAATATAAAAAAACATGTCCCCTAAGCTGAAAGACCCTAGTAGCTTTTCCATACCTGTGTAATCAGAAAATTCTTCATAGACAAAGCTCTGTGCGACTTTGGAGCCAATATTAGTCTAATGCCTTTATCAATCTGTAAAAGGCTAAATATGGGAGAATTGTGACATACAAAAATGTTCGTACAACTAGCTGATCATTCACTGAAGTTTCCTTTAGGAATGCTCGAAAATGTTCTTGTACGTATTAGACAATTTTATATCCCCACTGATTTCATTATTATGGAAATCAAGGAAGATTCCAACATCCCTATTATATTAGGAAGACCATTCCTTGCCACCGCCGGAGCCATCATAGATGTAAAAAGCGGTAAACTCACATTTGAGGTTGGCGAAGAAAAAGTCAAATTCATCCTCTCACAATTCTTCAAAGCACCAGCTATAGATGATTCATGTTGTTTCTTGGATGTTATTGATGAATGCGTTAAAGAAATGGAGAAACAACAGACCAAATATTCAGAAGCTCTAAAAACTCCAATACCTCCAATCCTTGAAGATGATAATTGGTGTGATGAATACAAGGATGTCAATCTAAGTGAATGTCTCGCGCTAACTCCTGACCCTATGCCTTGCTTAAGGAAACCAATTGTCAAACTTAAAACATTACGAAAAGATCTAAGATATGATTTTATAGGCACAAAACTCAAAGCACCCGTCATATTCAACACAAATTTAGGACAGATAGAAACAAAAAAATTACTACATGTCCTAAGGAAATACTCGATTGATTTAGACTATAACATCTCTGATCTAAACGGAATAATCCCCTCAATATGCATGCATCGAATTATGCTTGAGGAAGACTGGAAGACCTCAAGAGAACATCAAAGAAGAATAAACCCAATTCTGAGTGATGTAATTAAGAAAGAAGTACAAAAGTTATTAGAAGAAGGGATCATATATCCGATATCCGACAGTAAATGGGTTAGCCTGATACATGTCGTACCAAAGAAAGGAGGTGTTACTGTTGTCAGCAACGCAAAAGGTGAATCCGTAGCACAACATACTCAAACCAGATAGAGAATATGCATTGACTATAGGAAGTTAAACAGAGCTACTCGAAAAGATCATTTTCCTTTACCTTTCATTGATTAAATGCTCAAACGACTAGCTAAGCATTCCCATTTTTGTTATCTGGATGGTTATTCAGGATTTTTCCAAATCCCTATACACCCCGAAGATCAAGAAAAGACTACATTCACTTGTCCTTATGGTACATTTTCCTATAGACAAATTCCGTTTGGACTATGCATTGTGTTGTACCCAAAAATTTGCCCTGACATTTTTGAAGAAAATTGATTCAAGACACCTCATCATGCTCATAGAGTTCTCAATTGCTCAAGAGTACTCAAGGGTTTGAGCATACAAACACCTCTCCTAAGTAGTGGCCTACAATTAGGGTTTTGGTTTTCTCAAAGAAAGTTGAGCTTCTAATGCCTCAGTGAGTTTCATGGTTCCTCATATGCTTCAAAGAATCCCTATGTCAAGTTTCTAGCCTTGCATCACATGTTTGCTCAGTTAATTACTCAGATAATTGAAAATCAACTATATTGGATAAAAATTCAAATATGGTCAACATACAATCAACCTTCAAGATTTTTGGTAAACATCAAGATTTTGAGGTCACATTCATAATTTGATCAAGGGTTGATCATGATTCATCAAGAAAATTCAAGATTTATCAAAAGTCAAAAATTGCTAAATTAGGGTTTTCTTAAGAAGAAGTCAACTAAACTTTGACCAAGCATAACTTTCACATGCTACATCAGAAATTTCTCTACAAATTTGAATCTCTAAGCTCAAGTCCAAAAATTCTTCATTTGAGAGATATGAGCCAAAACATTACAGGTCATTTTAAAAGTGAACAAAAAGACATTTTTTATCAAGGCAATTTATATCAAGTTAAATACTTTAAATGAAAAAATGACCAACATGAGAGTTGTAGGAGACATGTTGAGATTTCCAAAAAGTCCAAGATCACCTTCATATGATGAAATTTGAGAGAGTTGTGATTGGTGCAATTTGAGCAAATTTTGAAAAATGCATGAAACTTACATTGATCAATTTTGAAATTGTGGGATAATGGACCTAATTTTTTAGGTTCAAACATGTTCATAACATGATAAAATACCCACATGTCCATTCATGCATTATATTTTATTTTATTTCATTTATTTTGTTTTTTATTCAATAAAATACAAAATAAATTAAATAAAATAGTAAATGATGGACCAAGGCATATGGGCTTAGTTTTGGATCAGATTTGAGGCTCAATAACTCCTTGCCAACCATGCAAAATCGTGGGAGACAAGATGGGAACATGATCTTCTCAAATTGGCATGTTGGAAAACATGTTACATTTTGTTTTGGTAATGCATTAAACACTTGGTCTTTTCCTCAGTGAACAAGGGGAGGGAAGAGGGCCTCCGAACACCAGGTTCTCAATTCTTAAAAATTCAAAGAATAAGGTCAAAATTCGAAATCAAGGTTGTAGAGGTTTTTAATCTAAACAAACAATTCAAATTCCTTCATGAGATTCCCAAGAAGGAATTTAAGCCAAGAAGCGAGCTTCACCATGCCCAGGATCCACCCTTTGAGTTTCCCATGTGTTTAAATATTTTCATTTTTAAATTCTTACTATCATGTGTTTTCCTTTATTTTTCTTTGTTTTTCTTTGCTCAGATGATCTTAGAATGAGATATGGAACGAGACTGGTTGAAAAAAGTGGAGCTTCGACGTTAATATCTTGAGTTACCATGGTTAGGATGTGCAAGCTGTGAGTATCGTATCTCAAAATCCAACATGTTTTAAGGCAAATGGACGTCAGAAATGGATTCAGGGAGTTAGAATTAGAGGGTAAGGTCTGGCTGGGATTCCATTTCTCTCTTTTGCAGGTCTGTTCAAAAATTGTTGTCAGAGAAGATGGTGGTCCGCGGTGGCTCTCCGACGAGGCCCTCTCTCCAGGCGAAGAAGACAATGACATAATATTTTCATGTGATGTTATTGACCAGTCAAACATTTATTTCTCTCTCTCCATCCATAGTCATTTTTTATTGGCTTACAACGCATGCAGGGGTCCACTCATTGACTCGCTTGAAATTCAAATTAACATTTCTATTTTATTTTATTTTATTTAATTCTTGTTTCAATAACATGAAATACAGGTGGCTCAGTTGGTAAGGAAGGTAACTGGTGAGTGAAGGGGTGTGGGTTCAAGTCCCAGCGCCTGCAACTTTTTTTGTTACTTGTTTTTTAACCCTTTTCTATTTTCTTTCTTAATTAATTTTCTATTATTTATTTTTAAATTTTTATAATACAATAAAAAATCAAAAAAACTTATAAAATTAAAAAAATTAGGTTTAGTCTTTTATCAATTAATTTAATTAATTAGATTTAGGTTTGTTTTAATTAATTAATTTGTAATTAAAATTAGACATTGGTTTTTTTAAAATTATTATTAACATATAAAATCAAACCAAAAATACACAAAAATTAGTTTCTAATATTTTAGATTTTAGGACTTTAAAATAATTTTTTAACACTTTTATTTATCTTCTGCATTTAAATTCCTAGAAATAATTGTATAGGTCGCACGAGTTTTTTTTTGTAATAGTTAGATTTTAATTTTCGCAAGGTTTTAATTTTATGTAACTCTCCCGAGGCCATGTAATAGTGTTAGGTTTTATCTTCCGCACTTTACTTTTCACACTTATTTTATATATTTGTATATATAACTGTTAGATATATGCTAATAGGGTTTGTATGGCAAGATAAAATCAAACATAGAAAACCCTTATTTCCAAGATAAACAAACTGAATCAATACACTTTGCACACATACACCTCTAGAGTAATTCCCTTTGTTGCCTTCGGAAACATGGTCATGTCCCTCAAGAGTAGGGATACTTTAGAAAAAAATCATCGGTTAAATAATATCATCACGGGGCAAGATGATTTATTTTCCTCTATCCAGATGTCGTCAAGATCAAAGTGTATTTTCTTGAGTCAGAGGCTATGACCCACTTGATATGGTGAGCTTGATTTTGATAGAAGGACATTCAAAGATGAAAAATCAAAGTTCTTTAGACAAAGCTGCAACTAAATTCAATTTCTAATGTTTCAAACTATATTCCCTAAAGATCCTTGAAAACATTGCATACGCATCTACAGGCCATTGTATAACAGGTTTCCAAGACAGGTTTCTCATCTCCTTGCTGTTTATTTCAGCAGAAATGGCTCTCGAACAAACAGTGAAAGATCTCCAGGATTAGAATGCTCAGTTCCAAGATATGTTCCTAAGATTAGCCAAGGGAAAAAAATAACTGAAGGCACTCATCATCAAAGAGAAGAAGAAGACAAAGAAACCATATGGCATTATATGTTGGGGTAAGCCCTAGAGGCCAATACTTTGGGTACTTGTATCGAATTATTTATTAATAATAAAAGTCATTTCTTTATTATATTTTCTTTTCCAAAATAATAAAGTACCTATAATAGTCCGTCTATTTAATGAAATGTTAAGTGTGACTTAATCATGAGATCCCATTAAACATAAGAACACTATTCTTAAAGTATCCGTAGTCGAACTTTATTGTGAAGTGTGATGACATTAAAGCATTGAGATTATTATGAAGATAGACTGATGATCACACCTCATGAATCATGGATAAGGAGTTATCAAGTCTTGACATATGTATGAATATTAGGAGTAATATTTATACTGGATTGACCCGCTATGAGAATACTACATAGAATGTTATGTAAGGTGTCATAAGTTATTCTCATGGTGATAATGGTGTATACCACCCTTCGACCTGAAACCACTATGGACCCTAGATGTAGAGTTAAGTACTTTATTACTGATCAAACGTTATTCGTAGTTGGATGACCATAAAGACAGTTGATAGATACTTCACAAAGCATGCTGAGGGACATGAGTGACCTAGATGGAATTTGTCCATCCTGCATAACAGGATAAATGTCTAAGGGCCCAATATTAAACTGGACAAGGGTGACATAGTTTACGCCTTGTGTTCAATATAGACATAAGGGCAAAAGGGTAATTGTACACACAAATATTATCACGAAAAGGTTTTGTCAGATCACATGACATTTTCCTAACTCGGGTAGCAGTGATGTGTTACTAGATACCGCTCACTGTTTATTATGCTAAATGTGTGATTTAATATAATTTCCAACGTCATAAAAACCTACAGGGTCACACACATAAGGACAGGTTGATGAGAGACAGAATAAATAAGGAACATTGTAAGGTACGATACACTTAAGTGAAGTATGGAATATGGTAAGGTACCACGCGCTTAAGTGATATGTGGTATATCATAAGGTATGATACCAGTATGCTTAATTGGGCTTTTAGCTTGCATCCTTAATTGGGCTTTTAGCTTGCAGCCCACATAAGTGATTCTATAAATAGAACCCTTATGCTGAAGCATTTTACTTGATGAAAATTCGGTCTTGAAACCCTATCCGTATATTTTGTCTCACTCTCTCACACAAAGTTTCCATTCGTAAGCAAATAGCACTGTGTCCGGAAATGATCTATTCGTGTAGACTGAGTAGAGACGTTGTTATTCATCAACATTCTTGATCACAACATCAAAGTTATGAATCATCACAAGTGGTAATGATTTCTATTACTGACCATGCCCATCCGTAAGGATCACTAAAGGAAAATTTTAATTTCCGCTGCATTTTGGATCGCAATTTTCCTTCATTATCCACATAGGGAGAAGATTCAGAGGTCCGGATAAACAATTTAAGGAGATCAAAATCCCAGAGGACAATGATAATGAACAGGATGACAACGATGAAAGTGATAAGCATGAGGAAAATAGCAATCACGGTGTTGTACCCTAAATTTCACCCCTAACTTTTTCAGTCGCACTTTCATATCATATTTTGTCATTTGGTCACAATCATTAATAAATAGCTTCATTCATCACATTTGCATCCTATCTTTAAGTTTGCTCTTGTGTTGTTGACTAACTTCTAATCAAAATACAAAAATATTTATCTTTGTCTTTGCATATTTGTGTTTTGTAGGTACCGAGTCGAAGCATATGGCAAATAAGGTTTTCCGGTATTATTTCCCTAAAATCTTTATTAGCAAAGAAAAATAATTAAATTTTTTTCATTTTTTTCACTGTATAATCGATTTCTACTAGAGTGCAATCGATTGCACAAAGTGCACTTTGCGCAAATTTTGAAAAAATACACTGTGCAAATCGATTTGCACAGAGTGAAAATTTGAAAAAAATCAGCAATTTAAAGCTTGTCAAATTTTTGGCTCCAATTTTTCTTTATTTTTTGAAAGATGAATCATTAATTCAAATTTTTGTGCCAAACTTGCATTTTTAAAAATATTCATTAATTCAAATTTTGGCTCTAATTTTTGAAAGAATTATCATTAATTCAAATTTTGGCTCCAAGAATCAATTATAGAATTACCACTAATCTCAATCCTAAACTCTATAAATAGAGCCCTCATTTCATTCAAATGGCAAGCTTTTGATAGCCAAAATCACTTTGCTAAAAAATCTCTCAATTCTCTCCCTCTACCAAATTCACTAAAAACTCCATTTTCAAGAAAAGTTAGTAAGCTTTGCATTGAAGCTTACTAATCTTTGAGCTAAACCTTCATCCAAACACTTTTTCTTCATCAATTCTCTATATCCAAGCTTGGACAATTGATTCTTGTGGTCGAATAGAAGCAAATTCTTGAAGTTGTGTTGATAATTCTCTAGATTTACCTTTGGTAAGTTGGATTTTCCATCTTTCACAATGTGATCTCTTGTTGATCTTTGGGTTGATTCATTGAGCATTAATTTGTGATTCCAATGGTGCTATTTTCTCATAATTTAATAGAATTTTTGTGCTCAATTGAATCCATGATCATAAGGTATTTGATGGAAAGTTTGAACAAGGATTTGGCCTTTTAAAATGTTGTTTTGCTTTCTGTAACAGCATGCATTCGATTGTTGTAACAGTGCAATCGATTGCACTAAGTGAATTTTGCGCAGATTTTTTTAAAAAATATTATGCAAATCGATTTACACTGTAGTGCAATCGATTTGCACAGAAACAAAATGCATTTTTTGCCTTGTTTTGGGACAACTTTGATCCAAAATGCTTTTTTTACTCACTCCTTTTGATTGTTGGTTTGGATTGTAATTTTAAATATCCAATTTCTCTTTAAATTCAATGGAATTTATGGTGTAGATGAAGTTGGATAAATGTTCATCAATTCAAATCTACCAAAGAGTGAATTATTTAATTCATTTTTGGTGCTTTAGGTTAATGATATGTTTAGTGCTTTAATCCATCTAGATGAGTGATTGAATTTAAAGATGAAAGAAATTTGAGATAGTGATCCAAATTAGCTTATCATTCCCCTCCCTCTTCATCTTATCCCTTTCTTTTTTAATTGTGCTACATGTTAAGGGATGATGATCTCTATATCATTTATCCAAACATGAAGTGCATAGATTGCTATTGATCAGCCATAAAATAGGTGCGACTTCTACATAAGTCCACTTACGATTACTTAACATAGCGCTTGCCCCGACTCGAATAAATGATCATTCCTGGCCCAAACCTATGTTTGCAAGCCCAAGCATGTTAATTTGATCTCTTTGATCCAATAACCTTGATATTCATTGTGTGGAGGCTTTGGTTCTACCAATCCTCTAATGTATCTTCATCAATTTCGGTCAACGCAGATCACTTAAACATTGTTGATCATTAAATGTTACTTATTGAGGATTCCAAAATGGATGATATACTTGACAAAAAGCAAATGCAACTTGTTATGTGGAGGCTTTGGTTCTACCAATCCTCTAATGAGTTCCAAATGCAAGTTTCAATATGGTCATCCAACTAACCACTAATTTCTAACAATTGACTTTATTTTATGTTTTTATTTTGTGCTCTTTACTTTATGTACCATTTACTTTAAGCATTTATATTTCATGCCATTTTTATTTTGCTCACTTGAGCATTTACTTTCATGCTATTTTCATCTTTTCTCACTTGAGCATTTACTTTTATGTCATTTTTATTTTGCTCACTTGAGCTTTTATTTTCCTTTTAAAGACACTTAATAATCAACATGAACCATAAAAAACATTAATGATACTTGGAACATTTGGTTACTATCCTTGGCATTATGGAGCATTAGACTTCTTGGACTTAGAATTAGAGACCTTGGCCTATATTGGAGACCTTGTGACCTTAATGGATATTTTGTCTGGAGCTCTTGGGGTTTACCTCAAGATATTGGGTTGTTTGTTTGTTTTGTGTGCAGGTTATTGTGATTACACACTTTGTTTGTAATCTGGAATTCCTCTGTATACAGCCGTTACTGTGCCCAATTTTTATGAAGACCTAATGCAATTAAAGCTTGGTTTTCTCAGGAGGTCTAGTATCTTTGCTTGCTTGGTTTCAATCCAAAGAATGAGAATTCTATCTTAACTCATAATGTCAAGTGTTGGCTTCTTGTTGGTTAGATGGTTCTCTTCCTTAGCTTTTACCTTATGCTTTAGGATAGTCCTTTCATCTCCTCCCATCTTCTTTAATTTTCAAAACCTTCTCATCTTTTTCAAAACCTTCTTTGTTTATAAACTCAAACCGCTTTCATAATAAACCTCGACTTTGTCGAGTGCCTTTTCTTTTAAAACTTCTTTTCTTTAAACAAACTTCAATTCAATTAATCATACTTTGACATCTTTCAAAATTAAGAAATACACTTCAACTCATTCAAACTCTTTTGTGCGCTCGAGCACCTTTTATATTCAAAACTTTTTTCAAGGTGAGATATGATTCATTGATAGTCGAGCAACATTCTCCTATCCCTATGGTTATAAAGGTGTCGACTTTTCCACTTGAGTACTAGAGGCGTTCTCCAACCCTCACTCTTGCTGACGCAGGGTCTATCTTTCCCACACCTTGTGGGTGTTAGTCGAGATTTCTCTCCTAACAATGACGACTTGTCTCCTTGTTTAAAATTAACCAACAGACAAGTCTTTTCTAGCCGAACTACGGTGCTCTGACTTTCCCATTGCACAAGGGAGCACGTAGGCACTAAGTCTTACGACCCAAAGCGAGCAACCAAAATAATAAACAACATTTCATTTACTTTTGTTTGCAAATACTCATTCATTCTTTTACTTTAGCAAGTAAACCTTTACATAACACTCCTTTTAAAAGAAACCAAACAAAGTGGATCTTGTGGAGTACCGTAGATGCTTAGGGTGCTAATACCTTCCCTTTGCATAACCGACCCCCGTACCTTGATCTCTTATCTTTTTTGGGTTTTGTTCGCTTTTTTTCCTATTTCCTTTTGAAAATAATAAAGTGCGGTGGCGAATTCATTGTGTTGAGTTAAGTCAATTGATGGCTTAAATTTCAAATCTTTACCGCTACATTTCTTTACATATCATCACTGTTGCAATTTCGTTCTCTCTTAGTTCTGATTTACGCGTGCGACACACGGTTCTGTCAAATACTCTATTGAAGAGGAATAAGATTATTTGTATGAACAATATCCCCCTGATGATGAGAAGTATAAGCTGTTAGAAGAGCGTCTGAAAGCTATGGATATCTAGAAGGTGCCTGACTTGGACTTCGAAGAATTGGATTTGGTCTTAGGAGTCATTCCTCCACAGTTCAAAACTCCTACCTTTGCTAAGTATGACGACATTTCTTGCGTGAAGCTGACTTTGAGGTCATATGTTCAGAAAATCCAACCACACACTGCTGATAAGAAATTGTGGGTTCATTTCATCCAAGAGAGCCTATTTGGAACACAGTTGGAATGATTTTATCAACTAGAAGGGACCAATATTCATATGTGGGAAGATTTGGTTGTCGCTTTCTACAAGCAATACCACTATAATGCTGATCTTGCACCAACTCATATACAATTGTAGAGTATGTCCATGGGCTCTAATGAAAGCTTCAAAGAGTACGCGCAGAAATGGATAGATCTCACAGGCATGGTACAAACTCCTTTAGATGACAGGGAATTGGTTGACATGTTCATGAGCACACTGACAGGTCCTTTCTATAATCACCTACTTGGAAATTCTTCAGCCGATTTCACTGAACTGATATTAACAGGGGAACATGTTAAGAATGGAATTAGAAGTGGTAAAATCTAGGTGCCTACCTCTTCCGATACTCAGAAGAAGTCATACAACAGGAAGAAATAGTCCAATGTTATGTATGACTAGAAGGATCATAATAAGAGAGACCACAACCAATCTGTGGGGGCAATACTGATCTCTAATCATGCACCATTGTAACAACGACAACAGGGTAATCAGCATAAGCAGTATACACCCAAAAGATAATTTACCAAAATCAATATGTCATTGGATCAAGCGTTGAAACACGTGTTGAAGGTAGAGTTGATTATGTTGAAGTATCCTTCTCAGAATGCCAATACTTCCGCTCCTAGCTATCATTCCAATGCAAGGTGTTCATACCATTCTAATAATCCTGGACATGATACAAATGGTTGTTGGACATTGAAGAACAAGATTCAAGATATGATTGATGCTAAGGAGATTGAGTTTGACCATCCCGAGACTCATAATGTGATCACTACTTCTATGCTAAATCATGACTAAGATTGAGAGCGTCAAATTCATTTGAATTTTCAGTTGTAATTTCTTTTGTTTGTTCAGACACTTATCTTTATGTCAAACTTTGTTTTTTTTTCATTAATGCATTACATATGTTTGTCTCGAATTAATCCATTAGTTTCCATTATATTTAAACTATGCTTTTTACTTCCTTTTTATGATATTCAACTCTCATTAAAAGTTATAAGCCTTTAGAGGGAGGATGATGAAAACGATACCATAATCTCATACAATATGCTTTTGAACAGACCTTGCTGACGATGTACAGGCGTTGCTTCAATTCCTAAATAATGGAGATATAAGGAAGTTAATCCCTAGTCAACCCCTTTGAGCCTAAGAAGTAGGAGTTTTCTTTTTCACGCAAATTGAAACCCTTAATCATAACCTGGGGCAATGTAGTTTCTCAGTTAATTCAATTGTGCATTCAATCACAAGCTTTTCCTTCATACACAACATGTAGTATCACAGACATCCTTCCAAATCAAAAGTCGGTGATGGTTCCCCATAATCATTAAGTCGGGCAATCATTATCTATCAAAAGAAAAGCCCGTTAAGTAAAACCTATGAACGAGACTTAGGGAGAAAAAAACTAGGGCATCCTGCTGACTGTAATCTCAAACAAATTAGTTCAGGAAAAAGTTAGGGATAATAAAGTCAAAAAGAGGTCGCTACAAATCCTAAACAAAAGAAAAATGTTACAAGAAAAAATGATTGCCTTCTCAAATAAACTTTTGGTTTCTGAACCATAACCAAGTATCCGTGCTATAATTCCAAACTCTATTGGAACCTAAATGCATAATTAACTGAGTATATGACTGAAGGACATCATGGAGAACATGTTGGATACAAATAAACTTTGAGCCTTTATCCTTTGTTTCTTAAACCGTGAACCAGGCCACGTTACAACCCTTCAAAGTCCTAACTGAAGCATGGGTTAGTTCGAAAACATATTGTTACAAAAAGGTATCCTGACTCCTGTAAGGCTTACTATAAATACTGAGTTGATATCACATTCTTACAAATTTTGTTTTACTAAAAATGAATTTTTTAAACTTCAAGATAGACATAAGCTTTGAATTTTAGTACCACTGATTGCAAATGACTAAGTGTTTTACAACAGAGAAATTCGCATGACGAATATTCAATGAATGAAAATCCTCCCAATGGACAAAATTACTTCAGAGGATGGGTCAAAGAGAAAGACACTTCTAGTAACAGGCCTTTCATGGACATAATTGGTTATAAATTAAGGGGCATGACATGTTACTTTCCAACTCATCTATGGAAGTCAAGTCAAGATTCAAAGAATCTCTCAAAAGTGTTGAATAGCCAGGGGAAGATCTCCATCTGAATCACTTGGGGCATGTTACATTGATCATGAGTTTCAGCAAAAGCCACTATGAAAATTGAATCTTCATTATCACAAAATTGCTTGTCTACGTCAGCAATACCAGATGGTTTCATTCTGTCGTGACAGTTCTTAGAAAATACCGAGGAAGGTTAAGACTATCAGAAACCTGGTAATTAATGGTTGATCAATAACTTCAAAAATCGGGTGCACCAGACTAATCCCAGGGGAAAATGGACTCCTGCATACGAAGGGCTACGTATGATCAAGAAAATATTTTCTGGCAGTGCTACAACACTTACTACCATGGGCAACAAAAATTCCCCGGGCCCTGTGAACGCGGACATAGTCAAAACTACTACGCATGAAAAAGAGACCGGCTAGGTTGATTGGCCTATGCAAAAATAAGGGCATCTCGATGAAACAAAAGGGTTCAGGAAAAATTAGGGACATTTAAATAAAATTGTATACCCGGCAAGTCGAAAACCTAAGAAGGCGGCTTTGGCAAAAAAGGGTATCTTGGTGGACTAAAAATCTGAAAAGACAGTCCAGACAAAAGTTAAGGATTAAAGCGTACGACTATGTCCCATTATCTCATCACTTGTTTATCACTCTGATCAACATTTACTAAAGACTCTAGGAGTTGGGATAATGTTCAAAGTTATCCATAAATACCAATAGAGCAATCTCCATAGAACTATCTCTATAGAGCTACCTTCACAAGTTCGTCCCCGACAGAGATATATTCCCCAGCCAGTCTACTATGCCCTCATGCAGAAATTGGGGCATATTCCAGTAGTTCACCTCCATATGCCTAATGGATAGTTTGACCTGATCATCATCCCAAATAGACCCCCTAGAGGATAAGGAAGTTTGATCATTTTCCTAATATATAATGGAAACTTACTTAGCACAGACTATAAAATTCCAATCCCCATCAGAGTTTATTCCCTCGACACAGTTTACAGGAATTTAATTCTCCAGTGGAGTTTATTAGAGTTTACAAGAATTTAATTCCCCAGCGGAGTTTATTACTCCAATGCCGTAAATCCCTAACAAAATTCTCTTTTCTAGTAGGGTTTAATAAAAGTTGATATCCCCAGAAGAGTTTCTATAGTATCTGAAACCTGGACAGTTAGCACACTTGAGGAATCCATTTCTTTTATCCCCATCCAGGGTACGTAAGAATCAAATGCTTCAACATAAGAACAAAAAATGACCGACTCTCCTTGAATTCCTCTATCTTCAAGAAGAAGTCGAAAATCCCCAGTAAAGTGTCCTCAAACAAGAAATAGGTAATCCCAAACAAAATTATTCCCAGCAGAAATTGAAGAATCACTTTCTTCATCCCCAATAGCAGTCCGAGATTTATTTCCCCAACCAGACATTGTTACAAGAAGCTACCGATACGCTTCAACAACATATTTCATCCATACATCATTTCACAATACATCATATCATATTCATAACTAAATAAACATATCATTGTCATTTATTTTGAGAGCATCATTACACAATGCATTACATACATCGTGACATTACATAAAGCTAATTTTGTCTTTTTGGTAAAATTCACAAACAAACGGAAATCATTAGTAATTTTCAAACAGGTCAGAGATTAATTCCTGAAACAGGATGAGGCAACTATCTATATGACCAAGCAGTATGAATTCCTGAAACAGGACAGATTTACCAATAAAAAATAGGTCACAGACTAATTATCGAAACAAGATGGGGCAACTATCTATATGACCAGGCAGTATGAGTTCCCAAAACAGGAAGAGTTTACCAACAAAAACAGGTCACAAATTAATTCCCGAAACAGGACGAGGCAACTATCTATATGACCAGGCGGTATGAATTCCCGAAACAAGACGGGTTTACCAATGAAAAATAGATTGTAGATCAATTCTCGAAACAGGACGGGGCAACTATCTGCATGACCAAATGATTTCCTTTACAAACTAAATTCTGGCGAGCATCTCCCTTCAGAGACTGAATTCTGAAAAGCATCTTCCTTCAGTGGTTTATCCTGAAAAGCAATCTCCTTCCGAAGTTATTCTGAAAAGCATTCCCCCCAGAGACTGAACTCTGGCAAGCATTATCCTTTAGAGGTTTATTCTGAAAAGCATCTCCTTCAGGGCTTCATTCTGAAAAGCATTCCCCCCAGAGACTGAATTCTGGAAAGCATTCTCCTTCATAGGTTTATTCTGAAAAGCATCTTCTTCGGGGCTTCGTTCTAAAAAGCATTCCCCCTAGAGACTGAATTTTGGCAAACATTTTCCTTCTGAAAAGTGTTCTTCAGATACAGTTGGGCGTAGACTCATTCTGATAATCCCATCAACAGTTACTTTGGATGGCATCTGTAAGCCATCTCTGGCCACACTCTATTACCTCTCTGAATGACATCTTTAATCCCATTCAAGCAATATAATTAACCAATAGCGTTACTTCGTACACCGGCGAGTATAAATTTTTGGGCACTTAAGTGTTCAATCCTCTTCCACCTTCAGATCACAAATGGCGGACATGCCAATCCAACTCTTCAGGTTTAAGAATATTGAACAGGGGCAGCTGTTGTACTCCAAAATTTGTCTTCTCATTTTTGAAGACAATTGATTCATGACACCTCCTCATGCTCCTAGGGTTCTCAATTGCTCAGGAATACTCAAGGGTTTGAGCATACAAGCACCTCTCCTAAGCAGTGGCCTACAATTAGGGTTTTGGTTTTTTCATAAAATTGAGCTTCTAAAGCCTCAAGTGAGTTTCATGGTTCCTCATATGCTTTAATGAATCCTCATGTCAAGTTTCAAGTCTTGCATCATAAGTTTGCTCAGTCAATTACTCAGATAATTGAAAATCAACTGTGTTGGAAAAGTCAATTATGGTTAACATACAGTCAAACTTCAATATTTTTGGTCAACGTCAAGATTTTGATGTCACATTCATCTATTTATCAAGGGTTGATCATGATTCATCAAGAAAATTCAAGATTTATCAAAAGTAAAAAATTGCTAAATTAGGGTTTTCTTAAGAAGTCAACTAAACTTTGACCAAGCATAACTTTCGCATGATTCATCACAAATTTCTAAACCAAATCCTATCTTGAAGTAAATTCAATTCTCTATAACATTTTCTCTCTAAGCTCAAGTCCAAAAGCGCTTAATTTGAGAGATATGAGCCAAAAAATTACAGGTCATTTTAAAAGTCAACAAAAAGATATCTTTTGTCAAGGAAATTTACATCAATTTAAAGACTTCAAATGAATAATGACTAACATGAGAGTTGTAGGAGACATCTTGAGCTTTCCAAAAAGTCCAAGATCACCTTCATATGATGAAATTTGAGAGAGTTATGATTGGTGCAATTTGAGCAAATTTTGAGAAATGCATGAAACTTACATTGATCAATTTTGAAATTGTGGGCTACTGGACCTAATTGTTTAGGTTCAAACATGTTCATAACATGACATAAGACCCATAAGTCCATTCATGCTTTATCTTTTATTTTTATTTCATTTATTTTGTTTTTTATTCAATTAAATACAAAATAAATTAAATAAAATAGTAAATGATGGACCAAGGCACATGGGCTTAGTTTTGGATCATATTTGAGGCCCAATAACTCCTTGCCAACCATGCAAAACCATGGGAGACAATATGGGAACATGATCTTCTCAAATTGGAAAGTTGGAAAATATGTTTCATTTGGTTTTGGTAATGCATTAAACACTTGGTCTTTTCCTTATTTGTTTGACCTAATGCACTCTCTATATATACTCAACAACATCAGTGAACAAGGGGAGGGAAGAGGGCCTTCCAACACCAGGTTCTCAATTCTCAAAAATTCAAAGAAAAAGGTCAAAACTCAAAATAAAGGTTGTAGACATTTTCAATCTAAACAAACGATTCAAATTCCCTCCTGAGATTCCCAGGAAGGCATTCAAGCCAAGAAGCGAGCTTCACCATGCCCAGGATCCACCCTTTGAATTTCCCATGTGTTTAAATATTTTCAATTTTAAATTCTTACTATCACATGTTTTCCTTTATTTTTCTTTGCTCAGATGATCTTAGAGTGAGATATGGAACAGGACTGGACGTAAAAACTGGACCTTCGATGTTACGTTCTTGAGTTGCCATGGTTAGGCTGTGCAAGCTGTAAGTATCGTATCTCAAAATCCATCATGTTTTAAGGAAAATGGACGTCAGAAATGGATCCAGGGAGTTCAAATTAGGGGGTAAGGTCTGGTTGGGATTCCATTTCTCTCTTTGGCAGGTCTATTTGAAAACTGTCGTCGGAGAAGATGGTGGTTCGCGGTGGCTCTATGACGAGGCCCTCTCTCCAGGCGAAGAAGACAATGACACAACATTTTCATGTGATGTTATTGGCCAGTCAAACATTTGTTTCTCTCTCTCCATCCATAGTCATTTTTTATTGGCTTACAACACATACAGGGGTCCACTCATTGACTCGCTTGAAATTCAAATTAACGTTTCTATTTTATTTTATTTGATTTAATTCTTGTTTCAATAACACGAAATACACGTGGCTAAGTTGGTAAGGAAGGTAACTGGTGAGTGAAGGGGCGCGGGTTCAAGTCCCATCTCCTGCAACTTTTTTTTGTTACTTGTTTTTTTAACCCTTTTCTATTTTCTTTCTTAATTAATTTTCCATTATTACTTTAAACTTTTTTTAATACAATAAAAAATAAAAAAAAACTTATAAAAAAAATAACAAAAACGACCTTTAATACCAACTAATGGTGTGGATAGTACTATCTCTAATGGAGAAGGAAAATAACAAAAACGACCTTTAGTAGGTAAGACTCAACAAATTGCTTGCTCATAACAGTTTCAAGCAAACAAATCCATTTTTACACCTCACGTTTCAAAACAAACATTTTCAAAAAAAATACTTTGTATACATTCTTGTGGACTGATATAAGGATTATTACAAAGTATACCTCACAATTGGAATTCAAAATATTTTCAAATCACACACATAAAGGAAGTTTAAAGTGAGCTAATCAATTAAGAGCCCGCATATAACTACAGATGAAAAGGGTACTAACATATTCCCTTTTCATTACTTACCCCCTGAACTCAAAATCTATCAAAGGTCTTTCCTGTTCTTTTCGCCTTTCCTCATTGGATAAAAGAAAATTTAGTGACAATTCTTGCTATCTGCAACATTTGCAATAAGACACTAAAAAAGTCAGTTCTCCCACCGTATTACACAATGCTCCCGCAACATTCCAACGGTGCATGATGTCAATTTTTATTGATTTTATAGATGACATCATGGAAGTATTTATGGATAATTTTCCTGTCTGTGGGCAAAGCTTTGAAGGATGCTTATCGAACTTAGAAATGGTACTTGCACGATGCGTAAAAGTTAATCCCGTATTGAATTGGAAAAAATTCCATTTCATGGTCCGACAAGGAATCATACTTGGACACATAGTATCTGACAATGGGATTGAGGTTGACAAAGAAAAATAGAAATTATAGAAAACCTTCAACCTTCGAAAACCGTTAGAGAAATATGAAGTTGCTTAGGACACACCGGTTTCTAGCGACGATTCATTAAAGATTTATCTAAAATTACCAAACTGCTATCTGGCTTGCTAATGAAAGACGCTTAATTCAATTTCAACGACAGATGCTTAAAAGCATTCGAACAATTAAAAACAACTCTTATTACTGCACCTATTATGCAACCACCTGATTGGAGATTACTGTTCTAAATCATGTGTGACGCTATTGACTATGTCGTAGGCGCATTTTTAGGACAACTAAAGGATAAAAAGCTTCATGCGATCTATTACACCAGTAGAACCTTAGATCCTACACAAATGAACTATGCCACCACCGAAAAGGAACTTTTGGTTGTCGTCTTCGCCCTTGATAAATTCTTTTCTTACCTAGTAGGAGAAAAGATTATTATCTATACTGATAATGATGCAATTAGATACCTATTAAGCAAAAAGGACGCCAAACCGGGATTACTCAGATGGATCTTACTCCTACAAGAGTTTGATTTAGAAATCAAAGAAAAAAAGGCACTGAAAATGTAGTAGCTGATGATTTATCTAGAATGGAAGGCATTAATCCTGAACAAGGGCCTATTGATGATGATTTCCATTACGAACAACTTATAGCCCAGTTAGAAAACAACACCATTAAACGCCCCGTAACTTTTAATACTAAGACTGATGAAGTCGCGGAAGCAGTTTACACTAAGAACACATTGCCATGTTACACCGACTTTGTTAACTATTTGGCCGCTAGAGTGCTTCCATCGAATCTAACCTATCAACAAAATAAGAAGTTCTTACACAATCTTAAACAATATTATTGGGATGATCCTCTTCTATTCAAGAGAGGAGCCAATGGTATTTTCCATCGATGTGTCCCCAAAGATGAAATATAAAACATAATTTCCCATTGTCATGTTGCTCCCTATGGTGGACTTGCAAGCACTTCAAAGACTTGCGCTAAAATTTTACAAGTTGGCGCCTATTGGCCTAACTTATGGAAAGATGTCCACATTATAGTCATAAATTGCGACCGATGTCAACACACTAGGAACATCTCCAGACGCGACGAAATGCCTCAAAAAGGAATTTTAGAAGTAGAAGTCTTTGATATGTGGGGAATTGATTTCATGGGACCTATCCCATCCTCTTTTGGCAATAAATACATACTCGTTGTTGTAGATTACTTGTCAAAATGGATTGAGGCCGTAGCTTCCCCAACAAATGACGCACGAGTAATAATTAAGCTCTTCAAAAATATAATTTTTCCTAGATTCGTGCCAAGACTTGTCATTAGTGATGGTAGTTCTTATTTCATTTCAAAAATCTTTAAAAAACTATTAGTGAAATATGGAGTCCGACACCATGTAGCAACACCCTATCATCCCCAAATAAGTGGGAAAGTAGAGGTCTCCAACAGAGAGATTAAGCAAATCTTATAAAAAACAGTTACAACTTCTAGGAAATATTGGTCATACAAACTACATGAGGCATTGTGGGCCTATAGAACAACCTAAAGAGACCCATAGGAGCAACACCATTCAAACTAGTTTATGGAAAATCGTGTCATCTGCCGGTAGAATTCGAGTATAAAGCTTATTGGGAAATCAAAACCCTCAACTTAAGCTACACTTCCACATGCGAAAAGTGAATCCTAGATATCCATGAATTAGAAGAACTTAGACTAAATGCATATGAAAATGCTAGGACCTATAAAGAAAGAACAAAACATTGACACGACAAGCACATATATAGGAAAGAGTTCAATGAGGGTGACATAGTGCTCCTGTTTAATTCTAGACTTAAACTGCTCCCAGAAAAACTTCATTCTAGGTGGTCCGATCCGTTTGAAATAACTAAGGTTTTCCAAGTGGAGCTATTGAAATTAAAGGAAAATCTAGTGAACTGTTTATCATAAAATGGGCAGCGCTTGAAGCACTATCATTATATAGAAAATATAGACTATTCCACTAGTTTCCATCTTGCAGAGCTACCCGCTCACTCCCAGATTTAGTGACCTATTAAAATTATGTCGAGCTTACGACATTAAACAAAGCGCTTGGTGGGAGACACCCCGCTTTCTAGTATTTTATTTTTCTTTACTAATTGTTTATCTTTACATTTTCTTACTTTTCTTTATTTTTCTTTTTCATAGAAGTTTTGCAGTATTGTTCTCTAATGTTAACCACTACTAACTTAATTCTAATTGTCAACTTACTTACATGCTAACTTAATTTTTAGCTAACCATACTAACTAACGATGCAAGAAGTTGACACAATGGAAATAGCTTTTAGAGGAAGAGCCCAGAGAAGGAATTTTGAGGCATTGGCTGCAAGAGAAATGGCACTAACTTTCTACCCTGATGGCCATACCATAACCACTTTAGGTGTTAAAGATAATAAAATGTATTTGCTGAACCAAATAGGTTGGGATACTTCTCCTTTGAGAAGAAGATTTAGTTCTTATAGAAAACTGACCTTAGAATTCCTAAGCTCACTCATCCTTTTTCCTGACCATGGATTAGGATTCAATCGAGGCCTAACCACCTTTATAATGTTTGGTATTGAATACCGGTATAAGAACCATTAACTTGCTAATCTGTTAGGATTTCCTAGTGGCCCACATGTTTTTACTTGTACCCAAGAGGACCTTCTTATGGACTGTGAACTTGGATACATCTCGGATAGTATAATCGGAGATTACAACCCTGAGCCCGATAACATGTTTTATGAAAGTATCCATAACCCTTCTATCCGCTACTTCCATAAGTTCCTTGCTCGCACTCTTTTCGGAAAACAACAAAACATTACTTATGTGTCCAAAGATGAGCTCTTCGTCATGTATTATGCCTCCAGAAACCGCCTTGTTAATGCCGCTACCTTTATGATAGCTAACTTTGACCGTATTGCACAAACTGATCATACGCCTACCTTGGTGGGAGGCTTAGTGACCATGGTAGTCAATGTTATTGGAATGCAACAACCACTTCTAGGACTTCACCCTCTAGGTAAATTCTGACCCATGGATATACAATTCTGTTTCAACACCTACATAATTAGAAATCTAGACCCTAGAAAATTTGAACTTCTCATCAACAACCAAATTATGCAACTCTTCACTTTACCAAATCCAAGAACATGTATTCATAATCGAAACAACTAGCTTTTTAATCTGAAAGTACAACTAACTTCACCTCCTGCTTCTCCTGAAACACCTCAGATCTATGATCACAATGATGCTTTTCCATCTGACCCTGAAACAGATCCCGAAACACCTCCATTCTATCACTATTTTCCATCCACCGAGCAACCTACCCCTTCATGTGCTTCTGTTTCTCCAATTGCCTCTGCACCTCCCTCTGTTGATGAAGATACTGCCTTACTTGCTTTGCAAACTGAACTAAACTTCTTGAGGGAAGAACTTACTAAATTGCGCATCGAGTTTCATGGTTTTATGGACTTAGTGACGGAGCAGGTGGATCACATTTTTCAGCATATCTACCCCTCTAATATCAATACTAACAGTAGTGGCTAACATTGCTAGACATTCTGCATTTCTAGATTTTATTTCTTTCTGTTTACTTTCTGTTTTTGCTTCTCAGACTATTGTTTAGAAAATTCAAAATTTCTGGATTATATTAAAATGTTTGGCACTATATCTGATATTTACATTTATGCTATGCTTTAATGTTACACTATTACTCTATTTCATACTGATATAAAATATCTCTGTGTGCCTGGACGTATCGCTCTATAGCATTTATTATTAACAGTTCTGGAAATTGGGAGTTTTTGTGTTGTGTCCCTCGAGACACAATCTGTGCCCCTCGGGACGGAATAAAAACCTACACGTGTATTTGTTTCTATAGATACCACTTTTGTTCTCTTTCTTTCATCTTCTTCAACTATCATTAAACCCTATTAAAACATTTTCTCCATATTCTTCACCCCTGATCGTCCCACATCCCATATTTCCAAAAATTATCATTGAACCTCATTAAAATCCATTTCTTGCATTTTATATTATTATGTTATTTAAGAACTTGAGAAACAAAACGCATAACCCACAACCTTCTGTCAGCTTCTTAACTGAACTCTTCCACCTTCCTTGAATCTAATTGTGTCTCGAAAAGTCCAACACCCAAGAGGAGAACCCGACCTTTCCGTAATCGTGTTCAGAAACGACAGAGCTGGGGTACATTAGGAAGCTCAATACCGAAAGTTTTATCAATGTTCAGTTACCTCTACAAGGTATATTTATGTTAACTGTCTGCGTGAGTTGAGACTGTTAGACAGTGTGTAGTGGGTGCTTCAAAATTCTGATATGTCTTATGTCTGCACACTGAGCCACTCAACTTATGAATCTTTGACCTTGGAATTTTTGAGCTCCTTCTCCTACAACACTCTAGTAGATGACAACATGTACCTCACCGACATTGCAAACTTTAGATTATTTAACGATGAATATTCTGTGAATCAAGAAGCTCTGAGTGATTTGTTACGCTTTAACTGGCGAGAGATCTTATAGTTGGGAGGGACTTTTTGCTTCATCTATCCATAATCCTTCCATCCGTTACTTTCATCGCATCCTTTCCAACACCATTTTCGAGAGGGAAAACAACCACAAATTTAATTCCAAAGATTTTTTTCCTGCACTACATCTTCACGCCTGGTTAGAAGATTAATGCTAGTGCGTTCCTCTTAGCACACATCCAATCCTTCTGTGGAAGGGGTACTACACCTTTCTGTCTTATAGGGTTAGTCACCTCTATAGTGCTTGCTTTGAACTTGGGGGACAAACTAGAAAATTTTCCTTCACTACTAGCTCTATTTATCGATGTTGACAACTGTCATGATGGGCACCTTACCAAGGCTAGAGATGATGGAAGATACAATCTTATGGTGCAAAACAAAGTAGTTCCAAGTATTATTTTGCCTAAGCCCCAACTCACCAATGTAACAAATATGGAAATGTGGTGTTATAATCTAAGTGCTCCTGCTCCTGGTGAAAATGTCCAAGATGATCAAGATGGCTCGAGCAATGCTGAGCCTGATGAAATGGAGCAAGTGCTAGAATAATATGCTCCATAACCTGACACCCACCCACATGCTGCACAAGTTCCTACCGAGAATATTGCAGGTTCATCATTCGGGCACCAACCCCAAAAAAGAAGAAACCAGGGGAAACGAGCTACTCTTGATGACATTTATGCTGAAATGTTGTGACATAATGAAGCTGAAGCTCAACACTATACAAGATTAGAAGCACATCATAACGAGATGATGCAAGAGGTTCGATAACTTCAGAGAGATCAACACGACTACGCCTATTGGCATGATCGTAGTATGTCGGAGCTTACCGGAGAGATATAAGCATTGACTTACCGGGTTGACGGCATGCATGATTTTGTTACTCATATCGGACTACAGGGATATGGTGTAGAGCCTTTCCAAGGCGGATATGATGCACGTGGACGAGCACGAGCACAAGCACGTCATGAAGTGCGTGGCGAGGCGAAGAGTAGTCATTCATATCTTTTTCTTCCTTCCTTTGTCCCCTTACTTTGTTACATTGGGGACAATGTGCAGTCTAAGTTTGGGGGAGGAAGATTTACCGCTTTCATTTACCGTTTTCTAAGTAGATTTACATTATCTCAAATTTCCCTTAAATAAGAATTTATGTACTATCAAGTCTTTATATGCAGATTTTTGTTCATTATTTGACTCCCTCACTTTCTTGAGCCATAACAAAAAAATTTACTGGACACATTCAAAAAGTATATAGGTTGCTCACTCGTAAGGTATGTTAGAAATTTTGAGTAAGATTTAAACAAAATTGATACCGTTTTAACACTCTAAAACCCCCACTTACGTGAGACCGGTTTAAGTACCTATTATACCGAAACCTTAATATTTAAAGTAGCCCCGAGTAGTTTATATAAGCAGTCACCACCATCTTAAAAAAAACTACATAGAGAGCTGATGAATATAATTGAATGGTCTTAAATCGTTTTCCAAAAACATCTTGTAATGTTGAATTGAAAACAAGGAATGTGCTAATTAAGTTAGGTGACCCTCCCTTTGTTACTCAATCCAACAGTTGCAGAACCTACAAAATATGTTATAACAACCCGTTGTAAGTTGGTTCAGAGGTTTCTGGTGCTGAACTTGGAACGGAAGACTACAGTTTGATCCCCCGCATCTTGCAATCAGATTAGTAAAGGGGTTACCAAATCTATGTACCAGAACCTCGTGCTTAAAATGACCATAACTAACCGACTACTCTACTATTTGCATGCAATAAGATAAATAGCTTAATGTGAATACGCTCGAACAAAACGGGTGAAACAAAGCAAAAAGAATTAGGTTGAGCTATAATAGCATGACTGGAACTGGTCTGCATAAGGAGGGGTTGTCTAGTGTCATTACTGTATCTTTGGTGTTGATATTGAGCTTATATTGTTCTAACAAAAACACCGCGCAACCACGTACAAATTGATTTGTGTCATGTAATCACATTTAACCCATGCTTAAAAGATTACCATACTGATTATTTTCTTGAGGACAAGCAAAGTTCAAGTATAGGGGAGTTTGATAATGCAAAAATACATAGCATATTCAACCCTGTTGTACCCCAAAATTTGCCCTCTCATATTCCTCAAGAGATTGCAAGAACAATCTCCAAATGGCTCAAGTTTGCTCAAGAGTTGGACAGAGAAGCTATCTCCTAAGGCAGTTAAACCCAAATTAGGGTTTTGTATTGCACCAAGATCCTTGAGTACAAATGACCTCAAGTGCTCCCCAATGTCCTAATATGTTCTCAAGGTCATCCATGTCAAATTTCAAGCCTTGCAGAGGAAGTTTGCTCAGTCAATTGCCCAAAGGTCCAAAAATCGACTATGTTAGGGCAAAAGTCAATTGTGACCTACAAACAGTCAAACATCAAGATTTTTTGTCAAAATTCTCATTTTGAAGGATATTTCATCATTTTATCAAGGTATGATCATGATTCATCAAGGATTGCTCAAAATTCATCTAGACTCAAAAGTTGTTAAATTAGGGTTTTGTAGGAAAAGTCAACTCAACTTTGAACAAGCATAACTTTCTCATACTTTATGATAAATGACCCATCCAAAGCTCATTTTGAAGAGCATGCAATTTACTAAAATACATCTTCACACCCCAAGATCAAAATATGCACTCAAAAGAAGTTATGAATTTGGACATTATAGGTCATTTTTGAAAGTCAACAAAAACACCTTTTTTGCCAAAGCTTATAACTTGAGCATGGTATATCAAAATGAGATGAGACCAAAAGGGTTTGTTAGAGGACATCTCAAGATTTATAAAAAATCCAAGAACACTTCCAAAAGTTCAAAATTGAAGAAGTTATGCATTGTTGAAGTTGGACATTTTTGTAAAATTGCCAAAAGTCAACTATCCCCAAAACATCAAATTTTGTCAAATGGGCCCATTCTTTTCCACTTGATTTGAGCTTGCATCATTTCCCACGTGTCCTAGCTTCAGCCATGAGCCTATATTCCATTTTTATTATTTAATTAGATTTTTATTTGAATTTATTCATTTTAAATCAAATTAAATCATATAAAATCCAAAAACTTTTATAACATGAGATTTTTTGTTGTTTCAGGCTTTGATTATCATCATTATCACCATCAAATTCGTATCAAGCCAAACCATGTGCAAAAAGATTGAGGTAGGTCAAATTTGGAAGGTTTTAAAGATGAGCTCAAATCAAATATGTATGCATTGATATGGGAAGATTGAGTCCATAATTTCTATCCTAATACACCACACAATACATAAGCAAGCAAAGGCAATCGAGATCAGGGTTGGAAATTGCAGAGAGAGGCAGTACAAGATTGGAAAAATTCACTAAAAAGTGGGAGATTGAAATGATAGCTAGAGGCATTTTCAGAGGCCAAGACCTGTCCCAATCGATTCCTGGGCGTTCACTTAACCTATCTGAATCCAAAACAAGCTTGTTCATACGCCCAACCGCGCTGTAAGTTTCACGAAACCCAGCTCTGTTCTTGAAATCGTAACTCTCCATTCTTGCATCATTTGTACAAACTAACTGCATATTTGTAATCCTCACAACATTTCCAAGCTATGTGCATCATTCAATTTTGTTTATCTGAGATGTAATGCAAAACACCATAGCTAGGATTCTTGGAGCTTTTTTGGGCGTTTTCTTTTCAGGAACAATTGCCCATCAAGAAGGGTATGGTTAGGACCGGGAGGTTGAGACGAACATAACCATGCCCTTGAAATGCATATTTGTGGCTCGTAACAAATTTTGGAGGTGGACTGGCTTATAGCTACGGACTTCTGTCCGTTGGTATAGGTTTGGGATCTTTTAGCCACGGACAAGAGGTTGAAGACAATAAGTGGCGTCCCTCCATTGCACCATTCAAACCACGCGCGCATTTTTTTTTTAATTTCTGGCAATAGTTTTTGTTTTTATATAATATATATTATTTCCATATTATTAACAAACAGAACAACTTGGTGCGTTGGCAAGGCAAGCGTGCAAATATCCATCAGGACCTGGGTTCGAATCCCAGGTCCCCCACTTTCCTTAATAATTTTGCTTTTCAGATGATCACCTGCCTATTCAAGCGTGCAGAACACCATGCTCCCTCAGGCATCCAAGGGACAGATGGCCAAAGGCCAAATCTGATGGTCAAACGCTGGGGGTCTACATGGAGCCAAGTTAATGCATAGACACCAGAACACCAGGAGTCAACAAAGGCCAGCGCTTTTGGGCCTTCCAATTGTTGTTCATACTCCCAAATCAGGCCCATACTCCCCTATTCTCATTTATTTTATTTTGTTTATTTAATTGTTTTATTATTTTCATTTGATTTATTAACCAATTAAAATTCTTTTCTTTATCAAATAAAAACCACAAAAATATTTTTATTCAATCAAAATTTCAATTTTATTAATAAACACTAATTAATTAATTTAGGTTTTAATTAGAATAACTTTAACCTATTTTTTTTTGTAAATAATTAAAATTAAATTAGATTTAATTAGGTTTTAATTACTAACTTAATTATTTTATTTTTATTTCTTAAAATAAAAAAAACCCAAAAATAATTTATTTTTATTAATTAATTTATTAATTCAATTTAGTAATTAATTTAGGATTTATTTCTTTCTTAAAATAAAAATAACAAAAAGATGTCTTCTTTAAAGGGTCAAAACCCTAATCTCGTGTCCGATTAAATTTTGTGCCGCGATTTATTTTCTTTTATCCAATAATGTACTTGCTCCCGGATTGTAATAGTAAATAGGACTTTTATTTATTTTTATTGCTTTATTTTATTTTTCAAAGGGTTTGTCTTTGGCGATGTAAATACCCGACGCCTTGTAATTTAAAGTCCGCATTTTATTTCTGCAAATTATAACTGTTAGATGTTTGATAATAGGGATGCATGACAAGACTGAATGTTTTAACCTAAAATCAAATTAGATCACTCCTAACATGTACAAAGATAAAAATAACTGAAAACGACACACTAGCACATGCGCACTCTTAGGGTACACCCCACTTAGTTGCCTTCGTATACAATCATTAGGTATAGGTCGTTTTAGAGGTTGCCCTCTTGTCTAAAAGATCATAGTCACCTCGAAATGGTTGCCTCAGATATTGTTGCCTCAAACAAATGATCTAAGACATTAGGGTTACCGCTAAAGTGTCATAACATTGCTTTAGTGACCGTAAGTCCCTAATTCTAATTGACCCTCAAATTCCAACAACGGTTCCAGCTACTCATTAATAGTGGGATATCATTGTCTAAAGGAAATTAGCATAGAACGATTCCTTTTTAGAGTAGGTAGATGGTTCTTAGATACTTGCTCTTTCAAAAACAAAAACTTTTCGAGCAGTTACATCTTACCCACAGTGGGTGGCCAATGTGGTTCAAGTGCCGAAGAAAGATGGTAAGGTTCGAATGTGTGTTGACTATAGGGATATGAACAGGGCAAGCCCCAAGGATGACTTCCCTATGCCTCATATCGACGTTCTGGTTGACATCACCGCTCAGCATAAGGTATTCTCCTTTATGGATGGTTTCTCCGGTTATAATCAGATTAAAATGGCTCCCGAAGACATGGAGAAGACAACCTTTGTTACTCAATGGGGTACCTTTTGCTACAAGGTCATGCCTTTCAGATTGAAGAATGCTGGGGTAACGTATCAGCGTGCCATGGTCGCTTTGTTCCATGATATGATCCATCATGAGATTGAGGTATACGTTGACGACATGATTGCAAGATCCCAGAACGAGGAAGAACATCTTGACCACCTTCAGAAGTTATTTGACAGGTTGAAGTTGTACAAGCTGAGGTTAAACCCAAACAAGTGCACCTTCAGGGTGAGATCTGGTAAGCTGATGGGTTTCGTCGTAAGCGATAAAGGTATTCAAGTGGATCCTGCAAAGGTGAAGGCTATACAGGAAATGCCGGCTCCCCGAACAGAAAAATAAGTCAGAGGTTTTCTGGGACGTTTGAACTATATTGCCCGATTCATCTTGCACCTGACTGCTACTTTTGAGCCAATCTTCAAGTTACTGAAGAAAGATCAAGTGGTAAGATGGAACGATGAATGTCAGGCTGCTTTCGAAAGGATCAAAGAATATCTCCAAGAGCCACCCATCCCGATGCCTCCAGTTGAAGAGAGACCTTTGATCTTATACTTGACAGTACTCGACAACTCAATGGGGTGTGTGCTGGGTCAGCATGACGAGTCTGGCCGAAAAGAGCATGCTATTTATTACCTTAGCAAAATGTTTACCGACTGTGAGACCCGATACTCACTGCTCGATAAAACTTGTTGCGCTTTGGCATGGGTTGCTCGCCAACTGAGACAGTATATGCTGACTCACACTACTCTATTGATATCAAAGATGGATCTAATCAAGTATATCTTCGAGAAGCCTGCCTTTTCCGGAAGAATCACAAGATGGCAGATGATCTTGACTGAGTATGACATCCAGTACACGACCCAAAAGGCAATAAAGGGAAGTATGTTGGCAGACCATTTGGCACATCAGGCAGTGGATGATTACCAGTCTATGAACTTTGAATTTCCGGATGAGAATATCACGTTAGTGACCGACTGCGAAGAACCTGGACCGGATGAAGGACCTGAGGAAAGATCCCGATGGTCTATGTACTTTGATGGAGCTTCGAATGCTTTGGGTAATGGCATTGGCGCCGTGGTCATATCTCCTAAAGGCTCTCATACTTTGTTCATCGCCCGACTATGTTTCAACTGTACCAACAACATGGCGGAGTATGAAGCGTGTGTTAGAACAAAGTTTGAATCTACTACCCTAAGTTTAAGTTTTGATGATAACAAAATGAAATGATATATTAATTATGTGATTCATGTAAGAACTATTTGCTACCTAAAAATTACTCTCTGTTTTACAGAAACTCTGATGGGTATCAGCATGAGAACATCATAATCAGCATCAGAATATTAGATATCAACATCAGCATCAGAAGATGCTATATCAGATACCAGAATCAGAAGAACAACTCACGCTTATGCTGAAGCTTGATGAACAGAACTGCGCTCAACACTCTGAACTCTGATAAAGACAACAACAGTTCATCAGCACTTAAGCAGCGTCAGAATGAGCCAAAGCCAGAACATGCTTAAGTGGCAACGGTACTGTGCATTCAAGACGAGTTATTACCAACGGCATCATTCCAGACAAGATCTGCTTAATAAGGAAAGATTGTTATTGGCATTGAATCAGAATTATTGCTCCAACGTTCATCAATTTCAATGCTATATAAACAAGTCAATGAAGATTGAATTGGCTAATGCTCTACATCAATTTACACGCCTAAAAGCTAATCATCATCTTCCTTACTCTCAGTTTGCTAAAAGCTCCATAATTCCTTACTCAATTATTTTAGCAATCTAGTTTCCATAAGCTTAATTTGTGTAGTATCACAGTTGTGATAAACAGTTTTGTAGAAAACATTCACACACCTAGATTTCAATTCTTTGTAAGAAAGTGATTCCTTGACAAACCGGTCTGTGGTTTGCATCAAGAAGGCTTTAGCAGTTGTTAAAGCAGATTGTAATATTCAGTTGAATATAGTGGATTAAGACCTCGTCGGAGAGAGGCGAAATCACCTTGACGGGTGGAGTGGAGTAGTTTGAGATCAAACGAACCAGGATAAAAATATCGTGTTCATTGCATTGATTTTTAGTTTTATAATTCAACCCCCCTTCTTGTGTTTTTCACTTCTTCAATTGGCATCAGAGCTCCTGGTTCTGAGCTAAAACACTTAACCGTGTCAGTACAAGATCCAGCGTCAGAAAAACACAATGGCAGGAACTTATCATCACACCAGCAATGACAACAATGAAGACAGAGACAGATTCAGCGGCAAACCTCCAGTCTTTGATGGAGAAAATTTTGATTACTGGAAAGACAGAATTGAAAGCTTCTTTCTGGCACATGATGTTGATCTGTGGGACATGGTGACAGATGGATACACGCACCCTGTGAATGCAAGCGGTCAGAAGATTGATAGGAAAGCAATGTCTGACCAACAAAAGCGTGACTTCAAAAATCACCACAAGGCCAGAACCATCCTTCTCAGCGCCATCTCGTATGCTGAATATGAAAAGATCTCTAACAGAGACACAACTAAGAACATGTTTGACTCACTCAGAATGACGCATGAGGGCAACGTTCAGGTCAAAGAAACTAAAGCTCTTGCGCTCATTCAGAAGTATGAGGCATTCAAAATGGAAGAAAGTGAATCCATTGAAACAATGTTCTCAAGATTCCAAATTCTGGTGGCTGGTCTCAAGGTTCTGGACAAAGGATACTCTACTGCTGATCACGTCAAGAAGATCATCAGAAGCTTACCAAAGCAGTGGAGGCCAATGGTTACAGCTCTGAAGCTAGCAAAAGATCTCAACAAAATTTCTCTGGAGGAACTTATCAGCTCCCTCAGAAGTCATGAGATAGAGCTAGAAGCTGATGAACCCTAGAAGCAAGGTAAGCCTTTAGCATTAAAATCTAACAAAAAATCTGAGTCTAAAGTTTTGCAGGCAGTTGAAGAAACATCTGATGGATCCTTATCAGAAGAAGACGAACTTTCTCTCCTCTCCAGAAGAGTGAATCAACTGTGGAAGCAGAGGCAAAGGAAGTTCAGGAATCCCAGAAGATCTGATCAGAACAAGTCTTCTTCCAGATACAGAAAGACAAATTCTTCCTCTGGATACAGAAGATCTGAAGGCTCCTCAGGAAGCAGAAAGCCAAACACCAAGGACATCATCTGCTATGAGTGCAATGAGCAAGGACACTACAAGAGTGACTGCCCAAAGCTTCAGAGGGAAAAGCCCAAAAAGAAGTTTGGAAGAGAAAAGAAGAAAAGTCTCATGGCTACATGGGATGACTCTGACTCGTCTGAAGCTGACTCAGAATCAGATGATGAGAGAGCAAACATAGCTCTCATGGCCAACATTTCAGAAGATAGTGAAGCTTCTGAATCAGACTCAGAATCAGATACTAAAGAGGTATTTCCTAACTTTGCAGTTAATTTTACCAAGGCTGAACTTGCTGAAAGCCTTAACGAAATTCTGGAAAGGTATCAGCAGATTAGAGTTAAATTCAGAAACCTGAAAAGGAATTTTGAATCTGACTCTGATAAGACTGAGAGTCTTAAATTGGAAAATTCTGAGCTGAGAAATAAAATTTCAAAATTAGAAAATGTTTTACAAAACTCTCAGAAGAAACCAATTTCTGAAACTCCCAGCAGTGCTGATGAGATCATCAAGGAGTATGATCACAGTTTCCAGAAGTTCCTTGCTAAAAGCATAGATAGAAGTAAAATGGCTTCAATGATCTATGGAGTTAGCAGAAACAGCAGGAAGGGAATATGATACCAAGGTAAGGTTCCTACACCAAAGAATGTCATGGATTTAACCATTAAACACACTCCTCTGAAATCACATTTTGTGTATGGTCACACACATGATATTAAATACACTAGCAGTAAGTATTCTGTGAAACCAAAATTCAACCAGAGTTTTGGTAAATCTAACAAATCAGGACCCAAGAAAATCTGGGTACCTAAGGATAAAATAATACATGTTGCAGATATCTTTAGCAGCAAATCAGAAACACCAGTCATGGTACCTGGACTCTGGCTGCTCGCGACACATGACGGGAAGAAGGCATATGTTCCAAAGCCTGGAACTTAAGCCTGGAGGCCACGTTGGCTTTGGAGGCAATCAGAGGGGAAAGATAATTGGCTCTAGAACTGTAGTTAATGGAAATCTTCCCTCTATAAATAATGTTATGCTAGTAGATGGATTAATGCATAATCTGTTATCCATAAGTCAATTAAGTGATAACGGTTATGATATAATCTTTAATCAAAAATCATGTAAAGCTGTTAGTTAGAAAGATGGGACTATCCTGTTTAATGGAAAGAGGAAAAACAACATCTATAAAATCAAACTTTCTGAACTGAAAAGTCAGAATGTAAAGTGTCTTTTGTCTGTTAACAACGAGCAGTGGATCTGGCACAGAAGATTGGGGCATGTTAGTATGAAAAGAATATCTCAGATTAACAAACTCAATCTGGTCAGAGGACTTCCTAATTTGAAGTTCAATTCAGATGCTCTGTGTGAAGCATGTCAGAAAGGCAAGTTTGCAAAACCTTCTTTCAAATCTAAAAATGTTGTTTCTACCTCCAAGCCATTAGAACTTCTGCACATTGACTTATTTGGACCAGTTAAAACTGCTTCAGTCAGTGGCAAGAAGTATGGGTTAGTAATCGTAAATGACTATAGCAGATGGACATGGGTAAAGTTCTTAAGACACAAGGACGAGTCACACTCTGTGTTTGTTACCTTCTGTAACCAAGTTCAGAATGAAAAGGATCTTAGAATCGTTAAAGTCAGAAGTGATCACGGTGGAGAGTTTGAAAACAAAGATTTTATGTCATTCTTTAACTACAGAGGCATTCTGCATGATTTCTCTTGTCCTAGAACTCCCCAACAAAATGGAGTTGTAGAACGAAAGAACAGAACATTGCAAGAAATGGCCAGAACCATGATCAATGAGACAAACGTTGCTAAGATCTTCTGGGCAGAGGCAATAAACACAGCGTGCTACATTCAGAATAGAATCTCAATAAGACCTATTGTGGAAAAGACTCCATATGAATTGTGGAAGAACAGAAAGCCCAACATTTCATATTTTCATCCATTTGGATGTACTTGTTTTATGTTAAATACAAAGAATTATTTGAACAAGTTTGACTCTAAAGCACAGAAGTGTATTATGTTAGGATACTCTGAACGCTCAAGAGGGTACAAAGTATACAATACAGAAACACAGATTGTGGAAGAATCAATCAGTGTTCGTTATGATGATAAGCTTGACTCTGAAAAGTCAAAACAGAATGAAGTTTTTGCAGGTATGGAAATTGAATTTACAGGTTCTGAAGACAAGTCATCAAAAGCTCTCAACAAAGACACTCCTTCAACATCTGAAAGGAGCACTGCTAGAAATCCTACAACAGCTGCTGATCAACCTCAGAAGAGACTACCCAGAAGCAGCTTGGATCACCCAGAAGAAACTATCCTAGGAAGAAAGGAAGATCCAATCAGAACAAGAGCAAGCTTCAGAAACTCTGAAGAAACTCTCATGGGACTTGTGTCTCTGATTGAACCTTCTTCTATTGATGAAGCACTTCTGGACAACGACTGGATTCTAGCAATGCAAGAAGAGATGAATCAATTCACCATAAATGACGTATGGGATCTGGTTCCCAGACCAAAAGGATTCAACGTCATTGGAACAAGATGGGTGTTCAGAAACAAGCTAAATGAACAAGGTAAAGTCATCAGAAACAAGGCACGACTGGTAGCACAAGGTTATAGTCAGCAAGAGGGGATAGACTATACAGAAACCTTTGCTCCAGTCGCCAGGTTAGAATCTATCAGACTTTTAATTTCATTCGTTGTTAATAGAGGCATCACTCTGTATCAGATGGATGTCAAGAGTGCATTCTTAAATGGTTATATAGAAGAAGAGGTTTATATGCACCAACCCCCTGGTTTTGAAAATACAAAACATCCAGAACATGTTTTCAAACTAAAGAAGTCACTATATGGTCTGAAACAAGCTCCCAGAGCTTGGTATGAAAGACTAAGTAACTTTCTGTTAGAAAATGAATTCACCAGAGGGAAGGTGGACACTACCTTATTCTGTAAGTCAGTTAAGAATGACATCTTAGTCTGTCAAATTTATGTTGATGATATTATTTTTGGATCTACTAATCCTTCTCTTGGAAGAAAATTTGCTAAGTGTATGCAGGCAGAATTTGAGATGAGCCTCATGGGGGAACTGAAATTCTTTCTAGGAATTCAGATCAATCAAACTCCAGAGGGAACTTACATTCATCAGAGCAAATATATCAGAGATCTTCTGAAGAAATTTGACCTCTCAGAATGTAAGCCATCAAAGATTCCAATGCATCCCACGTGCATTCTGGAAAGAGAAGAGGTAAGCAAAAAGGTAGTACAAAAGGTCTACAGAGGTATGATTGGTTCTCTCCTTTATCTGACAGCTTCAAGACCTGATATCTTATTCAGCGTATGTATTTGTGCTAGATTCCAATCAGATCCTAGAGAATCTCACTTAACAGTTGTTAAGCGAATTTTCAAGTATCTGAAAGGTACTACTAATCTGGGTTTATTTTATAGAAAATCTAGTGATTACAGCTTAGTAGGCTACTGCGATGCTGACTTTGCTTGAGACAGAGTAGAGCGTAAAAGTACTTCTGGAAGCTGCCAGTTTCTGGGAGACAATCTGATCTCTTGGTCCAGCAAAAGGCAATCCACAATTGCGCTATCAACAGCTGAAGCTGAGTACATAGCAGCAGCAGGATGTAGCACACAAATGCTCTGGATGAAAAGTTAGCTTGAAGACTTCTAGATTTTTGAGAGTAACATCCCTATACTCTGTGACAATACTTCTGCTATTTGCTTAAGTAAGAATCCTATTTTACATTCTAGGGCTAAGCATATAGAAATCAAACATAATTTCATTAGGGACTATATTCAGAAAGGAATTTTGAATTTAAAATTTATTGATACAGACCATCAATGGGCTGATATCTTCACTAAACCTCTTTCTGAAGATAGGTTCAATTTCATTCTGAAACATCTCAGCATGAAAATCTGCCCAGAGTGAAAATACTTTGATTCTATATATTTATCTTCAGAATGTATTTGTTTTACTGTGAACTTCTGATCAATCTCTTTTCAGAAAGATAGAACATGCAGATTGTATCAGATGCTAGTCTTAAAGATCTGAGCGTTTCAGCTCAAGGATAGACGTGCTGCTCACTAAATCAAACAAGTGTCATCCAATCATCAGCAAATCTCTGAAGCAGAACGCGTGCACGCTTCTGAGAAGGCAAAACGTTGATTGGGTGCATTGAGACACATGTCTGGTAACCGTTTCAAGTATCTTTCTCAAATCCCCCAAAATCAGCAAGCATTAAATGAAAGTAATCATGTTTTAAAACATAATCATGATTTTATTTCTCTTTCTTGAAATCGTTTACACTTTCAATTTTTTTTTAAAAATCTATTTAAACTCATTAACTTCTCACATTAACCTTTTACCGTTTCTTTCATTCTCACAAATATTTCTCTGCATTTTCTCTGTGTGTTCATCTTTCTCAAAGAAACCAATTTTTCAGTTTTCTCAGAAAAAACCCTAAGTGTGAACATGGCAACCTCCAGCAATGTCTCTGCAGGTTCTCATAAGAAAGCTTCCTCTGAATAGTACCAAGTTCCATTCAGAACACTCCTTACACCAGTGAAGAATTTGGAAGTGCTGTCTGAACTAATTGTTGACTTCTCCGGGCTGAAAGAAAATGGTTTTGACTTGACAGAAGAAGTTAGGGCACAAAAATGGGAGAGATATTTTGATAGGTTGGTTGGACCAACGTTCCCAGTCTTGGTCAAGGAGTTCTGGATTCATGCGTCCTCATCAACGCATCAAGTCACCTCCTACATAATGGGAAAGAAGATTGTGATCACTGAGGATCACATAGCAAAATTGATTGGGTACAGTGGCGGTGGCGTCCGCTGTATTGATATGGCTGAAAGATGCTCTGACGTTGGTGTCATAGTAGAACAAATTTTCACCATTGGGGTGCCCAGCAGCAAAATCAGAGACTTAAAGGATCACCACAGAGTATGGGCGAAGATCATTCTGGGGTGCTTTAATCACAGGAAGCCAACAAGCTCCCCTGATTATATAAATATAGATCAGCAGTTTCTGATCTATTTTATTAATCAGAAGGTAAAAATCAACTTGGCTCATCTTCTGTTTAATCACCTCAGGACCAGCGTCAAGGAGACCAGGGAAGAAGAAAGGACAAAGAGGGATTGGATACCCTTTGGCAGGTTAATATCAGATATTCTGACTGAGAATAGGCTGATAGAGCACCTTATAGAAGCTCAGGAGTTAAGTACTATTGAACCAACTGTTGGCAAGCCTCTGAACGCCAAGAATCTGAAGAAAATGAAACTGATAGAGAATATCAGAAAGGAGCCCAGCGTTACTCCTCTTGCTGACATCACCAGCAGAAGAGTCCCTCTGGACGACTTTCCATTATTTTCTGAGATAAAATCAAAACCAGTTGTGGTTCTCAGATACTTGGACGCGTGCAAGGATGATGGTACAGATCCCAAACTGAATATCAAAGATCTGCACCAACCTCAACTAGAAGTTTCACTGAAGAAGACAAAGAAAAGGAAGGCCACTTCAGAAGGATCATCCCAGCAGACTCCCAAGAAAAGAGGTAATTTATCTGCTGCTTCTGTTTTAAATTCTTCTGCTATTCCAACATCAATTCCAACTCCAGCTTCACATGAAATCCCAATCCCCATACCAACTATTGATGAAACCAAACCAGAAGATGACCCTTCTGAGTCACTGACTCTCAGAAGACCCCGCACCAAACATCCAAAATCCACAACTTCAACAGCATCAGAACTTGACAAAGTTCTGTCTGACATTGATCAACGTGTTTCTGATCACCTCTCAAATAATCCAAACACTGAACCAGAAATTGCCCACTCTCCTCAACCAGAAAAACCTCTCTCACCCATACCAGAAGAACCACAAATTCAACAAC
Source organism: Vicia faba (assembly GCA_948472305.1). NCBI lineage: Eukaryota > Viridiplantae > Streptophyta > Magnoliopsida > Fabales > Fabaceae > Vicia > Vicia faba. Next base: position 302,847 of record CATIWC010000897.1, on the reverse strand, counting down.
AACCAGAAATTCCTCCTCCTTCTCCACAACCAGCAATTCCTCCTCCCTATCCTCAACTAGAAATTCCTCCACCATCACCTCAACCATCACCTCCTCCATCACCTCCTCAACCTGAGTTTCATCATTCTGAAACTCCATCACCTGAACCTCATTCTCCTCAATCCTCTGAGCCACAACCCCTGGCAATTCAGCTGCCATGTGGAACAACTGTAACCATGGCCCAGCTGCCATCCTCGCCATAAACTACCCCTCCAAATACTCCAAAAACTCCACACAGTCCAATTATTATCTCTGACTCTCCCACTCCATCTCCCAAACAATCATCTCCCAAAAAAACTATAGAAGACCCCAGCAGGACCTTCATCGATTTAACAATCCTTGACCGTCTTGCTGATCTCAAACATAAAATAGCCATTCCAAAACCAAAACAGCCAGATGTTGGCTCTGGCATTGTGAATTTTGAAACAGGTTTGCAGCAATGGATTGCTTCTCTGAAGTAAGTCTGTCCTGGAATGATTGATCCTGCTGCCTCAGACCAGCTCTGGACACGTTTCAGAATATGGGTACGTGTTGAATCCCTCAAGTTGCAAGATATCAACTATGAGCAGGCACAACAGAACTTCAGCAAGCTGCTGAAGGAAGTTGAAAGTCAGCTGCCACAGGACGAAGTGCTCCTTCTGGATAGTGAGCCATGGTCTGAGAAGCGCCCAGCTTCAAAAGTGCAGCCAAAAGAAGATCAGACTACTCAAGCTGAAGTCAGTCAAGCTGAAGATGTTGCAGAAAGCTCTCAGAAGCTCCATGCTTCTGATGTTTCTCAAGATGCCTTGGATAGGCAGACTCTGGAAGAGCTGAAGCTGAATGACATTCGTTTGCAGCAAAGAATGGATGAAAATGATCAGAAGATGAAGGAAAGGATGGATGTGCAAGACAGCAAGATAGATACAGTAGTCAGCATGGTGCACAAGCAGACTGAAACTGCTGATCAGATTAAGGCAATGCTGGAGACTCTGTTCACACGCTTCCCACCCCAACCTTAGTTTTTTATTCATGATATTTTCAATGTTTTCTTTGCATATCTTTTATACTATTTTGTCTGGCTCTGAATATTTTAATATAACAAGTTTTTCTACTCTGATCATTTTAGCACAACACTTACACTTTTTGATTGCTGACAAAAAGGGGGAGAACAAGAATGATATTTTTCATAACGGATTACTGAGACAAAAAGTCTCAAACATTCTAACACTCTGACATACTTGAATGTTTTCTGTTTTTGCTAAGTCTACAGGTACAAGAATGTTCTCTGATACACTGAAGCTCTGATATTCTGATCTGAAGTTCTGATAGTCAAAGCTCTGATATTCTGATGTTCAAAGAATCAATAAAGATCTGATCCTGAAGACTCTCGGAATTAAAAAGGGAAGTAATAAATTCAGGGGGAGTATCTCTGATCCCAACTCTGATATCTCTTTATCCCTTATCTTTTATAACTCCTCATTTAATTCTGATGCAACTTATCATTTAGTTATCTCTGATACTTTTCACGCTATTTTCAATTAAAAAATATCTAGTTTTTGTCATCATCAAAAAGGGGGAGATTGTTAGAACAAAGTTTGAATCTACTACCCTAAGTTTAAGTTTTGATGATAACAAAATGAAATGATATATTAATTATGTGATTCATGTAAGAACTATTTGCTACCTAAAAATTACTCTCTGTTTTATAGAAACTCTGATGGGTATCAGCATGAGAACATCATAATCAGCATCAGAATATTAGATATCAACATCAACATCAGAAGATGCTATATCAGATACCAGAATCAGAAGAACAACTCACGCTTATGCTGAAGCTTGATGAACATAACTGCGCTTAACACTCTGAACTCTGATAAAGACAACAACAGTTCATCAGCACTTAAGCAGCGTCAGAATGAGCCAAAGCCAGAACATGCTTAAGTGGCAACGGTACTGTGCATTCAAGACGAGTTATTACCAACAACATCATTCCAGACAAGATCTGCTTAATAAGGAAAGATTGTTATTTGCATTGAATCAGAATTATTGCTCCAACGTTCATCAATTTCAATGCTATATAAACAAGTCAATGAAGATTGAATTGGCTAATGCTCTACATCAATCTACACGCCTAAAAGCTAATCATCATCTTCCTTACTCTCAGTTTGCTAAAAGCTCCATAATTCCTTACTCAATTATTTTAGCAATCTAGTTTCCATAAGCTTAATTTGTGTAGTATCACAGTTGTGATAAACAGTTTTGTAGAAAATATTCACACACCTAGATTTCAATTCTTTGTAAGAAAGTGATTCCTTGACAAACCGGTCTGTGGTTTGCATCAAGAAGGCTTTAGCAGTTGTTAAAGCAGATTGTAATATTCAGTTGAATATAGTGGATTAAGACCTCGTCGGAGAGAGGCGAAATCACCTTGACGGGTGGACTGGAGTAGTTTGAGATCAAACGAACCAGGATAAAAATATCGTGTTCATTGCATTGATTTTCAGTTTTACAATTCAAACCCCTTTCTTGTGTTTTTCACTTCTTCAGCGTGCGTCATGGGTCTTCGAGCAGCTATTGACCTAAGGATTAAGTTCTTGAGTGTCTTCGGAGATTCCGCTCTCGTGATTAGTCAGATCAAAGGCGAGTGGGATATGAAACACTCAAATCTTATTCCTTATAATGAGTATGTGTTGACGTTGCTTCCACATTTCGAGGAGATAACCTTTGAACATTTCCCTAGAGAGGAGAATCGGTTAGCGAATGCGCTGGCTACAATGTCTTATATGTTCAAAGTCAATTGGGATTACTAAGCTCCCCGAATTATCATTGAAAGGTTGGACGAACCTGCACATTGCTGTGAGATTGAGACTGGAGAGGTAGCAGATAAACCCTGGTTTCATGAGGTGAAGAGATACCTTGAGGCTCAGGAATACCCCGAGGGTGAATCTGTTAATGATAAGAAGTTTCTGAGGAGGTTTACGGTGAAGTTCTTCATCAGCAATGGCATCCTTTACGAGCGTAACCATGATTCAACCTTACTGCGATGTGTGGATAAAAACGAAGCAGAAAGGATTGTGGCAGAATTACATGAAGGCACCTTCGGAACTCATTCCAGTGGACACACCATGGCAAAGAAAATCCTTCAGGCATGATATTTTTGGTCCACAATAGAAGCCGACTGTTATCAGCATTCTCGGACTTGTCACAAGTGCCAAGTCTATGCTGATAAGGTGCACATACCTCTAGTTCCTCTGAACGTCTTGACGACACCTTGGCCTTTGGCAATGTGGGGCATTGATATGATCGGCGAGATCAGACCTATGGCATCTAACGGGCATCGTTTCATCCTGGTGGCTATTGATTACTTTACGAAGTGGGTTGAAGCAGCTTCCTTTGCTACAGTGACCAAGAACGTCGTGGCACAGTTCATTCGGCACAATCTGATTTATCGATATGGTGTACCAGAGAGGATCATTACAGACAATGGTACAAATCTCAACAATAAGATGATCACCGAACTCTGCAAGCAGTTCAAGATACAACATCATAACTCTTCTCCCTACCGGCCGAAGATGAATGGGGCTGTTGAAGCAGCTAATAAGAACATTAAGAAGATTGTGCAGAAAATGACCGTCACATACAAAGACTGGCACGAGATGTTACCGTTTTCTCTTCATGGGTATCGTACCTCAGCATAGACGTCAACAGGGGAAACACCCTATTCCTTGGTATATGGCATGGAAGCAGTCTTGCCCATTGAAGTTCAGATACCCTATCTTCGGATTATGAAGGATGCAGGTTTGAGCGAAGATGACTGGATTCAGACCCGACTTGATTAGCTGAACTTAATCGACGAAAAGAGACTTACTGCTATTTGTCATGGTCAGACGTATCAAAAACGGATGATCAAGGTATTTAACAAGAAAGTTAGAAGACAAGAGTATCAAGTTGGGGATCTGGTGATCAAGCGCATTTTCTTACCTCAAGGTGATCCTAGGGGAAAATGGACCCCTACTTACGAAGGGCCATTTGTGGTTAAGAACATCTTCTCAAGAGGAGCTATGATTCTAACCACCATGATGGTGACGACCTTCCTCACCCCGTCAATGCAGACGTAGTGAAAAAATACTACGCATAATCAAAGACCCGCTAGGTTGACTGGCCTAGGCAAAAATAAGGGCTTCCCGGCGAACCAAAAGGGTTCGGGCAAAAATAAGGGATAAAAATGAAAATAAATGTACACCCGGCAAGTCGAAAACCTGAAAAGGAGGCTTGGGCAAAAAAGAGTATCCCTGTGGACTGAAAACCCGAAAGGGCGGTCCAGGAAAAAATTAGGGATCAAAGCGTAACACTATGTCTCATTGGATCACCTTGCAACCAGACTTTGGTATCAACTATCAAGCTCGGACGGCACTAATCAATCTGATCTACCTTTATCCCAGTAGCAAAGTGATGAGATGCTTGTGGACATAAAGGCAATAGCAGCGTTGGAACCCAGTGGGATTATTCACATAGTTATTTTGTCTAGTTTTTCACAAATTGTGTAAAATCTATTTGGTCGGCGGCGTTCTCTTACTAGGACGCCAGCCTCTTGTACAAAAAACGTCTATTTATAGGCCAAACTTCCAAATCAATACAATTCATTTCCAAAGAAATTTCAAACTGTTTTTCCTTTATCGGTTTTGTTTTGCAAAGAACGTCCAATGTTCATTTTTGATATATGCATTTGACATTAATTGCTGCTCATGAATATTTACATGAGAAATGAAAGACGATTACTGGTAGTATCAGAAACAGGGACAATAAAAATTGTCCAAGCTTTACAGTTGCTCTATCCACCAGGTACAAAGGTAGATTCAGATGAAGAATATGGCTAAGGTACTTTCTCTCCCCGCAGAGTAAGACAGTAATGATAGCTCTCCCCATCTGAGACTCGCAACTGTGAATGAATTGGTAATATTCTCCCCGAGCAGAGTTTACCTACCATCAACACTGAAAAGGCTTAATATCCCCGACAGTCTTAATATCCCCAGCGGAATATAAGAATCTTCCCCGGCATAATACAAGATGTCCCCAGTGGAGTTTGAAATTTTTCCCAGCGCAGTCTGAAAAAGCTTCCCCAGTGGAGTTTGGAAAAAATCATCCCCAAGAGACTTTGGAAGATTGTCCCCGGCAAATTTCAAAGGATTATCCCCATTAGAGTCTAAAAAGGTTATTCCCAGCGAAGTCGCAACTGAAAATCATCCCCAGTGGAGTTCTTTCCTTTCACAAACAGAATTCAAATCCCCAGCAGGATTCAGTATCACCAGCAACAATAATTCATCCCCAACGGAATTTATCGATGGAATCCTCAGCAGAACATCTCTTCCCCACAGAGTAATCTCCTCATCAGTTTATTCCCCAACGGAGTTATCCTCTCCTGCAGGTTTATTCTCATCAACCATCTTCATTCGCTACCCCCAATGGAAACGAATAATTCAGCTCTTTCTCCAGCAGCTATCCGGGATTTATTTTCCCCCAGCTAAAACATTACATTTCCATACATCATGATACATGCATATACGCATCATACAACACACTCTCATTTATTTTGAGAACATCATTGCTTGATATATGTCATGCATTGCATACAACTGACCTTTACCTTTCAGGAAGGATGCAGTTAAGTTCTCAACCATGTCGAAGTACTGACCGGTTCTTAAATCTCAACTGAATTAGTCTCGGTTGAATTAAAGATAAGGTTCTAAATCTCGGAAAGTTCCTCCGTCAAAGTGTGGACAAGTTCTTAAATCTCAACAGAATTATTCTCCGTTGAAGTACAGACAGTCCTAGATCTCGACGAAGATGTCTCCTTCAGTCGAAGTACTGATTGGTTCTTAAATTTGAATTGAATTAGTCTCGGTTAAATTACAGATAAGGTTCTAAATCTCGGCAAGTTCCTCCGTCGAAGTGTGGACAAGTTCTTAAATCTCAACAGAATTATCCTCCGTTGAAGTACAGACAGTTCCTAGATCTCAATGAAGATGTTTCCCTCAGTCGAAGTACTGACTGATTCTTAAATCTCAACTGAATTAGTCTCGGTTGAATTATAGATAAGGTTCTAAATCTCTACAATTTTCCTCCGTCGAAGTGTGGACGAGTTCTTAAATCTCAACAGAATTATCCTCTGTTGAAGTGCAGACAGTTCCTAGATTTCGATGAAGATGTTTCCCTCAATCAAAGTACTGACCGGTTCTTAAATCTCAATTGAATTAGTCTCGGTTGAATTACAAATAAGGTTCTAGATCTCGATAGATTTCCCCATGTTGAATTACGGACAATTTCTTAAAACTCAACAGAGATTTTCTCTCAGTTGAAGTACATGCAAGTTCCTAAATCTCAACAAAGATCAGACTTCCCCAAGCGGAATCTTCCACAACAACAGGTATGCAAGTTCTCGCTAAGGAATCTCTTATGCGATCGAAACTCCTCCAGAAGGCATCTTTACGCCCATCTTCCCGCCAGCAATCTCCAAATGGCATCTGTAAGCCCATTCCCGACATCACCAGGTTGATACCGCTTCATGCGAGTGCAAATTTCTGGGCACTCTAGTGTTCAATCATCTTCCACATTCGGATCCCGAAAGGCATGAAAACTAATCTACATCCTTAGGTTTAAGAAGATTGAACAGGGGCAGCTGTTGTACCCCAAAAGTTTCCCTCTCATATTCCTTAACACATTGCAAGAACAATCTCCAAATGGCTCAAGTTTGCTCAAGAGTTTGACAGACAAGCTATCTCCTAAGGCAGTCAACCCCAAATTAGGGTTTTGTATTGCATCAAGATCCTTGATTCCAAATGACCCCAAGTGCTCCCCAATTTCCTAATATGTTCTCAAGGTCATCCATGTCAAATTTCAAGCCTTGCAGATGAAGTTTGCTCAGTCAATTGCCCAAAGGTCCAAAAATCGACTATGATAGGGCAAAAGTCAATTGTGACCTACAAACAGTCAAACATCAATATTTTTTGTCAACATTCTCATTTTGAAGGATATTTCATCATTTGATCAAGTGCTGATCATGATTCATCAAGGATTTCTCAAAATTCATCAAGACTCAAAAGTTGCTAAATTAGGGTTTTGTAGGAAAAGTCAACTCAACGTTGACCAAGCATAACTTTCTCATACTTTATGAGCAATGACCCATACAAATCTCATTTTAGAGAGGATGTAATTTCCTACAATCCATATTCACACCCCAAGTTCAAAAATTGCACTCACAAGAAGTTATGAATTTGGACATTATAGGTCATTTTTGAAAGTCAACAAAAACACCTTTTTTGCCAAAGCTTATAACTTGAGCATGGAATATCAAAATGAGATGAGACCAAAAGGTTTGGTTAGAGGACATCTCAAGCTTTCTAAAAAGTCAAGGAAAACTTCCAAAAGTTCAAAATTGAAGAAGTTATGCATTGTTGAAGTTGGATATTTTTGCAAAATTGCCAAAAGTCAACTATCCCCAAAACTTCAAATTTTGTTAAATGGGCCCATTCTTTTCCACTTGATTTGAGCTTGCATCATTTCCCACGTGTCCTAGCTTCAGCCATGAGCCTATATTCCATTTTTATTATTTAATTAGATTTTTATTTGAATTTATTCATTTTAAATCAAATTAAATCATATAAAATCCAAAAACTTTTATAACATGAGATTTTTTGCTGTTTCAGGCTTTGATTATCATAATTATCGCCATCAAATTCGTATCAAGCCAAACCATGTGCAAAAATATTGAGGTTGTACAAATTTGGAAGGTTTTAAAGAAGAGATCAAATCAAATATGTATGCATTGATATGGGAAGATTGAGTCCATAATTTCTACCCTAATACACCAGACAATACATAAGCAAGCAAAGGCAATCGAGATCAGGGTTGGAAATGGCAGAGAGAGGAAGTACAAGATTGGAAAAATTAACTAAAAAGTGGGAGATTGAAATCATAGCTAGAGGCATTTTCAGAGGCCAAGACCTGTCCCAATCGATTCATGGGCGTTTACTCAACCTATCAGAATCCAAAGCAAGCTTGTTCATACGCCCAAACACGCTGTAAGTGTCACGAAACCTAGCTCTATTCTTGAAATCGTAACTCTCCATTCTTGTATCATTTGTACAAACTAACTGCATATTTGTAATCCTCACAACATTTCCGAGCTATGTGCATCATTCAATTTTGTTTATCTGACCTGTAATGCAAAACACCATAGCTAGGGTTCTTGGAGCTTTTTTGGGCGTTTTCTTTTCAGGAATAATTTCCCATCAAGAAGGGTATGGTTAGGACCGGGAGGTTGAGACGAACATAACCATTCCCTTGAAATGCATTTTTGTGGCTCGTAGCAAATTTTGGAGGTAGACTGGCTTATAGCTACGGACTTTTGTCTGTTGGTATAGGTTTGGGATCTTTTAGCCACGGACGAGAGTTTGAAGACAATACGTGGCGTCCCTCCATTGCACCACTCAAACCACGCGCGCATTTTTTTTAATTTCTGGCAATAGTTTTTGTTTTTATATAATATATATTATTTCCATATTATTAACAAAAAGAACAACTTGGTGCGTTGGCAAGGCAAGCGTGCAAATATCCATCAGGACCTGGGTTCGAATCCCAGGTCCCCCACTTTCCTTAATAATTTTGCTTTTCAGATGATCACCTGCCTATTCAAGCGTGCAGAACACCATGCTCCCTCAGGCATCCAAGGGACAGATGGCCAAAGGCCAAATCTGATGGTCAAACGTTGGGGGTCTACATGGAGCCAAGTCAATGCATAGACACCAGATCACCAGGAGTCAACAAAGGCCAGCGCTTTTGGGCCTTCCAATTGCTGTTCATACTCCCAAATCAGGCCCATACTCCCCTATTCTCATTTATTTTATTTTGTTTATTTAATTGTTTTATTATTTTCATTTGATTTATTAACCAATTAAAATTCTTTTCTTTATCAAATAAAAACCACAAAAATATTTTTATTCAATCAAAATTTTCATTTTTATTAATAAACACTAATTAATTAATTTAGGTTTTAATTAGGATAACTATAACCTATTTTTTTGTAAATAATTAAAATTAAATTAGATTTAATTAGGTTTTAATTACTAACTTAATTATTTTATTTTTCTTTCTTAAAATAACAAAAACCCAAAAATAATTTATTTTTATTAATTAATTTATTAATTCAATTTAGTAATTAATTTAGGATTTATTTCTTTCTTAAAATAAAAATAACAAAAAGATGTCTTCTTTAAAGGGTCAAAACCCTAATCTCGCGTCCGATTAAATTCTGCGCCACGATTTTATTTTCTTTTATCCAATAATGTACTTGCTCCCGGATTGTAATAGTAAATATGACTTTTATTTATTTTTATTGCTTTATTTTATTTTTCAAAGGGTTTGTCTTTGGCGATGTAAATACGCCTTGTAATTTAAAGTCTGCATTTTATTTCCGCAAATTATAACTGTTAGATGTTTGATAATAGGGATGCATGACAAGACTGAATGTTTTAACCTAAAATCAAATTAGATCACTCCTAACATGTGCAAAGATAAAAATAACTGAAAACGACACACTCGCACATGTAAACTCTTAGGGTACACCCCACTTGGTTGCCTTCGTATACGGTCATTGAGTATAGGTCGTTTTAGAGGCCGCCCTCTTGTCTAAAAGATCATAGTCGCCTCGAAATGGTTGCCTCGGATATTGTTGCCTCAAACAAATGATCTAAGACATTAGGGTTACCGCTAAAGTGTCCTAACATTGCTTTAGTGACCGTAAGTCCCTAATTCGAATTGATCCTCAAATTCCAACGACGGTGCTACCTACTCATTAATAGTGGGATAGCATTGTCTAAAGGAAATTAGCATAGAACGATTCCTTTTTTGAGTAGGTAGATGGTTCTTAGATACTTGCTCTTTCAAAAACAAAAACTTTTCACACTTACACTTTTCGAACAAAGTTTTCTAAACCACTTCATACACTCTTGAGGACAGAAGCAAGAGTTAAATCGAAGTTTTCAAATAAAAACTTTTTTCAAACCCACAAGCACAAAGAAAACAATTTTGAAAACAAATGAGCAAGTACCTAAGAGCCCGTGGATAACCACAGATAGAAAGGGTGCTAATACCTTCCCTTTCTATAATCTACCCCCGTACTCAGAAAATATCTCGAAAAAAGGAATTTTTCTATGCTTTTTTCCTTTCCTTGTTGGATAAAATAAAAGTCGGTGGCGACTCTTGCTTACCGCGACATTTTGCAAAAACAAACGCAAAACGCAAACCAGCATTCCAAAAACAGCCAGTTCTTCCATCGTATCACAGAACTGGCGACTCTACTGGGGAAATTTAATAAGTGGGGTGTACCTTAGGAATAGTTCATAATGTTTTCAATTGCTTGACTTGTATGCTTTATATTTGTGGGTTGAATCAGAGTTACTATAGATCATAACCCGGATCTGGGGGATACCCTTTAGGTAAGTAGCAATAAACTGTGAGGGAACTGGATGGCGTAGACCGATACGGTTGAAGCAGTAGCTACGTTGGTGTGGCACTTTAGTATGTACTGATATCCCTTGTGGCGCAACGAGGAGAATATGGGTCTGCTAAGGGGTCCTTAAGCACCAACTGACCTTAGAACCTGTAATTGACCAACTTGGCCATAGAACAGTAGCAGTATGTGTGATACGGTGGGAGAACTGACTTGGGTTTTTGCGTTTGTATTCGCACTTGTTCGGTTTAGCAAGAGTTGCCACCGACTTTTTATTTATCCTAAGGAAAGGTCAAAAAGCACAGGAAAGACCTTTGAGATGTTTTCGTGGGTTCGGGGGGTAGATTATGAAAAGGGAAGGTGCTAGCACCCTTTTCATCCATGGTTATCCATGGGCTCTTAGTTACTTGTTTTAGATCACTTGCCTTTGCTTTTCAATTGTGTGAAATGGTGCTTTGTGTGTGTGGTTTTGAAAATGTTTTGAAAAAGATGCCTTGTCTAGGCAACCATTGTAACAATTCTTTACTCGAATGTTTTACAAAGGTGTTTGTCTTTTTGAAAAGATGTTTCAATGTTTTTTGAAAGTTTGTTTGGAAGTTGTGTTGTGTGTTTTGAAAATGGCAAGTGTGTTTTGCAAGTTTGATCAAGTAACTAAGAGTTTGTCTACCCTATTTTACTCAAAGATCTTTCCTTATGTTTTTAACCCTTTTAACAGTGTTGTTTCACCATTGTGTTTGGTGAACAACCTTGCGTTAGGATGTTAATGGGACGGGTGCGGGTCATCGTATACAATCATTGAAGGAAACTTGTGAGACGCTCTAGCAATTTTGTAAGGGACGAGATCGTTTTATCGAAGGCAGCATCGAAGGTCATCGATGGACTAACGATCTTTGTTTATCGAAGGAACGTTTGCTAGAGTGTCTCATACTCGAGGGACATGATTGTATTATTCCGAGGCAACAAGAGAGATTACCCTAGAGGTGCAAGTGTGAATTATGTATTGATTTTCATGCATTTGTCTTGTATTAGGTTATCTAGCGGTTGATTTTGAATCTTCGCATACAAACCCTAATTACTATACAATATATAGAAAGCGATAAATTGCGGGAATTTAAAGTCTAAGCTATTACAAATAAGTATCCGGGGATGGGGGTACAAATGTTTACAAATGGGGATGAGTCTCATCAGAATAGTAGTGTCCAAGTATTATTTACAACCAAATCGAATCGTCGCATTCTCAATGTAAAATATAACAATGTATAAGAATAAAAGAGAATCAAAAGTATTGTACCATGCATGTGATTATTTACAAATGAGTAAAAATATTAACCTAAATTAATATTAAGTATTTTATTATTATTTTTGTGTTTTTGTTAATTTTATATAAACAAAAGGTTTTTTTTTAAAGAAAAGAAATATTTAATCTTAAAAAAAATCTATTTTTATGTATTTTTATTAATGTTTTATATACAAGAAGTTCTTAAAGAAAGAATATTTTAGCTTAATAAAAAAACACTATTATTTACATATTTTGTTTAAAATGTGATAAATAAATAAAAAAAGACTATTAAAAACATTTTTTATACAAAAGTTCAATATATTGTTTTGATTTAATAAAAGAATTATATATATAAAAAAAAGAAAAATAAAGTGATAAAAATGAAAATGGCATTGATTTGTTTAAGAAGTCAAATGGGCTTTAGGGGATAATGGGCCCAAGTAAAAAAACAAAGTATGTCAAAAAGGGGGTGCAGGCGCCGGATCAGTTGGGCTTAGCAGTTTGTTCAAGGGGCAGGCCCAAACACGTGTTTAACAATTTGTTGTTAGGGTTCGTTGTTGTTTCGCTCAGAATAGGGTTTCAGTTTGACGAACGGCGCCGCTCTCCACCTTTCTTCGTCCTCTTCATCGTTCTTAAGCAAAGCTTCTGAACGGACTCCCTCTCCACCTTTGGCCATTAGGCGCCACCTCCACTCTCCTCTCTCCATGGTTGAGCAAGGCGGTGACAAGAAAAGGTATCTGTTTCTGTTTTATGTTTTAGGGTTTTGGATTCATGCATGCTCTTGAACTTTTACCTATTATGATCTTGATGTGTTATTTGTGTATATGTGAGGTGTAGAAAAAAGGGAAGAGGAATTTATACCTTGGTTCTGCTTTTGGAGAGGAAAAGGAGAGTTTGGACAGGAGGCGTTCTCCGGTGGCCAAGGCGAGGGAGCGAGACGCTGATGAAAGCTTTTCTGGTTTGTCTGGTACCCTCGTATCTTTCTTCTTTGAATGGTTTAGTGATGAGTATTATGCTTCTGAAAACCCTAGGGCATCCGCTTCTGAATCTTCTTTTCTTCTTCTGATTGCTTGCCTCAGTGTTGCTTTCTTCTGAGTTGCTTATTTGCTTCTGAGTTGCTTATGCTTTTGATTTGCTTATGCTTCTGAGTTGCTTATGCTTTTGAGTTGTTTTTCCTCTCTAGGGATTTGTCTTTTTCAATGATGATAATATTTGAATCTGAGATGCTCTTGTTTCTGACTTTTGAATATTGGCTTTGTTCTTGTTAACTTGATACTGATGATGCTATTATTCTGATGACTGTATGCTTCTGAGTTGCCTGTTTCTGAGTTTGATGATGTTGTTATTGCCTTATTCTGAGAATGTCTTTTTGGCTATTGTGGATTGGGCTTCTGTTTTGGCCTATGATGAACTTCAGTTCTGAGGCGTTTTGGCTTGAATGCTATGCAGTTTGACAGGTTTTTTAGGCTTGAGGCAGGCTTGAAGCAGGTTTGTATGGTACAGTTTTGACAGGCTTGAATGCTGAGTTTGTTCAGGTTTATTGTGCTTGGCTTGCTTGTGTTTGACAGGCTTGAGGCAAGTTTGGGAGATTTGTTTCTGGTTTTTGTTTGTTCTGCTTTGAGTTTTTATGCAGGCTTGGACACTGAGTTGGAACACAGGTTTTCTGGTTCAGGCTTGAAGGCTTGAAGCAGGTTACTGAGTTTGTTTAAGACAGGTTTTCTGGTTCAGGCTTGGAGGCTTGAAGCAGGTTACTGAGGCTTTTGTTTTATGCAGGCAACTGAGTTGTTCAGTTTTTGGTGAGGAAGGCAGGTTTTTGACAGGTTTAAAGGCACAGGCTTGGTGTTTACAGTTTTTGTGATTTCCTCTGTTTTTTTTCTTTGTGTTTCTGTCCCCTTTCTTAACAGTGTTGATTTGTTATATTTATCTATCTTTAAGCCTGCCTAAAAAAACTGTAAGCCTGCTACTTTTTTTACTCTCTTTCTCTCTCTATTAAAGCATATTTAATTGCTTAAAGTGCTTATTTTCTGAAAAGGTGTTGGCTGGAAAGTGATGAAGAGATTTTGACAAGTTGCTTGCAATTTGGTTTTCATTCTGCATATTGTACTTTCTTCTGCATTGACAGCTTGATGGCTTAGTGTTAGCTTTTCTGTTTTGATATCTTTCTTGACAGTTTTTCTGTTTTGATATCTTCCTTGACAGCTTTGTTGACAGTTTTGTTGACAGCTTAGTTTGCCTTTCTTTGACAGTTTGGTTTTCCTAGTTTGGTTGACAGTTTGAATTTATGCAGCTTTGTGCATTTTGTTTAAATGATTTGTATGTTTGCAAAACAATTTTTCTTTCCTCTTTGTGAACCAAGAAGAGAGTCTTCTTGTGATTTGCAAAGAGGATGAGAAAAATGTGATGAAAATCAAAACAATCTGATTCCGGCCAACCACCTTTAATGATGAGTTTTTGATTAACTGTCTGAAAAATACTTTTCCAAATTAATTGTGTTGACTTTTCCTTTTCTGGCTTTGCAGGTAAACACCAATTGGGGCAAGGGAAGCAGCAGTAGCAGATGAAGATTTCAAGACACTTAGGATATAGTTTTATTTTATTTTAATCATTTGTAATAAACATTATTATAAATACTGTAAATAAAATTACTGTATTTAAATAACACTTGTACCAATAATTAAAAATAAATAAAAGTCCTTTTGTCAGATAATTCTCTATTTCACTGTCTATTTAATTATTTAAGTTTCTTGAATTAAAATAGCTGGAAGTACATCCCAATTATTCTAACTTAGATAAGATAAATAATTAATAACGTTGTAGTCTCACAAACCCTGCTTTAACCAGCAATAAGCCCGGCATGTCAATTAACCAATTGCACAGCTAAACAAACAAACGTCCATACGCCTTTCACTTCACTTGATTAAACTAAAACTGCAAATTTTCAATCAGAAGCCTCAGCTGCTATCCCATAGGTTCAGGTTTTGAGAAACAAACTGAAATCTTGAACAGGCGTCAAAGCAGTGTGACAACCAATTAAGACACTGTGGATTCAAATTCTTCTGAAAATGCACGTGCAAACCCTAATGTTGGATTTACTGTCAAAGAAATGTCCGCCTGATCAAAACCCTGAGCCAAACTCAACCAAATTAATAAAAACCCTAATAATCTGTTTGACTGATTCAAGAGTCAATGGAAACCCTAATTTTGTCTGACTGATAAGAAAAGTCTGTTTGACCGATTCTTAAGCCAATATGAAAAATCAGGAAAAGCCCGAAGCTATGATTTCTTGTGAAAAAGGGAGGGCAAATTTTGGGGTACAACAGTTGCCCCTGTTCAATCTTCTTGAACCTGAAGAGTTAGATTGGCAGGTTTGCCTTTCGCGACTCGAGGGTAAAAGGAGATTGGACACTAGAGTGCCCGTAAATTTGCACTCGTCACGACATGGATGCGGGAATGGGCTTAAAGATGCCATTTGGAGATGGGCTTAAAGATGCCACCTGGAGATGTGACAAAATCTTGTCGGGGGATGGGCTTAAAGATGCCATCTAGAATGTTTGTTGAACTGTATGTCGTTGATGAGTGAATGAGTATCAGAAAGGTATCCATGTTTGGAATATCTCTGGACTGGGGGTCTGAATAATCAATAGATTGACATCCATGTTTGGAATCATCCGTAAACTGTTTTCAGTAGTTGAGGAGTTGAATAAGAAATAGGTTAACATCCGTATCTGGAGAACCCGTGAACTGTTTTCAAAAGTTGGAATCTGAACAAGCGATAGATTAACATTCGTGTCTGGAGAATCCGTGAACTGTTTTCAGAGGTCTTGAATATGAACAAGCGATAGATTAACATCCGTGTATGGAGAATCCGTGAACTGTTTTCAGAGGTCTGGAATCTGAACAAGTGATAGATTAACATCCGTGTTTGGAGAATCCGTGAACTGTTTTCAGAGGTCTTGAATCTGAACAAGCGATAGATTAACATCCGTGTTTGGAGAATCCGTGAACTGTTTTTAGAAGTTTTGAATTTGAACAAGCGATAGATTAACATCCGTGTTTGGAGAATCCGTGAACTATTTTCAGAGGTCTGGAATCTGAACAAGCGATAGATTAACATCCGTGTTTGGAGAATCCGTGAACTGTTTTCAGAAGTCTTGGAGTTGAATAAGCAATAGATCAGCATCCATGTTGGGAAGCGTCCGTAAACTGTTTTCAAAAGTTGAGTATGAACAAGCGATAGATTAACATTCGTGTTTGGAAAATCTGTAAACTGTTTTCAGAAGTCTTGAATCTGAACAAGCGATAGGTTAACATCCGTATCTGGAGAACCCGTAAACTGTTTTCAGAAGTCTTGAATCTGAACAAGCGATAGATTAACATCCATATCTGGAGAACCCGTAAACTGTTTTCAGAAGTTTTGAATCTGAACAAGCGATAGATTAACATCCATATCTGGAGAACCCGGAAACTTTTTTCAGAAGTTGAGTCTGAACAAGCGATAGATTAACATCCGTGTTTGGAGAATCCGTAAACTATTTTCAGAAGTTGAGTCTGAACAAGCGATAGATTAACATCCGTGTTTGGAGAATCCGTGAACTGTTTTCAGAAGTTTTGAATTTGAATAAGCGATAGATTAACATCCGTGTTTGGAGAATCCGTGAACTGTTTTTAGAGGTCTGGAATCTGAACAAGCGATAGATTAACATCCGTGTTTGGAGAATCCGTAAACTGTTTTCAGAAGTCTTGAAGTTGAATAAGCAATAGATCAACATCCATGTTGGGAAGCGTCCGTAAACTGTTTTAAAAAGTCTGAGCTTATCAATCTTATCCTTAAAAGGGTAAAATATTAGCTGAAACACAAAGTTATGTTGCATGAAATGTATGATGCAATATATGTTATATCAATGTTTATGATATGAATGCACATGTAAGCTGATGAGCTGTCTTGCTGAGGTAGATAAATCCTAGATAGCGGGGGATAATAAAATCTTTGACCGCTGTCAGGGAAAATAAATCCTTGACTGCCGCTGGGGATTGAAAATCCTGGACTGCTGTTGAAGAGTATGTATGTCTTCAAACTTTGCTTAAAATATTTCCAATGAGTTCCTGTTTCGTTGTTTGAGGAGAACTCCGCTGGGGGAAGTTGAAAACTCTGTGGAGAGTATGTTTATTTCTGCTTGGAAAAAGAGTTCAGGAGTCTTAGTCGTCCGTTGCTCTACTGGGGAGTCGAAGTTGACTGATATCTGGTCGGGTTCAGGTTTTGTAGTAACTTGCTGGGGATTGTAGAGTAGTCCACTGGAGAAGAGGAGTTGTGGTCCTTTGATTTGTAATAGTCGGAGAGGCAAACTCAAGCTGGGGAATCATCCTATGAGAGGGGTTTTGGGGAGATTTTTCACTGCCCCTAGTAGCAAGTGCTTGTGTCACTGCCTGGAAATGTTTGATTGTATGTAACCCTTTGTCGGGATTGACATTCAATGCCCCAAGTGTCGGAGATGGAGACTTGCCCCTTGTTATCCTGCAATTTAGTGATTTCTTGAAATCTTGACTGGACTGCCCCAGGTTAACTGACCTTTGAAAGATCTGTTGAAATATTGACTGGACTGCCCCAGGTGTGCTGGATAGAGACATGTCAAGTCCCCTTGTTGATAGGAGATTTGTCAATGGAAGTGTCATCCTTTTTGAAGTGATTTTATTAACTGAGAGAGCTTTCGTTCATCGGATATTCATTGTGTGAATATCCCCGCTGTCAAACAAATAGCCAAATGCGAACAGTGATATTCAAGTAATGCAAAGTTTATGTTTGTCTCGAAGTTTTAAAAAAAATGCGTTTTTTAGCAGAAAACTTTTTATAAGACAAATTCAACACAAGATTTAGGGCAAAGCCTTACAGGAGTCAGGATACCTTTTGTAACAGTATGCTCTCGAACTAAGCCATGCTTCAATTAGGAATTTTGAAGGGTTGTAACGTGGCTTGGTTCACGGTTTAAGAAACAAAGGATAAAGGCTCAAAGCATATTTGTACCCACCCGTTCTTCATAATGTCCTTCAGCCCTAAACTCAGTTAATTGTGCGTCGAACTCTATTCGAATTTTGAACGACTTTTTGGTGATGGTTCACACCAGTTGAATTTTATGGAAGGCAGTCATCATCTCTTTTTTTTTTGCAACATTTTTCATGTTGTTGAGGATTTGTAATGACCTCGTTCTTTTGATTTGTTATCCCTAACTTTTGCCTGACTGTTCCTGTTTTCGAGATTACAGTCAGCGGGATGCCCTAGCTTTCTTAAGCCTCCTTTATAGGTTTTGGCTCAGTGGGATTTTCTCTTTTGAGAGGTAATGACTGCCTATGAGATAAGGAACCATCACTGTCTTTTGATTCCAAAGGAATGTTTTTGATGTTATTCGTTGTATTACGAACTGAGAGTTTGCGACTTCAATGCGCATCTCTTTTTTTTTTGATTAACTGAGAGACTACCCTGCCCCAGGTTTAAATCAAAGGTTTCAATTTGTTTAGAACAGAAAACTCCTACTTATTTGGCTTGAAGGGGTTGACTAGGGGTTATCTTCCTTGTAACTCCAGTGTTTAGGATTTGAAAGAAATGCCTGTACATCGTCAGCAAGGTCTGTTCAAAAGCATACTGTATGAGATTATGGTATTGTTTCGTCATCCTCCCTCTAAAGGCTTGTAGCTTTTTATCAAGAGTTAAATATCATAAAGAAAGTAGAAAGCATAGTTCAAGTGTAATGAAAATGAGTGGATCAAATCAAGACAAACATATGCAATGCATTAATGAAACAGAGTTTGACATCAACAGATAATTGTTTGAATAACAAAAGAAATTACAACTTGAAAATTCAAATGGAACAAAAGTCTCTCAGTTCGAGCTTTGTCATTTCAAATGGAGAAACCTTGGAGGACGATTTTCATCTCACCATCCGGCATGAATTCCAGCACTCCTTCGTCGATCAAGTCTTGGATCTTGTTTTTCAAAGCCCAACAGTCATCGGTGTCATGTCCAGGACTATGGGAGTGGTAAACACAAAATGCATCAGGGTGATAGCTAGGAGAAGAAGTCTTAGGGTTCGGATGAGGAGCCCTTAAAGCAAGCAGGTTAACCTCCAACAAGCGTTTCAGTATCAGAGATGATGGTATGTCCGTCTTAGAGAAATGTCTTCCAGACGTATTTTTCTTACGCTGATTACCCTGTTGACGCTGACGGGGTTGTTGACGGGCTTGTGACCCTGAAGCAAGTTGAGGAGCTTTTCCCTTGTCTTCTTGTCCCAAAGGGGATTGGATGATAACTTGATCTTCAACCCTAGATGTTTGCCCCCACTTGGTTGTTTTGAAGCAACTTGTTGACGAGAACCCTGAGCTCCTCTTGTCTTTGAGCCAAGTCCTGGATGAGAGCCATCTGGCCCACCAGTTGTCCCATCACCTGGATCTTTATTGTTGCCAACTCGATTTGTAGCCCTTCCAACTGATCATTCCTGATGCCTCCTGGATTCCCTAGGACCATGCCCCTTGTGAGGAGAGCTTTTATCTCTTCTTGCCCCTGGGACAGGTTCAAGAACATTTCCTGAAGTTGGGCGTTTTGAGCCCGGAGATCTCGGTTGTCTGGTCGGAAAGCCAATGCTGAAATAAACAGCGAGGGCATGAGAGACCTGTATTGGGAGACCTTTTATGCAATAATATATATGACATATGTATGCAATGTTTTCAAGAATCTCTCAGGGTAAACACAAGAAAATGTTAGAGGTTGAACTTCGATCAACATTTCTTGATTGGAGAATCTTGTAACGGTGGATGTCTTTCCACGAGAATCAAGCTCACCATGTCAAGTGGGTCATAGCCCCTGATTCAAGTTGTTGCACTTGATCTTTGATGGCATTTGTTTAGAGGATAAAACCTCTTGCCCCTTGGTAGACGTCTGATTCAACGTGACCCTGCATCAAAAGACCCTCGAGATCCGTGAAATGGTTATTGAAAATGCTATGATATGATGTTATGATGTTATGTACATGTATGCAAAAGCAAGTAAGTGTATATACAGGCAATCATATTCACATAGAGCAAACAAGTCCTTAGGTTTAGGCTTGCATGGGGTTTGTAGGTAAGTACCCTCTTGAAGTTAGTTGGCTCAACCTGTCCTAAAATAGAAACCGGGTTCTAAGGAGCTCAATATCACTGGATTATTTTCTGTGTTCATTGTTTTGGTTTAGCCACTTGACTGGCGACCAAAATATTCCAAGAAAACAATCCTCAATGAGTGTAGTATCGAGTATCTACCAACTTCGGACTGCACCAAAGTCGGTCATCTCACTACCCCTAAAAAGGCCAAAATGGTCAAGTAAGGTTCTAAGAGTTCGTTAGTGCTTCATGACATCGCTCAGCGGCCCCGTATTCTCCTTGACTACTCAAGGGCTACCGGTACTCACAAATATGTCACACTAACATAGCTACTGCTTCAACCATGTCGGTATACCCGCACAATTCCCTCACAGTTTATTGTTATTTACCTAAAAAGGTGCCCCCCAAATCCGGGTGTAGGATTTACAACAAACCCAAACAAGGAACCCAAAAAGTAAAGCAATCAAAGCAATCAAAGCAAGTATGTAAAGGTGATCTAAAACCCTAAGGTAACCCCACCTTTCAGAAGAAATCCCCAGCAGAGTCGCCAGTTCTGTGATACGGTGGGAGAACTGACTTGGGTTTTTGCGTTTGTATTCGCACTTGTTCGGTTTAGCAAGAGTCGCCACCGACTTTTTATTTATCCTAAGGAAAGGTCAAAAAGCACAGGAAAGACCTTTGAGATGTTTTCGTGGGTTCGGGGGGTAGATTATGAAAAGGGAAGGTGCTAGCACCCTTTTCATCTATGGTTATCCATGGGCTCTTAGTTACTTGTTTTAGATCACTTGCCTTTGCTTTTCAATTGTGTGAAATGGTGCTTTGTGTGTGTGGTTTTGAAAATGTTTTGAAAAAGATGCCTTGTCTAGGCAACCATTGTAACAATTCTTTACTCGAATGTTTTACAAAGGTGTTTGTCTTTTTGAAAAGATGTTTCAATGTTTTTTGAAAGTTTGTTTGGAAGTTGTGTTGTGTGTTTTGAAAATGGCAAGTGTGTTTTGCAAGTTTGATCAAGTAACTAAGAGTTTGTCTACCCTATTTTACTCAAAGATCTTTCCTTATGTTTTTAACCCTTTTAACAGTGTTGTTTCACCATTGTGTTTGGTGAACAACCTTACGTTAGGATGTTAACGGGACGGGTGCGGGTCATCGTATACAATCATTGAAGGCAACTTGTGAGACGCTCTAGCAATTTTGTAAGGGACTAGATCGTTTTATCGAAGGCAACATCGAGGGTCATCGAGGGACTAACGATCTTTGTTTATCGAAGGGACGTTTGCTAGAGTGTCTCATACTCGAGGGACATGATTGTATTATTTCGAGGCAACAAGAGAGATTACCCTAGAGGTGCAAGTGTGAATTGTGTATTGATTTTCATGCATTTGTCTTGTATTAGGTTATCTAGCGGTTGATTTTGAATCTTTGCATACAAACCCTAATTACTATACAGTATATAGAAAGCGATAAATTGCGGGAATTTAAAGTCTAAGCTATTACAAATAAGTATCCGGGGATGGGGGTACAAATATTTACAAATGGGGATGAGTCTCATCAGAATAGTAGTGTCCAAGTATTATTTACAACCAAATCGAATCGTCGCATTCTCAATGTAAAATATAACAATGTATAAGAATAAAAGAGAATCAAAAGTATTGTACCATGCATGTGATTATTTACAAATGAGTAAAAATATTAACCTAAATTAATATTAAGTATTTTATTATTATTTTTGTGTTTTTGTTAATTTTATATAAACAAAAGTTTTTTTTTAAAGAAAAGAAATATTTAATCTTAAAAAAATCTATTTTTATGTATTTTTATTAATGTTTTATATACAAGAAGTTCTTAAAGAAAGAATATTTTATCTTAATAAAAAAACTCTATTATTTACATATTTTGTTTAAAATGTGATAAATAAATAAAAAAAGACTATTAAAAACATTTTTTATACAAAAGTTCAATATATTGTTTTGATTTAATAAAAGAATTATATATATAAAAAAAAGAAAAATAAAGTGATAAAATGAAAATGGCATTGATTTGTTTAAGAAATCAAATGGGCTTTAGGGGATAATGGGCCCAAGTAAAAAAACAAAGTATGTCAAAAAGGGGGTGCAGGCGCTGGATCAGTTGGGCTTAGCAGTTTGTTCAAGGGGCAGGCCCAAACGCGTGTTTAACAATTTGTTGTTAGGGTTCGTTGCTGTTTCGCTCAGAATAGGGTTTCAGTTTGACGAACGGCACCGCTCTCCACCTTTCTTCGTCCTCTTCATCGTTCTTAAGCAAAGCTTCTGAACGGACTCCCTCTCCACCTATGGCCATTAGGCGCCACCTCCACTCTCCTCTCTCCATGGTTGAGCAAGGCGGTGACAAGAAAAGGTATCGGTTTCTGTTTTATGTTTTAGGGTTTTAGATTCATGCATGCTCTTGAACTTTTACCTATTCTGCTCTTGATGTGTTATTTGTGTTTATGTGAGGTGTAGAAAAAAGGGAAGAGGAATTTATACCCTGGTTCTGCTTTTGGAGAGGAAAAGGAGAGTTTGGACAGGAGGCGTTCTCCGGTGGCCAAGGCGAGGGAGCGAGACGCTGATGAAAGCTTTTCTGGTTTGTCTGGTACCCTCGTATCTTTCTTCTTTGAATGGTTTAGTGATGAGTATTATGCTTCTGAAAACCCTAGGGCATCCGCTTCTGAATCTTCTTTTCTTCTTCAGATTGTTTGCCTCAGTGTTGCTTTCTTCTGAGTTGCTTATTTGCTTCTGAGTTGCTTATGCTTTTGAGTTGCTTATGCTTCTGAGTTGCTTATGCTTTTGAGTTGCTTTTCCTCTCTTGGGCTTTGTCTTTTTCAATGATGATAATATTTGAATCTGAGATGCTCTTGTTTCTGACTTTTGAATATTGGCTTTGTTCTTGTTAACTTGATACTATGATGCTATTATTCTGATGACTGTATACTTCTGAGTTGCCTGTTTCTGAGTTTGATGATGTTGTTGTTGCCTTATTCTGAGAATGTCTTTTTGGCTATTGTGGATTGAGCTTCTGTTTTGGCCTATGATGAACTTTAGTTCTGAGGCATTTTGGCTTGAATGCTATGCAGTTTGACAAGTTTTTTAGGCTTGAGGCAGGCTTGAAGCAGGTTTGTATGGTACAGTTTTGACAGGCTTGAATGCTGAGTTTGTTCAGGTTTATTGTGCTTGGCTTGCTTGTGTTTGACAGGCTTGAGGCAAGTTTGGGAGATTTGTTTCTGGTTTTTGTTTGTTCTGCTTTGAGTTTTTATGCAGGCTTGGACATTGAGTTGGAACACGGGTTTTCTGGTTCAGGCTTGAAGCAGGTTACTGAGTTTGTTTAAGACAGGTTTTCTGGTTCAGGCTTGAAGGCTTGAAGCAGGTTACTGAGGCTTTTTTTTATGCAGGCAACTGAGTTGTTCAGTTTTTGGTGAGGAAGGCAGGTTTTTGACAGGTTTAAAGGCACATGCTTGGTGTTTACAGTTTTTGTGATTTCCTCTGTTTTTTTTCTTTGTGTTTCTGCCCCCCTTCTTAACAGTGTTGATTTGTTATATTTATCTATCTCTAAGCCTGCCTAAAAAAACTGTAAGCCTGCTACTTTTTTTACTATCTTTCTCTCTCTATTAAAGCATATTTAATTGCTTAAAGTGCTTATTTTCTGAAAAGGTGTTGGCTGGAAAGTGATGAAGAGATTTTGACAAGTTGCTTGCAATTTGGTTTTCATTCTGCATATTGTACTTTCTTCTGCATTGACAGCTTGATGGCTTAGTGTTAGCTTTTCTGTTTTGATATCTTTCTTGACAGTTTTTCTGTTTTGATATCTTCCTTGACAGCTTTGTTGACAGTTTTGTTGACAGCTTAGTTTGCCTTTCTTTGACAGTTTGGTTTGCCTAGTTTGGTTGACAGTTTGAATTTATGCAGCTTTGTGCATTTTGTTTAAATGATTTGTATGTTTGCAAAACAATTTTTCTTTCCTCTTTGTGAACCAAGAAGAGAGTCTTCTTGTGATTTGCAAAGAGGATGAGAAAAATGTGATGAAAATCAAAACAATCTGATTCCGGCCAACCACCTTTAATGATGAGTTTTTGATTAACTGTCTGAAAAATACTTTTCCAAATTAATTGTGTTGACTTCTCTTTTTCTGGCTTTGCAGGTAAACACCAATTGGGGCAAGGGAAGCAACAGTAGCAGATGAAGATTTCAAGACACTTATGATATAGTTTTATTTTATTTTAATCATTTGTAATAAACATTATTATAAATACTGTAAATAAAATTACTGTATTTAAATAACACTTGTACCAATAATTAAAAATAAATAAAAGTCCTTTTGTCAAATAATTCTCTATTTCACTGTCTATTTAATTATTTAAGTTTCTTGAATTAAAATAGCTGGAAGTACATCCCAATTATTCTAACTTAGATAAGATAAATAATTAATAACGTTGTAGTCTCACAAACCCTGCTTTAACCAGCAATAAGCCCGGCATGTCAGTTAACCAATTGCACAGCTAAACAAACAAACGTCCATACGCCTTTCACTTCACTTGATTAAACTAAAACTGCAAATTTTCAATTAGAAGCCTCAGCTGCTATCCCATAGGTTCAGGTTTTGAGAAACAAACTGAAATCTTGAGCCAAACTCAACCAAATTAATAAAAACCCTAATAATCTGTTTGACTGATTCAAGAGTCAATGGAAACCCTAATTTTGTCTGACTGATGAGAAAAGTCTGTTTGACCGATTCTTAATTCAATCTGGAAAATCAGGAAAAGCCCGAAGCTGTGATTTCTTGTGAAAAAGGGAGGGCAAATTTTGGGGTACAACAGTATGCTACACTCATTGAGACTAAACTCTCGCGATGATTCCGGCTGCAAGAAAAGGTTGCTAAACTGGAATTATGACCGATCGAGGGTAGTCAGTGATATTGAGATCCTCTAGAACCCGATTACTATTTTTAGGATAGGTTTGAACCAACTGAACTGAAAGAGGGTAGTACCTAAGCTCCTTGCCAGCCTGAAATCTAAGGGCTATCTGGGTGACTTGTTTTCCCTTACCATGTTTGCTATCTGTGAATACTTGTGGTGTGTTTCTATCATGACATCATGACATCATGACATCATGACATTACATACATCTTGCATTAGACTAACCTATTTCAAAGACAGGAGGGATTCATCTTTGTTCTGTTTTGTAGGTCATGGCACCCATGCGTAGAAACACTATTCGGATCAACTTTGTCCAGGTTCCCACTCAGCTTAAGGAATTGGTTGCAAAGGTTTCAGATACTAGCTCCTTCGTCAAAAGACATGGGCACCTTCTTGGTTTGGTCACCTCCAAGATGGATGAACAGATGATGAGTGTCTTAGTCCAGTTCTTTGATCCATTTTACCATTGATTTACTTTTCCGGACTACCAGTTGGTCCCTACCTTGGAAGAGTTCTCTGATCTACTTGGTATCTCTGTTCTGGAGCAGACCCTGTTCACAAGTCGGGAGAAAGTCCTTAGGCTGGAAGAAATTGCTTCAGCCCTCCATCTGACAAAGGCTGAGGTAAGGTCTAATTGGGAGACTAGAAGCGGGACAAAAAGCTTTTTGACTAAATTCTTGGTTGGTAAGGCTAATCAGTTCTGGGACAGTCTAGACTTCCAGGCATTTGAAGACATTCTGGCTCTTCTCATATATGGTTTGGTGTTGTTTCCCAACTCAGATTCTTTCATCGACGTGAATGCAGTGAAGATTTTCATGTCCGGTAATCCTGTGCCCACTCTCTTGGGTGACATTCTTCACTCTCTTTATGCCCGTACTGCTCGGAAACAGGGAACCCTTATGTGTTGTGCGCCATTGCTGGCGAGGTGGTTTATTTCTCACCTCCCCAAATCAGTTTTGAAGAACAAAGAAGGCATGGGTTGGGCCTATAGGATTATGTCATTCTCTCATAATGATATCATTTGGACTATCAAGGGCATGGAAGATGTAGCTATTATTGATCATTGTAGGGAATACCCCAATGTTCCACTGATAGGAACTAATGGAGGGATCACTTATAATCCGTGCTTGGCCTTACGTCAGTTTGGGCGAGCTAGAAGGGAAGGACCTCATGAGTTGCTAATGCCTAGTATTGTTTTTGACTTCCAAGGGGATAGTGACGAGCAATGCCGCAGATTCATAAGAGCTTGGGATAGAGTACACAGGTCTGATCCGCACGAGCTGGGTGCAAAGACTTCTCTTCTGATGGAGCCATATCTCCGATGGGTTCGAATCCGTTCCCAAAAGCTGGGAATGCCGTACGAAGCCGTCTTGCCTATAATTATTGAGGTTGCTGATGAAGAAGGGGTTCCTCCTACCATCCTCCATCCATACATGCCTACTGACATTGGGGCATTAAAGAGATCGTGGATGTAGCTGAGAGAAGAGCGGGGTACTTATAGAGAAAAGTATCACGAGCAAGAGCAGAAGATCCAGAAGTTGACAAGGCAACTGGAGAACAAGCGGATCCTCAATGACTATGTCCGCACCGACAAGAAACGACCATGGGAGCACTGATTGTCTTTTCATTATTTCTAGTTTTGATTTACTTTTCAGTTTTTCTTTCTTGTAACGCCTTAAAGGCATCTGTTGAACAATTGATTTCAAAGTTTATCTAATAAAAGTGTGTTTCATTTTTTGGTTTACGAATTTGAATCTCTCGACGTCTTTGAAATCATATCATACGCATTTCATTCCATGCACCTCATAACAGGTACCCTTACATGTTTTCTCATCTTCTTCGCTGTTTATTTTAGCATCATGTCTTCTGAACCATCAACTGAACAAGCAATCAAGGCTCTACAGGCTCAAAACGCCCAGTTCTAGGAATTGTTCATGAGTTTGGCTAAGGGTCAGCAAGATCTGAAGACCCTTATCTTGAAGGAGAAGAAGAAAAAGAAGAAGAAGACGGTCCTATTTAATATGGGTCGCAGATTCAGAAACGATTTGCGAGAAGAGGTTGATTTGACCCACTCATCTGGAGGGGGAGATAATCAGGAAGAAAGGAGGGCTCTTAGCCCTGTGGTTTCAGACAATGAGACCGACTTTGACGAAGACCAGTATCCTCCAGCCGAGGATAGATATAAGCATCTGGAAGACCGATTGAGTGCAATGGAAATTCAGAAGGTGCCTGGCCTGGTCTGTCATTTGGGATGGTAATTCCCCACAAGTTTAAAGCACCAACCTTTTCTAAATACGACGGGGTTTCTTGCCCTAAACTGCACCTCCGGTCGTATGTTAGGAAGATTCAACCGTACACCGCTGACAAGAACCTCTGGATCCACTTCTTTCAAGACATTCTCTCAAGGACTCAGCTTGAATGGTTTTACCAGCTAGAAGGATCTAGTATCCATAATTGGAAGGATTTGGCTGCTGCTTTCTACAAGCAGTACCAATACAATGCCGACCTCGCTCCCACGCGTACCCAACTCCAGGGTATGTCTATGGGTGCGGGCAAAGGTTTCAAAGATTATGCTCAGAAGTGGAGGGACCTTGCTGGAAGAGTGCAACCACCCTTGGCTGATAGGGAGCTAGTGGATATGTTTCTGGGGACCTTGTCTGGTCCATTTTTCAACCATCTGATTGGGAGTTCTTCGTTCAAGTTTACAGAGCTGATTATGATCGGGGAAAGGATCGAGGCTAGTATCAAATCCGGTAAAATACAGAAGGGTGCTTTATCAGGCACCAAGAAGAATCCTTTTAAGAAAGAGTCAATTGATGTTTACAGTTCAAAAAGCCAGAATAGACTTGAACGCCGCCAAGCTATTAATGCGGTTGTTATTTCAAGACCTGTTGTTGCTCCTCAGCGCAACAATCGGCCAAGGGCCGAGAGACCTCGAAGACAGTTCACTCAGCTCAACATGACTTTATCCTAAATTCTGTCGTAGTTATTAAAAACCAACTTGGTGATTCTGAAGGAGGCCCCGAAGACTCCCAACACTGCATCACCCATGTACGATCCGAATGCCCGCTGTGCTTTTCACTCTGATAGCCCGGGGCATGATACGGATAACTGCTGGGTCTTGAAGAATAAGGTACATGATCTGATTGATGCTAAGGAGATTGAGTTTGAAGCACCTGAAAGACCTAATGTTGTGACTGCTCCTATGCCCAAGCATGGAGTAAATGTTGTAGATGAAGACTCGTTTATAGTTTCTGTGAAAGACATTGTTACTCCATTGATGACTGTGAAGAAGAACCTTCTGTTAGCTGGTTTATTTCCGGGTTGTGACGAAGGTTGCCGTACTACCTACCGGTTGCCATCTTTTGAAGTCAGGTGTCCAACGCCTAATGGATAATAAAGAAATTATGTTTGAGAAGGCTTTTGTTCCTTTGGTTCCTACAGAAGAAGTTGCTATAATCACCATTTTTTACGATTCTTCCAAGGCTTCCTCGAGAAAGCATCTTAGAATTACATCTGTTCCAAGAATTGCACCATTGATCATCACTGTTCCAGGGCCTATCCCCTATACCTCCAATAAAGCTTTCCCTTGGCATTACGGGGCTGACGTGTACTATCACGGAGTTAAACAAGATTTGAATGCTGATACTGACGTCAGCAATATTGTTGGATCTAATAAAGTCACCCGCAGCGGAAGGTTGTTCTCCCCTGAGATCTCTCCACCAACTGTTCGAAAGCCTGTTGTTATTTCACCTGCTAGTGTACCTGCTACTGTTCCTATTCAAGTTCCTGTTCTTACCCCTGTTGCCGAGTCAGCTGATACTCGGGGCAAAGATATCACCGGTGAGCCTGCCCAGACGGAGGCACCGAAGAAGATTACTATTGAAGCCTCTAGACAAGAGATGGAGGAAATTTTGAAGATCATCAAAAAGAACGACTATAATGTAGTCGAGCAGCTGGGGAAAACCCCATCCAAAATTTCTATGTTATCTTTGTTGCTTTGCTCAGAAGCCCATGCCAAGGCTCTGATTGCTTTTCTGAAGACTGCGCATGTACCGCAAGAAACATCAGCTGGTCAGTTTAAAGATTGCGTGGCTAGTCTGACTGCTGATAATGGGTTGGGTTTCTCTGACGCCGATTTGACTGCTAAGGGGAAGAATCACAATGACGCCATGTATGTCTCCATTGAATGCAAGGGCACTACTCTTGCTCATGTGTTGGTAGATATTGGATCTTCGTTGAATGTGTTACCCAAGAAAGCACTAGACTGGTTAGACTGTGAAGGACTGGAGCTGAAACCAAACAATATTGTAGTCAGGGCCTTTGACGGGTCCAAGAGGATGGTACACGGAGAAGTGGATATTCCGATTAAGGTTGGTTCTCAGGTTTTCGCATCTACATTCTATGTGATAGACATTCGGCCATCTTATTCTTGTTTGCTGGGTCATCCGTGGATCTACAAAGCTAGGGCAGTAACCTCAACACTCCACCAGAAGTTAAAGTACCCAGTGAAAGGGAAGATTGTGACAGTACAAGGAGAAGAGGATTACATGGTGAGCCACCTCAACTCTTTCCGATATGTAGAGATGTACAAGGAGTTCATTGAGACCCCGTTTCAATATTTTGAAGAGGTTCCCCAGACGCTGGCGTCAACTGAGACTGTTGTTGAAGATCCTCCAATGAAGATGGCTTCCTCCAAGGATGCCCGGGCTGTCATTGAGAAAGGTGGGTGTGTGAATTGGGGCCAACTCCCTAATTTTGCATAGAAGACTAACAAGTTTGGTTTGGGTTTCACTGTAGAAGCTCAAAGGGCTGTTCGGAGTGCACAGACCGGAAGACCTCCCCTGTTCATCAGCAATTCAGGAGTGAACGCCATTGAAGACGATGTTGAAGAGTCTAAGTTCGACAGTTGGATCTACCCTACTACTGATGGTGGACTAAGCAACTGGACAGCAAAGGACTTCATCCCAATTTCTTTTGTTACCCAGTAATGAGACTTTTGTTTTGAATTTGTAACAGACAATATTTTAAACTTTATGGCCCGACGCCTTACCCAGGGCACCGTGGCTTCATTTTTGAGGGCTTTATGTGTGTCATCTACATATATCATTAATAAAAGCCTTGGACGTTTCTTGCATTTCAAATTTTGCGCTCCTTGTTTTTCTTTTATTATATATTGCAAAACAGCTATTTTACACACACTCACATATACAGGTCTACGTCCACTCTGGAGGTCACTGGTAACGACTCTTCTACTGCCAGTTATGACTTCAAAAGTCCAATCAACTTAGCCGAAGACGAAGGTGAAGATAATTGTGAAGTGCCTGGTGAACTTGCAAGACTGTTACTCCAAGAAGAGAGGGCCATACAGCCACATGAAGAGCCGGTGGAATCAGTGAATCTGGGTACAGAGGAAGACAAGAAAGAAGTTAAGATCGGTGCAAATCTGGAGCTTAGTGTGAAACAACGGTTGATTCAGATGCTGCGTGACTATGTTGAGATCTTTGCCTGGTCTTATGAAGATATGCCTGGGCTGGATACTGATATTGTGGTTCACCGCCTGCCTATCAAGGAAGACTTCTCTCCAGTGAAACAGAAGGTTCGCCGAATGCGCCCAGAGATGTCTGAGAAAATCAAGGATGAAGTGATGAAGCAGTTTGACGCCGGTTTTCTAGCAGTTACTTCTTACCCACAGTGGGTGGCCAACGTGGTTCCAGTGCCGAAGAAAGATGGCAAGGTTCGAATGTGTGTTGACTATAGGGATCCGAACAGGGCAAGCCCCAAGGATGACTTCCCTCTGCCTCATATCGAAGTTCTGGTTGACAACACCGCTCAGCACAAGGTATTCTACTTTATGGATGGTTTCTCTGGTTATAATCAGATTAAAATGGCTCCCGAAGACATGGAGAAGACAACCTTTGTTACTCAATGGGGTACCTTTTGCTACAAGGTCATGCCTTTCGGATTTAAGAATGCTGGGGCAACGTATCAGCGTGCCATGGTCGCTTTATTCCATGATATGATCCATCATGAGATTGAGGTATACGTCGACGACATGATTGCAAGATCCCAGACTGAGGAAGAACATCTTGACCACCTTCAGAAGTTATTTGACAGGTTGAAGTTGTACAAGCTGTGGTTAAACCCGAACAAGTGCACCTTCGGGGTGAGATCTGGTAAGCTGCTGGGTTTCGTTGTAAGTGATAAAGGTATTCAAGTGGATCCTGCAAAGGTGAAGGCTATACAGGAAATGCCGGCTCCCCGAACAGAAAAAGAAGTCAGAGGTTTTCTGGGATGTTTGAACTATATTGCCTGATTCATCTCGCACCTGACTGCTACTTGTGAGCCAATCTTCAAGTTACTGAAGAAAGATCAAGTGGTAAGATGGAACGATGAATGTCAGGCTGCTTTCAAAAGGATCAAAGAATCTCTCCAAGAGCCACCCATCCTGATGCCTCAAGTTGAAGGGAGACCTTTAATCTTATACTTGACAGTACTCGACGACTCAATGGGGTGTGTGCTGGGTCAGCATGACGAGTCTGGCTGAAAAGAGCATGCTATTTATTACCTTAGCAAAAAGTTTACCGACTGTCAAACCCGATACTCACTGCTCGAGAAAACTTGTTGCACTTTGGCATGGGCTGCTCGCCGGCTGGGACAGTATATGCTGACTCACACTACTCTATTGATATCAAAGATGGATCCAATCAAGTATATCTTCGAGAAGCCTACCTTATCCGGAAGAATCGCAAGATGGCAGATGATCTTGACTGAGTATGACATCCAGTACACGACCCAAAAGGCAATCAAGGGAAGTGTGTTGGCAGACCATTTGGCACATCAGGCAGTGGATGATTACTAGTCTATGAACTTTGAATTTCCCGATGAGAATATCATGTTAGTGACCGACTGCGAAGAACCTGGACCGGATGAAGGACCTGAGGAAAGATCTCGATGGTCTATGTACTTTGATGGAGCTTCGAACGCTTTGGGTAATGGCATTGGTGCCGTGATCATATCTCCTAAAGGCTCTCATACTCCATTCATCGCCCGACTATGTTTCAACTGCACCAACAACATGGCGGAGTATGAAGCGTGCATCATGGGTCTTCGAGCAGCTATTGACCTAAGGATTAAGTTCTTGAGTGTCTTCGGAGATTCCGCTCTCGTGATCATTCAGATCAAAGGCGAGTGGGATATGAAACACCCAAATCTTATTCCTTACAATGAGTATGTGTTCATGTTGCTTCCACATTTCGAGGAGATAACCTTTGAACGTTTCCCTAGAGAGGAGAATCAGTTAGCAGACGCGCTGTCTACGATGTCTTCTATGTTCAAATTCAATTGGGACAACGAAGCTCCCCGGATTATCATTGAAAGGTTGGACGAACTTGCACATTGCTGTGATATTGAGACTGAGGAGGTAGCAGATAAACCCTGGTTTCATGAGGTGAAGAGATACCTTGAGGCTCAAGAATACCCCGAGGGTGCATCTGTTAATGATAAGAAGTTTCTGAGGAGGTTTGCGGCAAAGTTCTTCATCAGCAATGGCATCCTTTACAAGCGTAACCATGATTCAACCTTACTGCGATGTGTGGATAAAAATGAAGCAGAAAGGATTATGGTAGAATTACATGAAGGCACCTTCGGAACTCATTCCAGTGGACACACCATGGCAAAGAAAATCCTCCGAGAAGGATATTTTTGGTCCATAATGGAAGCCGACTATTATCAGCATTCTCGGACCTGTTACAAGTGCCAAGTCTATGCTGATAAGTTGCACATACCTCCAGTTCCTCTGAACATCTTGACGACACCTTGGCCTTTTGCAATGTGGGGCATTGATATGATCGGCGAGATCAGACCTACGGCATCTAACGGGTATCGTTTCATCCTGGTAGCTATTGATTACTTTACGAAGTGGGTTGAAGCAGCTTCCTTTGCTACAGTGACCAAGAACGTCGTGGCACGGTTCATTCGGCATAATCTGATTTGTCGATATGGTGTACCTGAGAGGATCATTACAGACAATGGTACAAATCTCAATAATAAGATGATCACCGAACTTTGCAAGCAGTTCAAGATACAGCATCATAACTCTTCTCCCTACCGGCCGAAGATGAATGGGGCTGTTGAAGCAGCTAATAAGAACATTAAGAAGATTGTGCAGAAAATGACCGTCACATACAAAGACTGGCACGAGATATTACCGTTTGCTCTTCATGGGTACCGTACCTCAGCACGGACGTCAACAGGGGCAACATCCTATTCCTTGGTATATGGCATGGAAGCAGTCTTTCCTATTGAAGTTCAGATACCCTCTCTTCGGATTATGAAGGATGCAGGTTTGAGCGAAGATGACTGGATTCAGACCCGGCTTGATCAGCTAAACTTAATCGATGAAAAGAGACTTACTGCTATTTGTCATGGTCAGACGTATCAAAAACGGATAATCAAGGCATTTAACAAGAAAGTTAGAAGACAAGAGTATCAAGTTGGGGATCTGGTGATCAAGCGTATTATCTTACCTCAAGGTGATCCCAGGGGAAAATGGACCCCTACTTACGAAGGGCCATTTGTGGTTAAGAACATCTTCTCAGGAGGATCTATGATTCTAACCACCATGGATGGTGATGACCTTCCTCACCCCGTCAATGCAGACGTAGTGAAAAAATACTACGCATAATCAAAGACCCGCTAGGTTGACTGGCCTAGGCAAAAATAAGGGCTTCCCGGCGAAACAAAAGGATTCGGGAAAAAATAAGGGATGAAAATAAAAAAAAAAAGTACACCCGGCAAGTCGAAAACCTGAAAAGGTGGCTTGGGCAAAAAAGGGTATCCCGGTGGACTGAAAACCCGAAAGGGCGGTCCATGCAAAAATTAGTGATCAAAGCGTAACACTATGTCTCATTGGATCACCTTGCAACCAGACTTCGGTATCAACTATCAAGCTCGGACGACACTAATCAATCTGATCTACCTTCAACCCAGTAGCAAAGTGATGAGATGCTCGAGGACATAAAGGCAATAGCAGAGTTGGAACCCAGTGGGATTATTCACATAGCTTTTTTGTCTAGTTTTTCACAAATTGTGTAAAATCTATTTGGTCGGCGGTGTTCTCTTACTAGGACGTCAGCCTCTTGTACAAAAAACGCCTATTTACAGGCCAAACTTCCAAATCAATACAATTCATTTCCAAAGAAATTTCAAACTGTTTTTCCTTTATCGGTTTTGTTTTGCAAAGAACGTCCAATGTTCATTTTTTATATATGCATTTGACATTAATTGTTTCTCATGAATATTTACATGCGAAATGAAAGACGGTTACTGGTAATATCAGAAACAGGGACAATAAAAATTGTCCAAGCTTTACAGTTGCTCTATCCACCAGGTACAAAGGTAGATTCAGCTGAAGAATATGGCTAAGGTACTTTCGCTCCCCGCAGAGTAAGACAATAATGATAACTCTCCCCATCTGAGACTCGCAACTGTGAATGAATCAGTAATATTCTCCCCGAGCAGAGTTTACCTACCATCAACACTAAAAAGGCTTAATATCCCCGGCAATATTAGTATCCCCAGCGGAATATAAGAATCTTCCCCGGCAAAATACAAGATGTCCCCAATGGAGTTTGAAATTTTTCCCAGCGTATTCTGAAAAAGCTTCCCCAGTGGAGTTTGGAAAAATCATCCCCAGGAGACTTTGGAAGATTGTCCCTGGCAAAGTTCAAAGGATTATCCCCATTAGAGTCTAAAAAGGTTATTCCCAGCGAAGTCGCAACTGAAAATCATCCCCAGCGGAGTTCTTTCTTTTCACAAACAGAATTCAAATCCCCAGCAGGATTCAGTATCACCAGCAACGGTAATTCATCCCCAGCGGAATTTATCGATGGAATCCTCAGCAGAACATCACTTCCCCACAGAGTAATCTCCTCATCAGTTTATTCCCCAACGGAGTTATCCTTTCCTGCAGGTTTATTCTCATCAACCATCTTCATTCGCTACCCCCAGCGGAAACGAAGAATTCAGGTCTTTCTCCAGCATCTATCCGGGATTTATTTTCCCCCAGCTAAAAAATTACATTTCCATACATCATGATACATGCATTCGCTACCCCCAGCGGAAACGAAGAATTCAGGTCTTTCTCCAGCAGCTATCCGGGATTTATTTTCCCCCAGCTAAAACATTACATTTCCATACATCATGATACATGCATATACGCATCACACAACACACTCTCATTTATTTTGAGAACATCATTGCTTGATATATGTCATGCATTGCATACAACTGACCTTTACCTTTTAGGAAGGATGTAGTTAAGTTCTCAGCCATGTCAAAGTACTGACCGGTTCTTAAATCTCAACTGAATTAGTCTCGGTTGAATTACAGATAAGGTTCTAAATCTCGGCAAGTTCCTCCGTCGAAGTGTGGACAAGTTTTTAAATCTCAACAGGATTATTCTCCGTTGAAGTACAGACAGTCCTAGATCTCGACGGAGATGTTTCCCTAAGTTGAAGTACTGACCGATTCTTAAATCTCAACTGAATTAGTCTCGGTTGAATTACAGATAAGGTTCTAAATCTCGGCAAGTTCCTCCGTCGAAGTGTGGACAAGTTCTTAAATCTCAACATAATTATCCTCCGTTGAAGTACAGACAGTTCCTAGATCTCGATGAAGATTTTTCCCTCAGTCGAAGTACTGACTGATTCTTAAATCTCAACTGAATTAGTCTCGGTTGAATTACAGATAAGGTTCTAAATCTCAACAATTTTCCTCCATTGAAGTGTGGATGAGTTCTTAAATCTCAACAGAATTATCCTCCGTTGAAGTGCAGACAGTTCCTAGATCTCGATGAATATGTTTCCCTCAGTCGAAGTACTGACCGGTTCTTAAATCTCAACTGAATTAGTCTCGGTTAAATTACAGATAAGGTTCTAGATCTCGACAGATTTCCCCCAGTTGAATTACGGACAAGTTCTTAAAACTCAGCAGAGATGTTCTCTCAGTTGAAGTACATGCAAGTTCCTAAATCTCAACAAAGATCAGACTTCCCCAAGCAGAATCTTCCACAACAACAGGTATGCAAGTTCTCGCTAAGGAATCTCTTATGCGATTGACACTCCTCCAGATGGCATCTTTAAGCCCATCTTCCTGCCAACAATCTCCAAATGGCATCTATAAACCCATTCCCGACATCACCAGGCTGATACCGCTTATGCGAGTGCAAATTTCTGGGCACTCTAGTGTTCAATCATCTTCCACCTTCGGATCACGAAAGGAATGAAAGCCAATCTACATCCTCAGGTTTAAGAAGATTGAATAGGGGCAACTGTTGTACCCCAAAATTTTCCCTCTCATATTCCTCAAGACATTGCAAGAACAATCTCCAAATGGCTCAAATTTGCTCAAGAGTTGGACAGACAAGCTATCTCCTAAGGCAGTCAACCCCAAATTAGGGTTTTGTATTGCATCAAGATCCTTGAGTCCAAATGACCTCAAGTTCTCCCCAATGTCCTAATATTTTCTCAAGGTCATCCATGTCAAATTTCAAGCCTTGCAGAGGAAGTTTTCTCAGTCAATTGCCCAAAGGTCCAAAAATCGATTGTGCTAGGGCAAAAGTCAACTGTGACCTACGAACAGTCAAACATCAAGATTTTTTATCAACATTCTCATTTTGAAGGATATTTCATCAATTGATCAAGGTCTGATCATGATTCATCAAGGATTTCTCAAAATTCATCAAGACTCAAAAGTTGCTAAATTAGGGTTTTGTAGGAAAAGTCAACTCAACTTTGACCAAGCATAACTTTCTCATACTTTATGCTAAATGACCCATTAAAAGCGCATTTTGAAGAGGATGAAATTTCCTACAATCCATCTTCACACCCCAAGATCAAAAAATGCACTCACAAGAAGTTATGAATTTGGACATTATAAGTCATTTTTGAAAGTCAACAAAAACACCTTTTTTGCCAAAGCTTATAACTTGAGCATGGAATATAAAAATGATATGAGACCAAAAGGGTTGGTTAGAGGACATCTCAAGATTTCTAAAAAGTCCAAGAACACTTCCAAAAGTTCAAAATTGAAGAATTTATGCATTGTTGAAGTTGGACATTTTTGCAAAATTGCCAAAAGTCAACTATCCTCAAAACTTCAAATTTTGTCAAATGGGCCCATTCTTTTCCACTTGATTTAAGCTTGAATCATTGCCACGTGTCCTAGCTTCAGCCATGAGCCTATATTCCATTTTTATTATTTAATTTGATTTTTATTTGAATTTATTCATTTTAAATCAAATTAAATCATATAAAATCCAAAAACTTTTATAACATGAGATTTTTTGCTGTTTCAGGCTTTGATTATCATCATTATCACCATCAAATTTGTATCAAGCTAAACCATGTGCAAAAAGATTGAGGTTGGACAAATTTGGAAGGTTTTAAAGATGAGATCAAATCAAATATGTATGCATTGATATAGGAAGATTGAGTTCATAATTTCTACCCTAATACACCACACAATACATAAGCAAGCAAAGGCAATCGAGATCAGGGTTGGAAATTGCAGAGAGAGGCAGTACAAGATTGAAAAAATTCACTAAAAAGTGGGAGATTGAAATCATAGTTAGAGGCATTTTCAGAGGCCAAGACCTGTCCCAATCGATTCTTGGGCGTTCACTCAACCTATCTGAATCCAAAGCAAGCTTGTTCATACGCCCAAACGCGCTGTAAGTGTCACGAAACCTAGCCCTGTTATTGAAATCGTAACTCTCTATTCTTGCATCATTTGTACAAACTAACTGCATATTTGTAATCCTCACAACATTTCCAAGCTATGTACATCATTCAATTTTGTTTATTTGACCTGTAATGCAAAACACCATAGCTAGGGTTCTTGGAGCTTTTTTGAGCGTTTTCTTTTCAGGAACAATTGCCCATCAAGAAGGGTATGGTTAGGACCATGAGGTTGAGACGAACATAACCATTCCATTGAAATGCATTTTTGTGGCTCATAGCAAATTTTGGAGGTGGACTGGCTTATAGCTACGGACTTCTGTCTGTTGGTATAGGTTTGGGATCTTTTAGCCACAAACGAGAGGTTGAAGACAATACGTGGCGTCTCTCCATTGCACTATTCAAACCACGCGCGTATTTTTTTAATTTCTGGCAATAGTTTTTGTTTTTATATAATATATATTATTTCCATATTATTAACAAACAGAACAACTTGGTGCGTTGGCAAGGCAAGCGTGCAAATATCCATCAGGACCTGGGTTCGAATCCCAGGTCCCCCACTTTCCTTAATAATTTTTCTTTTCAGATGATCACCTGCCTATTCAATCGTGCAGAACACCATGCTCCCTCAGGCATCCAAGGGACAGATGGCCAAAGGCCAAATCTGATGGTCAAACGCTGGGGGTCTACATGGAGCCAAGTCAATGCATAGACACCAGATCACCAGGAGTCAACAAAGGCCAGCACTTTTGGGCCTTCCAATTGCTGTTCATACTCCCAAATCAGGCCCATACTCCCCTATTCTCATTTATTTTATTTTGTTTATTTAATTGTTTTATTATTTTCATTTGATTTATTAACCAATTAAAATTCTTTTCTTTATCAAATAAAAACCACAAAAATGTTTTTATTCAATCAAATTTTCATTTTTATTAATAAACACTAATTAATTAATTTAGGTTTTAATTAGAATAACTTTAACCTATTTTTTTTGTAAATAATTAAAATTAAATTAGATTTAATTAGGTTTTAATTACTAACTTAATTATTTTATTTTTCTTTCTTAAAATAACAAAAACCCAAAAATAATTTATTTTTATTAATTCAATTTAGTAATTAATTTAGGATTTATTTCTTTCTTAAAATAAAAATAACAAAAAGATGTCTTCTTTAAAGGGTCAAAACCTTAATCTCGTGTCCGATTAAATTTTGCGCCGCGATTTATTTTCTTTTATCCAATAATGTACTTGCTCCCGGATTGTAATAGTAAATAGGACTTTTATTTATTTTTATTGCTTTATTTTATTTTTCAAAGGGTTTGTCTTTGACGATGTAAATACACGATGCCTTGTGTAAGTTCAGATGCGCCTAAGAGGGGGGGGGGGGGGGTGAATTAGGCTCTAAAAACTTTTTCTGGTTTGTATGAATATTTTTGCACGAGTTTCTTTCCTTTCTTTTTCTGATAAGTGATGAAAGCAGTAAATGCGAAAAGTAAAGAACACCAGGATTTATACTAGTTCCCCTCACAATCTGAGGGTACGTCTAGTCCCCTTTCATACGAAAGAAATTTTCTTCTAGTTGGTAATTTGTACAAAGACTACCAAACAACCAAGAACAATCCTCTTGGACCAAGAACAATCCTCTTGGATTTTCACTAAGACCACAAAGAGAACAATCCTCCCTAAGTGTCTTTCTTGTTTCCAACAATCCTGAAAACAAGGATATAATAGTTTGTTTGATTTGGATAAGAGTTTGAAAGATGAAAGAGCAATGTCAATCACTTGATTAATATTTTCTATTCAATATGAAATTTAAGATGGAATACTCTTCTAAGTGCTCAAGAACAATTTCCAGTATGCATGTGAAAATGATAAACAGAAATCTTGAGTATAGAGAGTATGATTCAAAGAATAGAAAGTAATTGTTATTTTTGGTGATTGTTGTGATTTCAAAATTCAAAAAAAATAAAAATTTATAGTGTAGTAATACCTCTTCAATGAATCATAGCAATGTTTAAACCATTTTTACTGGATAAAATGTATTTGAAAAGATACAAAGATTGCCATGAAAAGGTGTTACAAAAAGTTACTGGAAAAATGAAATTTTTCAAAAGCTGAAGCACAACAACCGGTTGCACTAAAGCAACAACCGATTGCTGTAAAAGAAACGTTTAAAAAATTTGAAAAATATAACTATGACAACCGATTGTCATTAAGGAGCAATCGGTTGCTCATAGGCCAATGTTCAAAAAATTTGAAAACAAAACACATGACAATCGATTGCTGCTAGATGACAATCGATTGTTGTCAAAACATAAACTTTTGTTTTTTGACTGCAACCGATTGTCCTAGCATGACAATCAATAGCTTGTGTATAAAAATTGAAAAATCATTATTTTTTAAATATTTTAAGAAATTTAAACATCCTTCTTTAATCATACATAGTATATACTCAAAATATTATTTTAATAAAGTAAATGCATGATTAAAAATAGTTTTGAGCACTAAGAGCATAAGATCAAAAATTTCATATACCTTAATCCATAAGTCTTGAAAAGTTTATCTTGATCAATGATTCTTTGCTTGAGATAAATCTTCTATCTTGATCCATTCATTTTTGCATGCTAGCTTGTCTTCATCAAAACATTTGGAAAGCTTGATTTCACAGTCTCCCCCTTTTTGATGATGACAACCATTGCTTAAAGTTTGGAGTGCATCTTGGTTTTCTCTAATCAAGTTGTTTAAAAACTCCCCCTAAGTCAAAGACTCCCCCTTGATCTATTGCATGAGGGTTTTGAAGATTGCTTGCTTGCTGCAATTTGGGTTAGAGAAACACAAAAGAAACTACAAAGTCTTCTCCCCCTTTGTCATTAGCAAAAAGGAATGGGAAAGAAGATCATAAAATTTTTGCACATAGAAACAACATAGCATAAATAAAGTTTGCATACATAGATATAACAGAAACAAAGTGCACAAAACGAAAGGGATCACAATACATGAAGTGTCTTAAACGAAACTAGAAAAACTGTCTTCTTCTGAAAGTGAGACACAAATCTTTCCCTTTGGATTCTTGATGGAATGAGTTTGGAGACATCATCACCTTGAGATGAGGAAGAAGTTTTTCCCTTGCCTTTCTTTGATGTTGACATGGTGAGGGATGAGAGAATTGGAAGGGGAAAAGGGTATTTGGTGTTTTTAGGGTTTCTTGAGACAAAAGAGGATATATGAAGTTTTTAGGTTTTGGTTGGGCTTTTATAGATGGATAGGCATTCAATGGATAGGTAAGGCATTCAATGTATTAGTCAAGACAATAAAGACTTGTAGCATAGAGATTCTTGAGTGTGTGACTATCCAAAATATTGTGTCATTGGAAAAGACTAAGCATTAAAAAGTTGTTGACCAAACACTTAAAACATTCAAAAAGAGAATAAAAATCTGGTACAAAATAAATAATAGTAATGGCAATGGAAGAGAAAGAATAAAAGAGAGTGTAACTGAAAAAAAATAAAAAAATTCAAAATCTTGAACTGTGCAATCAATTGTTGTTTGATGACAACCGATTGCACCCTTTGAAAAATTCAAACAGGGGCGAAAAAATTGAGAGAGCAACCAGTTGTCGTGGAGTGACAACCGATTGTTGTGAAAACAGAAACTAAAATTTTTTAGCAACAACCGATTGTCACTCTATGACAACCGATTGTCATTAGTGAAAAAGTGAAAAATACTTAATTTTTGGGGATTTCATGGTCATATATCAAAAATTTAGTAATAAAAACATGGATCATGATATATTACCATAAAGTTAAGATTAAGATCATAGCCATGTACCTTAATTAGATAATGTCATTTTCGTCCAAGATACCTAGCTCTCTTCGGATCTTGAAAAACGGTTCTCTTGCCAACGGTTTAGTGAAAATATCTGCTAGTTGATTATGCATATCCATGAAGGTGACTTCGACATCTCCTTGAAGTACATGATCACGAAGAAAGTGATGTCGAATGTCGATATGCTTTGTTCTCCGAAGCTCCTCGTTCTAGAAGGGCCAAACAAGTCCATATGAAGCAATTGTAGTGGCCTAGTAGTGGACACCACATTCTTGGATTTGAAAGTTGATTTTGTTTGCTTTCCCTTTTGACATGCATCGTAAAGTTTATCTTTGATGAACTTTATATTAGGCAGTCCAACAACAAGGTCATGCTTAATCAATTTGTTTAGGTGCTCCATATGAATATGAGCGATCCTCTTGTGCCATAGCCATGAGTCGTTGTTGTTTGCCATGAGACATTTAACCTTCAAAGACAAATCGTTAAGGGAAATCATAAAAATATTATTTACTCTTTTACCTTTAAGTTTATCCTCATGTGTGACTTCATCTTCTATCAAACATTCATCTTTAGTGAACTTGATCTTGAAACCTTTGTCACATAGTTGGCTAATACTTAGAAGATTGTGCTTTAGTCCTTCGACATAAAGAACATCTTCAATTGATGTGAAAGGTGGACCACCAACTTTGCCTATGCCAAGAATCTTTCCTTTGTTTTTATCTCCATACGTCACATAACCCTTGGCCTTAAGCGTTATATGTGAAAATTTGTCGATGTCTCCCGTCATATGCTTGGAACAACCACTATCGAGATACCATAGATTTGAAGTGGTCGCCAAGCTTACCTACAAAACAAGATTAGGTTTTGTTAGGTACCCAAGTTGCTTTGGGTCCTTCATAATTAGTTCCTTTCTTAACCCACACATAATTCCCATTTGCCATGCCAAAGTTTCTAACATAACACGCATTAGGTGTGTGTCCTTGTATACCACAATAAAAACAAGTAGGTTCAAATTTACTTCTATATCTAGAAGGATAAGATTTCTTCTTAGAGGTTATTTTCTTTTTAGGATAGTGATGAACTATTTTGGGAGTGATTTCTTTCTCTTTGGTTGGTTGATCGCTAGCCTTGACAAAGATGGTTTTGTTGGTACTTGGTTTTGAAAATTTTGAGTATCCAAGACCACTTTTGTCATTTGAGTATCTTTGTTGGCTAAGAACACCTTCCAATCCAATTTATCCTTTTTCATATCTTTCAAGAACCCTTTTCAATTTGACAATTTGGAAAGATAGAGATTCACACTTTGTGCATACAAAATTCTGTTTTTCATCACTAACTTTTTGCTTTTCATCTTTGAGATCTTTTTTAATAGATCCACATTTTTCTTCCAACGATGAAATTTGTTTCTTTTGTGATGAGATAGTTTTGTACAGAATTTTGCATTCATTTAACAGTTCATTTATAGCACCTTGTGCATCACTATCAAAAAGATAGAATATGTTACTAACCTCATCATCTTCGCTTTCGGAGAGGTGTGATGCCATTAACGCAAGATTGGCACTTTCGTCGCTATCGGAGTCAGATGACGAACTTAGTTCAACATCTTCCCATGCAACATATGCTTTCTTATCTTTTGATTCCTTCTTGCCTTTGTAGCCACTTTTCTTTGAAAGTTTTGGACAGTCCGGTTTGATGTGACCTTGTTTACCACATTCATAGCAAGTAACTTCTTGTGTTGATGAGGATCTTTCCTTCTTCTTGAAGTGTTTCTTCTTCTTTGAGTGTGAGAAGGCTTTGTCATTTTTACCAAAGAATTTTCCAAGTCTTCTAACGAGAAGCATGAAGTTTTCATCTTCATCATGATTATCTTTCTTTTCGTCTTCCTTGGAGTCAATCTTCAAGGCAATGTTCTTAGACTTCTTTTCTTGATTTTCACGCTTTTCCAATCTACCAAGTTCTGTCTCGTATTCTTGAAGTTTCTCGAAAAAAGTTGCGGATGTCATAGTAGCGAGACTCTTCTTTTTTGAGATTGCCGTTACTTTTGGTTGCCATTCTCTAGTCAAGGATCTGAGCACTTTTAGGTTCAACTCATCATTGGTCAATGTTTTGCCAAGTGCCCTTAGATGATTTGTTAGATGCACAAATCTCTTTTGTAAATCAAGAATGGATTCTCCGGGTTGCATACGAAACAATTCATATTCTTGACTTAACGTATTAAGTCTCGATCTCTTTACTTCAGTTGTTCCTTCATGTGTTTCAACCAGTGTATCCCAAATTTCTTTTGTCGTTGTACATGCTGAGACACGGAAGAATTCATCCATACTAAGTGCGCTTTGAAGGAGGTTTATTGCCTTTTTGTCATATAAGACCTTTTTCTTATCATCATCATCCCATGTAGTTTTAGGCTTTGATGAGCCAACGCCGTTTACTACAGTTATCGGAACAAAAGGGTCATTTTGGACAACATCCCATATTTCTTCTCCTTGTGCTTCTAGATGAGCCTTCATACGGATCTTCCAGATATCAAAATATTCACCACAGAATAGAGGAGGCTTGTTTCTACTGCCACCGTCTCTGAACACAGAATTGTTGTTTGCGGAAGCCATTCTGGATCTAGTAGGAACAGGTTACCTATAACCTGCTCTGATGCTAATTGTAAGTTCAGATGCGCCTAAGAGGGGGGGTGAATTAGGCTCTAAAAAAATTTTCTGGTTTGTATGAATATTTTTGCACGAGTTTCTTTCCTTTCTTTTTCTGATAAGTGATGAAAGCAGTAAATGCAAAAAGTAAAGAACACCAGGATTTATACTAGTTCCCCTCACAATCTGAGGGTACGTTTAGTCCTCTTTCACATGAAAGAGACTTTCTTATAGTTGGTAATTTGTACAAAGACTACCAAACAACCAAGAACAATCCTCTTGGACCAAGAACAATCCTCTTGGATTTTCACTAAGACCACAAAGAGAACAATCCTCCCTAAGTGTCTTTCTTGTTTCCAACAATCCTGAAAACAAGGATACAATAGTTTGTTTGATTTGCATAAGAGTTTGAAAGATGAAAGAGAAATGTTAATCACTTGATTGATCTTTTCTATTC
This sequence comes from Vicia faba, assembly GCA_948472305.1. NCBI lineage: Eukaryota > Viridiplantae > Streptophyta > Magnoliopsida > Fabales > Fabaceae > Vicia > Vicia faba. The sequence goes on along the minus strand of CATIWC010000897.1, from coordinate 258,335 downwards.
AATATGAAATTTAAGATGGAATACTCTTCTAAGTGCTCAAGAACAATTTTCAGTATGCATGTGAAAATGATAAACAGAAATCTTGAGTATAGAGAGTATGATTCAAAGAATAGAAAGTAATTGTTATTTTTGGTGATTGTTGTGATTTCAAAATTCAAAACAAAAAATAATTTATAGTGTAGTAATACCACTTCAATGAATCATAGCAATGTTTAAACCATTTTTACTGGATAAAATGTATTTGAAAAGATACAAAGATTGCCATGAAAAGGTGTTACAAAAAGTTGCTGGAAAAATGAAATTTTTCAAAAGCTGAAGCACAACAACCGGTTGCACTAAAGCAACAACTAATTGCTGTAAAAGCAACGTTTGAAAAATTTGAAAAATATAACTATGACAACTGATAACGAGAAATCGTACCATATAATTACTACGCTTTTTACCGATTTTATAATAAACTGAGTCGTCTAACTCCCGATTATTCCGAGTTTTTGTGTCTTTTCACAGGTACAACATTTGTCAACTCAAACCAATGAAAAAGGACCACATGAAGGAAGCTAGACAAGAAACAAAAGAGAAAAGAACCAAATCTGCAAAGTTTGCATATTTTGTAACGGTGACGACCGTCACACCCTGTGACGACCGTAACGCATCCCCAACTAGAAATAACGCTCGTCACACATCATTGACGAGTGTAATGCGCTATTCAAGCACATTACGACCGTCACCCACCTGTGACGACCGTCACACGCGTAAAGAGGAACATTATGAATTAGTGGAGACGTGGGCAACATGAGGGCAGAAGTGTTCTCCTATATTTCCTCCACTCAGTAACCATGCATCCTGATTTTACTCCACTCAAGTCTTTTCCAAGATTTTTTCAACAACAATATTTTCTCCTATATATATGTGGTAATGCAAAGGGATGAGGGTCGACGAATTTCTCCCATAACCAAATTTCTACTTTCCTGCAATTATTCTATTTTCTTGTTTTAGAGGTTTTTTCTACACTACTGTAATTTCTATTTCCAGCATTAGTGTTAGAGTGTTAATTCTTCATTTAAGAATTAACACAATTTATTGATTTCGATCGAACTGCAAGGAATATTGTAACATCCAAGATTACCATAGCAACGTTATTTCCAAGGTTTTTTTTATTGCAATTAATATTTATTCATTTCTTATGATATGTCATTTATTTTTATGGATTATATTTTAAATTGCATAGTTATTAAATATATTATGTCCGGGTAAATTAATTGTACCGGTATGTGACTCCTAAGTACCAAAGGAATTCGGTGATAACTTGGCTAAAAACATTTATAAAACAATTTCTGGTTTCCAATTTCCATGTTTAATTTAACTACCCTTGTCACGAGAGTGAGAGGATAATTAACACGATTTTTCCATGAGAGTGGGAAATTAATTAAGGCAAGAACCTGCATGCGAGAGCTGGGGTTCAACCTAGATAGTGGTAACGAAACATTAATTTTTATATACATGAGAGTGTTTTAATAAATTAATTAAACTTAAATTGTTTTCAAAAAGTTTTATTAAATTTAAAGTGCATCCACTAGGTTTAGTAGCATGACTTATTTCATGAACACGAGAGTGTATGTCTCAGGTTTTTAAATAATTCGTTTTTACCGAAATACTTTATATGCCAAGTGATTCACCGAATTCCCGAAATCCGACTATCACATACCGGTATAACTATTACTATTATTTTTAATTAAACTATTTCCCCCCCTAAAACCAAATATTCATCGCTTAGTTAAACAACTGTAGCATTAGATCGTATGTGATTGATCCTCAGTCTCTGTGGGTTCGATAATCATTTAAAACTAGAACGACTAAACTGTATACTTGCAGTTAGTATCCCAATAGACTTATAAAGTCCCGATCAACAACCGATTGTCATTGAGGAGCAATCGGTTACTCATATGCCAACGTTCAAAAAATTTGAAAATAAAACACATGACAATCGATTGCTGCTAGATGACAATCAATTGTTGTCAAAACATAAACTTTTGTTTTTTGACTGCAACCGATTGTCCTAGCATGACAATCGATTGCTTGTGTATAAAAATTGAAAAATCATTATTTTTTAAATATTTTAAGCAATTTAAACATCCTTCTTCAATCATACATAGTATATACTCAAAATATTATTTTAATAAAGTAAATGCATGATTAAAAATAGTTTTGAGCACTAAGAGCATAAGATCAAAAATTTCATATACCTTAAGCCATAAGTCTTGAAAAGTTGATCTTGATCAATGAATCTTTGCTTGAGATAAATCTTCTATCTTGATCCATTCATTTTTTCATACTAGCTTGTCTTCATCAAAACATTTGGAAAGCTTGATTTCACACCTTGTAATTTAAAGTCCGCATTTTATTTCCGCAAATTATAACTGTTAGATGTTTGATAATAGGGATGCATGACAAGACTGAATGTTTTAACCTAAAATCAAATTAGATCACTTCTAACATGTACAAAGATAAAAATAACTGAAAACGACACACTCGCACATGTGCACTCTTAGGGTACACCCCACTTGGTTGCCTTCATACACGGTCATTAAGTATAGGTCGTTTTAGAGGTCGCCCTTTTGTCTAAAAGATCATAGTCGCCTCGAAATGGTTGCCTCAGATATTGTTGCCTCAAATAAATGATCTAAGACATTAGGGTTACCGCTAAAGTGTCCTAACATTGCTTTAGTGACCTTAAGTCCCTAATTCGAATTGACCCTCAAATTCCAACGACGGTGCTACCTACTCATTAATAGTGGGATAGGATTGTCTAAAGGAAATTAGCATAGAACGATTCCTTTTTCGAGTAGGTAGATGGTTCTTAGATACTTGCTCTTTCAAAAACAAAAACTTTTCACACTTACACTTTTCGAACAAAGTTTTCTAAAACACTTCATACACTCTTGAGGACAGAAGCAAGAGTTAAATCAAAGTTTTCAAATAAAAACTTTTTCAAATCCACAAGCACAAAGAAAACAATTTTGAAAACAAATGAGCAAGTACCTAAGAGCCCGTGGATAACCACGGATAGAAAGGGTGCTAATACCTTCCCTTTCTATAATCTACCCCCCGTACTCAGAAAATATCTCGAAAAAAGGAATTTTTTTGTGCTTTTTTCCTTTCCTTGTTAGATAAAATAAAAGTCGATGGCGACTCTTGCTTACCGCGACATTTTGCGAAAACAAACGTAAAACGCAAACCAGCATTCCAAAAATAGTCAGTTCTTCCACCGTATCACAGACCCGATTTGCATAAATAAAGTTACCTTTTTATCTTGATTATGTTACACTATGTTGGTATTTCAAATTTGTTTCAGGTAATTATTTCCCACAAGGCCTACATGAGAAAAGAAGAAGAAATGGAAAAGAAACGGACTGAAAATCAGAAAATAGCATAAAATTCATATCATAAGGTTGAGACGTTCATCACACCTTCCCTGACGCTCAACACAAGTTAAACATGTGTGCCCCTTGATACACACGACATGATGATCGACACGTAATGAAAATATGTGTACCCTATGGCACACAATGCATCCCACTCGTCACAAGCTATTTTTCAGTGTTTAACGTGAAGTTTTCTCCATGTTATCTCCACATTGCGAGTACCAACCACGACTCTTACATTATTTCCTCCTGGACTTTCTCAATGCACAGATATTTCTAAGACTGGGCCATAAAGTCACAACTCCTACGTTCTCTCAAGAAATTAGTTATAAGAGAGTACTATAATAGAAGAACAATTTACAACAGAAGGGGGCTCTCATTTTTCTTTATGCTATCTCGCATCTCGCTCTCGTTCACGGCCGTTATTCCAGTTTCAATGGTTCAGAGCTTTGTTTAGAATCTTTAAGCAGATAAAACCTTCACCTAAACAACAATAGTTTTATACACCGGAAATCTATTGCATCATTAGTTTCTTTTCATAGCCTCCTGAGTTTTGCTTTAAGTTTTATTTTTTTTTGTTCTGCATTCAAGTTATTTTTTCGCAAGCAAATCCTGCCGGCATATTGGGGAGGATTGCTTTCAGTATTAGAAGTGTTGCAGAAATTATGTTTTCCATTATTTAACTCCATGTTTTTAATTCAATTATATTACATGTCTCTTTATTTATCAATCATGACTGAATAATTATATGTTTGTTATTATTTTGTGTTCGTAATGAATGATATGTCCGGCTAACTTCCCTAATATCGGTATGTAAGGTCATAAATTGAAGGGGTTCAATAATAAATTGGGATAAACATTTTATAAAATACTTTTTTGGTTTGGTTTCCAATTTTAATATTAAAAAATGTTTTGTTATGAGAGTAAGATACAAACGAAGGCTAAAATCAATAATCACGAGAGTGTGAGCTTTTAACTGGATAGTGGTAATCAAACATTAGTTTTAAATACAACGAGAGCGGTTTAGGAGTAATTAGATTCTATTTGTTTTCAAAAAGTATTTTTAGATTTTAAATGAGACAGCGAGAGCAAGCATTTAAGTTTAATAATATAGTCTGAGTCAATAATCACGAGAGTGTGAGATAAAGGTTTTTAAACTGATAGTTTCTACTGAAAAGTGTTTTGAATACTCATGGTATGCAATAACTTACTGAATCCCCAAAGTCAGATGAATTACGTACCGGTGTCCCTTTATCAAATATTTCATTTAAGTCTAAGCTTATTTTCGTCTAACCCGAAACCTAAGATTAATTATTAGCCTTAGCTTTACACGGTAACTTTAGATAGCAGTAACCCAATTATCAGTCCTTATGGGTTTGATATCTTTTAAAACTACGCGATTAAACTTTGCACTTGCAGTTACTACACCTGATAGACTCTTAAAGCCGCGGTCATCATTTTCAAAACACTTCTTTGATTTCTGATAGAAAGATGAATTTCAAAATAAAATGGTTAGGAATGTTAGGTCAACTATTTGTTATTTTTATTATGCAAGAAAGTTTGAGAAACTCGCAAATAATGAGAAGAGAAAGATGAGTTGAGATTGTGTAACTTGTGCATTCAATTCTATTTAATCAAAAGTAACTCACATAATTTATAGTTTATTGGTTAAACAATCAACCTAACTAATTAACTACACATTTGTTAGTCTGATAGTTTAAGCCTCTAGCAGAGAAATTGATTGATAACTATGTCTCTGTCTCAAATGATACGTAATTGAGCATTTATTTCCAACATAAACACTTTTGTTATGTAACTTTATCTCGATGTGCTACAAACATGAAAAATCCTTGCATATCTACTTCACATACCATCCCAATACTCTTCCTGCTTTTACACCGTTTCACACATCCCTACCCATCACTCTTATCTATAACATCTTCTCTTTCTCTCTCTCTCTCTCTCATCTCTTTCTTCTGCTCTCTTGCTTTCGTCTCCCTCTTCTTTTTTCTCCTCTTCTTCCTTCTTTCTCCTGCTATCATCAGGATTCTATTTTCAGTAAGATCATCACCATCATCTTCTCTATCTTTTGTTATTTGGTATCACACCAAAACAATAATGGTGTGTGAATCGGTTTACAGTGTGCGAATCGGTTGGATTGAGATTTTAGGGTTTCAAATTGTTCAAATCGATTTACATGCTTTTAGTCACTGCCATAGAAGAATACCCCCGTTCTTGCTTTATCACCTCTATTTTGTTTTTGTTTGGTTTTATTAGAAAGTTAGGGTTTTGATTTTGTAGTTAGGGTTTCTATGGTTGATTTGATGATTTTGTGGTTAGTTTTTCAGGATATAAGCAAGCATTTCCAATTTCTTCTGGCATGGTTCCCGTTAATTAATTTTCATAACAGTCCTAGTTAGTAAATTTCCATAAACTATATTGTTAACAAGGTTAACAAACACGAGTTTTTGGAAATTTTACAAAGATGTAGTTGACAAATTATTTGTCGTTATGTTTGACAGTTTGAACTCAAATTGTAAGAAGGATCTCAAAGTTGTAGTGAATTATTATATGAGAAAAACATACGTACCACATACCATCTATTTTTCCTGTGCTGATAAGTCATGTTTTATTTGTGCTAATACTCTATTTTACATGTTTGTGCCTCTGAAACACTAGCACTTGGACTTCAACATGCTGTAAGTTAGTTATTTATTATTTTGATCCGTATGGTTGTGTTTAGATTGATTTTTCCTTCACAATATTTAATTTGATCTACTGTGTGATACAAAAAGTTATTGGACTCTTTTTTGGAGGTCTTAATGCAACATCTACACTTATAGTATTAGTAGTTATTATCTACATCCTTTTGAGTTTACAGTTTCATTGTATATTTGTTATGCTTGACTTTTGATGTTGAAATCCCCATAATTCAGTAATTAAACTTCGTGTTTATGAAATTTTAGGTTTTGTTATTAACCATACACCACTATTTTTTCAACGGAACTCGACAGAGGCATCCTCGTGTTAGGTTTGCAAAAATTGGAGATTATATGTTGTTTGTGCAAGTGTGGAATCCCAAGTGATCATGAGTTCGTAGATTGAAATTTGAAATTACTTTTAGAATAAATTTCAAAACATATTTTGGTTAATTTTGGATTTTATTTTGATTTGAGAGCTACATTGGAGTATGTACTCTTTACTTCTCTTAGCTCTCTGTTATATATAGTTGCAATTTTGATTTTTAATTTTCATGTTGTGTTAAATGAACAATTTGATCATTGTAATACGGTGGGAGAATTGACTTTACTGGTTTTTTTGCTTTTTATCGTACATGGCCCTTTGCTGGAACTCATGTTCAATGCCCCAAGTGATTCAGATGGAGATCTGCCCCTGGCTATTCAACACTTTTGACAGATTCTTTGAATCTTGACTTGACTGCCCTAGATCAATTAGACATCAAGTCATGCCCCTGTAGTATGAAAGGCCTGTTACTAGAAATGTCTTTTCATACGAGGTGATTCTGTTCATTGAGAGGATTTTCGTTCATTGAATATCCATTGTGCGAATTTCTCTGCTGTCAAACAATTAGTCATATGCAAACAATGGAATTTTTAAAAATGCAAAGCTTATGTCTGTCTTGAAGTTTTGAAAATGCATTTTTAGTAAACAAACAAAATTTTGTAAGAATATGAATTTAACTCAGGATTTATAGTAAACCTTATGGGAGTCAGGATACCTTTTGTAACGATGTGCTTTCGAACTAACCCATGCTTCAGTTAGTACTTTTAAGGGTTGTAACATGGCCTGGTTCACGGGTTAAGAAACAAAGGATAAAGGCTCAAACTTATTTGTACCCAACCCATTCTTCGTGATATTCTTCAGTCCTATACTCAATTAATTGTGCGTTTAAATCCCAATTGAGTCTAGAATCTTTGCCCTGATATTCCAGTGATGGTTCAGATACCGAAAGTTTATTTGAGAAGGCAGTCATTTGTTTGTAACATTTTTTCTTTTGTTGAGGATTTATAGCGACCTTTTTTTTAATATTTTATCATCCCTACCTTTTTATTGAATTATTTCTTTTGTAATTACAGTCAGCGGGATGCCCAATTTTTTCTTAAGTCTCCTTCATAGGTTTTGACTTAACGGGCTTTTCTTTTGAAAAATAATGACTGCCTGTTTTAGTGGTTATGGGGAACCATCACTGCTTTTGATTTGGAAGAGCATCTTTGACACTATTCGTCGTGTATGAAGGTAGAGTTTGTGACTGGATGCACATTTAAATTAACTGAGAAACTACCCTGCCCCAGGTTATGATTAAAGGTTTCAATTTGCGTGAAAAAGAAAACTCCTACTTCTTAGGCTTAAAGGGGTTAACTAGGGATTATCTTCCTTATAACTCCACTATTTAGGATTTGAAACAACGCTTGTACATCGTCAGCAAGATCTATTCAAAAGCATATTGTATGAGATTATGGTATTGTTTTTGTCATCCTCCCTCTAAAGGCTTACAACTTTTAATCGAGAGTTGAATATCATAAAAAAGGAAGTAAAAGCTTAGTTTAAATATAGTCAAAACGAATGGATTACTTCAAGCCAAACATATGCAACGCATTAATGGAAAGAACCAACATTTAACATAAAATAAGTGTTCTAACAATCAAAAGAAATTAAAATTTGAAAATTCAAATGAAATAAACGCTCTCAAACTTGGCCATGATTTGGCATGGGAGAAATGATCACATTGGGGGTCTTAGGAGGGTCAAATTCAACCTCCTTAGCATAAATCATGTCTTGAATCTTGTTCTTCAACGCCCAATAGTCATTCATATCATGGCCATGGCTATTGGAATGGTATACACACCTTGCATTAGGATGATAGCTAGAAGTGGAAGTATTGGTATTCTGAAAAGGATCCTTCAATGTTATCAGCTCTGCTTTCAACATGTGTTGCAGTGCCTATGATAATGGCATGTTGATCTTAGTAAATTGTCTACTAGGTGCATCCGGCCTATTCTAATTGCCTTGCTACGTATGTTGCGTTGGTGCGGGATTGGAGATTAGCACAACTCCCACAGATTGGTTATAGTCTCTCTTATTACAACCCTTCTGGGCCATACACAACATTGGCTTCCTTCTTAACACCAAACAACTTTTTCTCAGCATTAAAAGAGGTAGCCATCGGGATCTTCCCATTCTTGATACCACTTTCAATTCTTTCCCCAGTCAGAATCATCTCCGTAAAGCCGAACGACGAGCTTCTAATCAATAAGTTAAAGAACGAGCCTGTTAGAGTACATATGAATATGTCTACCATTTCCCGATCAGTCAGAGGAGGTTGCACCCTGCCAGCTAAGTCCCTCCATTTCTGTGCATATTCTTTGAACCCTTCTCTTGAGCCCATTGACATATTCTGCAATTGCACTCGAGTTGGTGCCAGGTCAGCATTGTATTGATATTGCTTATAGAAAGCAACATCCAAATCTTCCCAGGTGTGGATATTGGTTCCTTCCAGCTGATAGAACCATTCCAGTTGTGTGCCAACCAAACTTTCTTGGAAGAAATAGACCCATAACTTTCGGTCAGCAGTGTGAGGCTGGATCTTTTTGACGTATGACCTCAGGTGAAGTTTAGGACAAGAGACCCCACCATATCTGGAGAAGACAGGGACCTTTAACTTAGGTGGGATGACAACCCCTGGGACCAAACCTAATTCACTGAAATCTAGTCCTGGTATCTTCTAGACTTTTATTTCCCTGAGCCTGTCCTCCAACCGCTTATATCTGTCATCCGCAGGAGGATACTGTTCGTCATAAAAGTCTTCGTCTTCAGGAGTATTCTCATAACCCTGATTGTTCTTTCCATCTTCATCATTTTTGTCATCTTCTTCAGAGGAGTCATCTTCCACTTGGATTGGTTGAGAAGGGTCCTTGAACCTCTTCCCCATGTTAAGGACATCAGCAGGCTTTTCGGTCTTCCTTTTCTTGGCGACGAGCGCCAACAGCTCTTTTTGCCCTTGGGCCAGATTCATGAGAGTTTCCTGGAACTGGGCGTGTTGAGCCTGTAGATCCTTTACATTTTGTTCGAGGGCCATTTTTCTACTGAAATAAACAGCGATAAAATGAGAAACCTGTCTTTAGAACTACTTGTTATGTAATGACATGCATGTAATGTTTTCAAGGATCTCGCGGGATAGACAAAAGTGAACTGTTAGAAGTTGTTGTAGCTTTGACTGAAGAACTTTGCGTCTTTGAACGTCCTTCTATGAGAATAAAGATCACCATGTCAAGTGGGTCCTAGCTTTTGACTCAATAGTTTACTTCGGTCTTTGACGACATTGGTTAGAGGAAAATAAGTCCCCTTTCCCCTTGCTAAATGTCGGTTCACGATACTTTGACGATATTTAGTTAGAGAAAAATAAGTCCTCCTCCCCCTTGCTAGGCGTCTAGTTTATGATTACCTACATCGCAGGCCCTTGAGATCCTTGAAGTGGGTAATGGTAATGTTATGTCATGATGTCATGATGTGTAAGCTATGCACCAAGCAAAAGCGTAAGGCAGTGAAAACAAGTAAGTCTTGCAAGAAGTCCAAGTTATTGGATAATGACTACAAACTAGTCCTGCAAGGAATTCAAGTTGTTAGATAATGAATGCAAACAAGTCACACAACTAACCTTAGGTTCGGGCTTGCATGGAGTTTATAGGTAAGTACCCTCTTGAAGTTTAGTTGGTTCAACCTGTCCTAAAAGAAGTAACTGGGTTCTAAGGAATCTCAATATCACCAATCTTTCTCTCAGACATTGTTTCAGCACAAGCTTCTTTATTAGCAATCGAAATATCCCAAAAGTCCGATCTCAATGAGTGTAGTATCGAGTATCAACCAAATTTAGTCTTGTACCAAAGTCGACTATCTCATTACTTTCTAATGGCCAAGTTGTTCGACTAAGGTTCTACGGTCAGTTAGTGCTTTAAGACACTACACAACGGCCCCGTATTCTCCTCGGCTGGACTCAAAGGGATACCGGTACCAACAAATGTGTCACACTAACATAGCTATCACTTTAACCATGTCAATATTACGCCGCATAATCCCCACGATCTATTGCTACTTACCTAATGTGCCCCCAGATCCAGGTATAGGATCTATACAAGAATACCTAAACAACCTTTCAAGAATAAACCAAGCAAGTCAAACAGGGAAAGCAATTAAAAAATATGAACTATCTCTAAGGTAACCCCACTTTTGGAAGTTTTCTTCCTCAACAGAGTCTCCAGTTCTGTAATACGGTGGGAGAACTGACTTTACTGGTTTTGTGCGTTTTATCGTAAATGTTGCGGTTAGCAAGAGTCGCCGCCAACTTTTCTTTTATCCAACAAAGGAAAGGGTGAAAAGAACAGGAAATACCTTTTTAAAGATTTTAAGTTCAGGGGGTAGGTTATGGAAAGGGAAGGTATTAGCACCCTTTCCATCTGTAGTTATCTACAGGCTCTTAGTTGCTACCTCACTTTGAAAATGCTTTTTTTTGTAAGTGTATTTTTGAAAATATTTTGAAAAGACGCCTTAGTGCGGCAAACTTTGTAATTATTCTCGTATCATTGAGAATGCATACAAAGTATTTTTTGTCTTTGAAAATATTTAGAAAAAAGAGAGTGTATATGTGAGAAATGGTTTTATTTTATGAGCAAGCTATCTACCTACTCGAATGGTCTTTGTTCTTTTCCTCTTTTCCTTTAGATAATTCTATCTTGCCATTAGTTGGTGGGTAGCCCTATCATTGGATGTTTGAGGGACAAGCGCGGGTCATTGTACAGTCATAAAGGCAACTTGTAGGATGCTTTAGAAATTTATCATAAGGGACTAGATCATTTACCTAAAGGCAACATCGAGGGGTCATCGAGGGACTGTGATCTTTTTAACTGAGGGTCTTTGCTAAAGCGTCCCACGTTCGAGGGACATGACTGTTTTTCCAAAGGTAACAAGTGGAGGTACCTTAGAGGTCTGTGTGTGCGAAGTATGTTGTGTTTTAGTTACGTTTATATTGGATATTAGGTGTTCTAGTGTTTGCTTTTAGGTCTTACCATGCAATCCTATTAAGCACACATCTAGCAGTTAAGTATATACAAGTGCAGAAAAATAAAAATGCGGGAAGTAAAGTCTAAACTATTACATCGCTTCGGGATGGGGGAAATACAAACAAAAATGGGAAAAGAAAAATGTAAAAAGTCCTAGTTTAAACTATTACATCCCTTTGTACAATTACATAATCCATGAAAATAATGCGAATAAAGCAAACAAATGCGTGGAGGAGAAAAGGGAAAAGATGAAAAAACCATAAACGAGTTCTAAGCATTGGAAAAATGTTTTTTTGTTGTTTTTAATTGGGAAATATAATTAAATTACGAGAATATAATTCTAATTAGTTAATTAATTAAATAAGGGTGATTAAATAATTAATAAAAATTAATTTAATTAATAAAAAACTAAATCTACTATTTTTGTGATTTTCTGATTTTTTGTTTATTAAAATAAAACTGATTTTTTAAAAAGGAAAATATTAGTTATGCAAATCAATTAATAAAAAAAAGCAATAGGCCAATCATGACATTTCGTTCTGCCACACCTGCGTTGACCTCCTCTGCATTTTTCAAACCACTATGGAGGGTGGAAAACACCATCATTTCCGATGGAGGTTTTTCTTCAAAACCTGCAAAATCAATAATAAAAAAAAAGGAAAACTCTAGATCCAGTATATTGGATCCTACAATCTCAGTGGTGCCATTAGTTTAGCCTAAAGACGCCTGTAACATGAGATCTGAATCTTTAAATTCTTCGTGCCCTAACAATGGCACGTTCTTATTTCTGCATCAAGACTCACATGTAAAACATCGAATACCTTCCAATGATGCATATGAACAGATTAATCATGTCAGCAATGGTTAATAATGCCTGAGATCAAAGTTTCGAATCTTCACGACACTTACCAACCAGCTTGAATGGGAGGAGAGGTTTTGGTGTGCTTCAGGCCTATATCAGGACTGGATATGACTCTTGGAGGTCTCAGGAGTGTATTGATGGCCTTGGTTTAGATTGATAGCGCCTGTAAGTGAAGTTACAGATTTTGCAACTTTTCTTTGATTTTTGAGAATTTTGAAAGGGCTCTTGTATGCAAGGATTTTCTTCCCTTTTGAGCTTGCATTGTTGTGCTTAAATATAAGAATGGAAGGAAACAAATAAATATGAAAAGGAAACAACTCATTCACGGCTATGAGACAAAAATCCAACACAATAAGAAGTTTCCATTTTTGAGTGATTCTTGCCCTTTTGAACTTGCAATGAACCTGGACCATTTGTGTGTATCTTGAACAAATTATTGGGCCCTTGAATGATCCAAATAAATTACACTTAAGCATTGATCCATTTACTTGATATTTCACTTGATTTCTTTTGTATTTAAATGAATAAAAATTCAAATAAATAGAAATGAAATTCAAAATAATGCATGGATATGTTTAGAGGCTCTTGGATATGTCATGAGTATGTTTGAACTCTAAAAAGTTAGGCCCAATAACCTAAAATCACAAATTTGCTCAATTAAGATTTCATGCATTTCTTGAAAATTGCCCAACTTGTTCACCTCTTAACTTGCTCATGTTTAATCCTTTAAAGATGATCTTTGACTTTTTGAAAATCTCAACATGTCCTTTACACTTTATCTTTTGATCATTTTTGGATTTGGAGACACTATATTGATGTAATTTACCTTGACAAAAAGTGTCTTTTGTTGACTTTTGAAAATGACCTATAATGTACTAGATCATATCTTCCAAATGAAGCATTTTTTAGACTTGAGATTAAAAGAAAAGTTATAGAGAATTGAATTTTCTTCAAAATTGGATTTGGTTTAGGAAAATTTGATGAAGCATATGAAAGTTATGTCTGGTCAAAGTTCAGTTGACTTCTCATAAGGAAACCCTAATTTGGCAATTCTTGACTTTTAATGATCTGAGGGCTTTCCTTGAGGAATCATGATCAACCCTTGATCAAATGATGAATATCACTTAAAAATGTTGATGTTGACTAAAAATCTTGAAGTTTGACTGTATGTTGACCATAGTTGACTTTTTGACCAATACAGTTGACTTTCAATCACCTGAGCCATTAATTGAGCAAACTTGTGATGTAGGACTTGAAACTTGATATGAACCTTATTGACAACCTATGGAGAACCATGAAAGCCACTTTAGACCTTTGCAAACCAAATTTCCTTGAGAAACTCAAAACCCTAGTTGTAGGCTCTTGACTTAGGAGGAGCATTTGACTGGTTATCCCTTGAGATTCTTGAGTATTTGAGGAGCCTTGAAAGAATGCCTTGAAGAAAATGGGGGGGGGGGGGGATTTTGGGGTACAACAATCTTGATTTTAAAATATGAAGGTATTGTAGGGTAACCGTTAATCTACATTATCCTATGGCATATGTATCAGTGTTTTGGCTTCGCCACTATAGTTAATATCAAGTAAACTACTGATAATACGAGTTTAAACGTAACCACCTTATTATATATAGATTTATAATACTGATTGATGTAAAAGTGCAGGTTGAAGCTGAACTGTTATGATTAACTAGTTTAATGGTTGTGAATGGTTAACTGTTTTTTTTCTTCTGTTATAGATAATGAATTATTTTTTATATGTGGATGGTTTAGTGCATTATTGGAATAAAAATGATTGCCATTTGATTTCTCTTAATTTTGTGATATTTGTTTCGAACTGGTTATCTAAGAGCTACTTGAGAACCTATCACTTATGTTTACATTTTTGTTTTCTCAGGTGTATTTGAATCATTCTTGGATGCAAATTTACACATGCCATTCTACACAATGTTGGATATTTTGATTGATTCAGAATATCAAATTTTGTTTTTGTGAGATGCATCACACAAATGTTTCAAATATGTGCAAGAGGTTTAATCTTCTTTCAGTCATCCATAGTTAGAGTCAATGTGAAACCATGACAAAGAGTATCAAAGCAAGCAGAGACTTCATTTAACTTCCCAGGAAGCTACAATCATATGGTATGTTGTATCCCATTTATAATGGTCATCTATCAATAGGTTCACCAGACTAAGTACATGTAATTGTTGCATAAGCTTTTATATTATTTATACGAGATCATTCCTTAACTAATGCAAATAAAGAGAAGCAACAACCTATTGAAGAACCTGTCCAGGCCGTACAGAAGATGGTGGAGAGGAAGTCAGATACGCTCATAGTAAAGTCATGGCTCATCTCATACTTGTAGGGTGAACTGGTGGTGGAAGCAACATAAGCACTAGCACATTTTAGGAAAATTACGGTAGACTTGGGAGAAGATATTGAGTATTGTAACACCCCCTTTCTACCCCACACAAATATATAACATAATCAGAGTAAATTAGCATGCACATCACAAAAGGGCGTAACATTTACTTCACAACAACAAATCCAATACACTGGTCATATTCATAACACGCATTTAGACTCATGTTCCATACCATAACACATAAGCATCTCGCAGCGGAATAATTCTTAACTCAAAATGATAATATTAATGATTGAAATTCCATACTAACAATCATATCATAAAATACTAGGCACTAAAGGCCATCATCACATACATCTCAATCAAACATAAATATCTAGAGAGTATAACAACATCTCTCAAATAAACATGAATATCATAGACATAACATGAATCCAAAGGTTCCCCATATTACATAGACCAGAGCATGCCTCACTACCTAGTAAATGGATAACCGAGAATCTAATCTCCTCTAACTAATTCTTGCTAGAAGCACAACCGCTATCCTTGGTATCTGAGTGATGTCATATAAAACATCATTCCAACAGAAGGGTGAGAATTCATATCTTTATAGAAATCTATAATAATAAGTAATACATAATACACATACATCAAATGAATTCATCATATTTCACATAATCATGTATACAACATACTTCAAAATAATTCACATGATTACCTATACAACATTTCTCAATGATTCAAAATTCAAATATAATCAATCACAAATACCACAAATGTAACATTCACACCAAAATCACATAATGCACACCAATTCCAAATTTCACATCGACACATGTGACTCCAATGCAACGCAATGCAATATGAATGGGTACCAAATATTATCCTTACCGTTCCAGTCAGATCCATCCCTCAGACAGATAACCACCAATAAAAGATTGATTTGGCCTTAAGCTTTCAAACCCACTTCAACGTTAGGTTTGGGACAAGTCAATAATTCCCACATAATTACTAAACACTGCATCTTGACACAAATGATGCATGTACATGTGCAATCTCAACAATCATATACAATTAAAATCATCCCTCAATCTTAATCATATAAGTATATTTCACACAATTCAACATATTTGAATTATCTTCACCAAATTGCACAACATACATATATCATGTCATCAATTACATATCATGTATTCACATGGAAGTCATCACCTCAACACATCATAATAACACATAGCAACAATGTCAAATCATGTTATTCTCATCAATCATCATTTTACAATCAACATAAACACATAATCCAAATATTATATTCATACCAAAAAGCAT
Source organism: Vicia faba (assembly GCA_948472305.1). Classification (NCBI taxonomy): domain Eukaryota; kingdom Viridiplantae; phylum Streptophyta; class Magnoliopsida; order Fabales; family Fabaceae; genus Vicia; species Vicia faba. Next base: position 242,283 of record CATIWC010000897.1, on the reverse strand, counting down.
TCCAATAAATAATCAACCACTGTATTCAAATGTATTTTGAAGTAATAGAAAATAATTTTAGCTTTTCGTAGGTTCGAACGCCGTGTCAAATGGACATCGAGTAAATAGTTATGGATCTTTAAAGTTTACCAAAATGCTGTCAAAATATAGGAAAATCGATTTCACTAATGGGTAAATCAATTTTCCACTGAACAGAAGCAATTTTCACCAATTTTAAGTACGAAAATCAGTATTTTTCTATCCCAAACCCCATATTTGAACCCAAAATCATAATTCTTCATACATCACTTCATACCCACATATCACATAACATATTGCTTCAATTCAAAGTATCAAAACATCATTCAAACATCAATTTCATGGATTCTCATCCAAAACCTAAACATGTCAAAACCTAGAAATTGAAATTGAAATCCCTAATTCATGTTACTACCCATTACATACTCATATATAATTCCATAATAAAAAGAAGTCTCACCCTTATCTTAGATGTAGACTCTTTCTAAGATTTTTCTCGTCTCTTCTCATTTTCTCCCTTCTTCCCTTCTTTTCTCCGTTTCTTCTCTTCTCTTGTTTTACAATTCTATCTCTTTTGTTTCACAATACCTTACTAATCTTTATTTCACTAATGGACTTATCTCACCCACCCATTCTAATGTGACACTTAAGGCCCAATACTCAATATTATTATTCTATTAACCCAAAACACAATTAAACAATTAATCCAAATATTCACAAAATCACATAATTTAATTAATTACTATATCAAATAATAATTAATAAAATAAATAATTATTAAAATAATTACTAAAGAAAAATGGAGGTGTTACAAGTATCAAGTCTGCAGATGAAGTGATGGGTAGTATATATGCAAATGGACATCTTTACTTTGTTTTGTTCTAATTTCATCTGTAATGCACCTAATATTTTCCTTTTGGTCTGCACTAGGAATATGCAGAACTCACAATTGTTTGGCTAGAACCTTTTCTCGAACAAATAATAAATATATTTCCATGTGCTTAGTCATGGCATAAAAAATAAGATTGTAAGCCATAACCACTGTATTTTCATTGTTACAGAAAATAACAGGAGGAGCAACTGAACTTTGAGCTCACAGAGAATAGCCTGTAGCCAAAGCATCTCAATAGTAGTCAAGTCTAGACTTCTATATCCAAACTTCTATAACGTAGTGGATTTCATGGGAGTAAATATTGAGTTAGCATCTTGCATTAGTATCCTATGCAATAAATCACTATTATACTTGATTTGAGTCAATAAACGAGAATGCCTTCATATTTAAAATATGTGCACAATCTTCAGGTTTTTATTAAACTAGTAAGAAACCCGTGCTATCGCACGGGTCCCGTCTAGGTTCACGTTACACGTCTATAAGATCATCATTTATAAAGTATGAATTTCATTCTTCAATTGGTTGATATTTACATAGTTACAAATATAGGATAATAATATACACCAACTTTTAAGCATTCATTCGTACTTATAATAAATCGTACAATCGATTCTCTAACTTCAATTATATAAATAGCAACAACAAAATTTAGAGATAGACATTAAAATAAACAGTCTACCGCTGATATCTCATAGATACGTTCACATCTACCCGTGAATTCATATGAGTTAACAAACCCAGTTGAATCCAAATGAGTTAATTCTAAAAATTTATTAGCTTATTTTTCCAAACCTAAAATGTATGATAGCTCCCCGTCAAATTTCAGTTTTAAACCTTTCTTATCTTATTATATCATATTTACATTTTTTACAACCTACTATGTATGACAGCTCCCGGTTAAACTAAAAACTTAAAACCTTCTTATTAGATCATATTTACATTTTTTACAAACATAAAATATATAACAACACCCCGTTAAAATATAATAAACTATGTAAAATATGCTCATTTGAAGTTAATTTAAAATTATGAAGTTAATTTGAAAATATTCTGATAAGTTTTAGTTATTTCATAAGTTTAAAAAAATTACAAAATCTCAATTGATTTTGTTTTGTTTTATTAACCTTTCTATAAAAATCTAAATAATTTCAAAATATATTTTTATCTCAAATAAGGATCTAAATAATTATAAAATAATTTTTATTCTTATATTTTTAGAATGGTAAATTAAATATTTAATTTTGGAATAAAAAAAGTTATAATTTGTAGTCAGAGTAATCATAATTTTTTCAGATACTTTAGTTCTCATGTTTAATATTTCTTAAAAATACATAATTTTTATTAATATTTCATAAAAATACATGATTTTAAATATTTTTTAGTAACAAAATATTATTTAAACTATAATAATACTTACTTCCAATTTTAAACAAATCATAGTTTTGCTAAAAAATAAATAAAATAATATTATTCTTATTAATATTTCTTAAAAATATATAATTTTTTAATAGTTATTTATAAGAAACTCATTTTTAAAATGAAATTTGTTTAAAAATAATATAAAATTTTATCAATTTCAATTATTCACTTTATATATTTAATTACAGGTTAATCATTACTCATTTTAGTATAACTATTTTAAAATAAATTTATTTTATCATTTTAGAATAAATCATAAATCATGTAGTAATTTATATGATTTTTTAGATACTTTTAATTATAGTGTATAGTGACAATTAATGAGTGCATTATGTGTAGTGTAGATTCAATTGAATACATTATAAATAGAGAATATATTCATGTATTTCATAGTAATAATTATGAGGAATAAAGTTTCAATTTTTAAAAACATACTAGCATTCAAAATCATATAATTTTTTAAAATACTTTTTGAATGCTATTTAAAATTATATCAATATTATATAGTTTATTTTTATTAATTAAATATAATTTAATTTTAAAGAATCAATTAAACTTTTAAAAATAATTTAATTGAATTAGTTAATTACTCTTTAATAAAATTATCATACATATAATGGTTTTTTCAAAACTATTCTATAATGAAATATTAAAAATAAATTATTTTAAGAAATCTTAATAAAAATTTGGTTATAAATATATTAGCAGACTCATTTCCATTTATAAATATATTAGTAATTTATTCTCGTTTATAAATTAAAAAAAAAAAACTTTCTTTTACAAATAAAACAATAAAGGTGTATGGTAAATTATGATCAAAATAGCAACTTCATCTACACTAAGTGGTGATTTATATATGATCGCCTATTTCACATTAGAGTGTGACCAACATTAAATAATTCATAACATTCTTCCTATAAAAAATATAAATGGATAGAATCAATTATTTAAAATATTAATTAGATATTATTTAAAAATAATATGATTATTTGAATTCACGCAAAAATAGTTTAGATAATAAAAATTAGTTCTCAACAATCCTAATAGGATGCATTTAGATTTTGTTTTTGAGAGATCATGTTTTTATTAAGCCACTTTAACATTAAAACTATAAGGGAGAAAATTATAATCAATGTTTTGATTCATACATTTTTAAAATATGCATCTCAAAACATATAATTTAATAAATGAAAGGTATATATATTACTGTATATCCATCTATTTCGCTCATCCGAAGATACGAATCGTTACCACCACTGAATGCAGCAAACATGTTAGCTTAATAGGCTGTCTTTTTCAGATAGAGTCTATATTTCTGCAGCTGCTATAGTCATATTGCAATTCCCACAAGCTTCCCAATATTTCTATACCAAAAATCACATAATTCAAACAATGAAACCATCTGTAGCATATAAACATAATAATAAGAGTACACAAAAGCGTGGCAAGGTGATTATCATGAATGATAACATAAAGCACTGTTTGATTTAAGAAAACACTATCCATTTTATATTTTCACTTTTATTTACAAATTGTGACCTTATTTTTATACATTCCACTCCAACTTCACTAACAACCACTAACACTCCCCAACTAACACAACTAATTGCATATCTATTTATTCTGCTCATCCGAAGATACGAATCGTTACAACCACTGAATGCATCAACCATGTTAGCTTGATGGGCTGACTTTTTCAGATAGAGTCTATATTTCTGCAGTTGTTATAGACATATTGCAGTTCGCAATTGTTTTCCAATATTTCTACACCAAAACTACAGAATTCAAACAATGAAATCATCTGTAGCATATAAATATGATAATAAGAGTACACAAAAGTATGACAAGGTGATTATCATGAATGATAACATTATAAATCATTGTTTGGTTTAAGAAAATAATATCATTTTGGAGTGAAGAATCAGACAGATAAATAGCAAAAAAAGATAAACCTTTGTTGTAGCATCATGAATCAAGGAGTAAACCTGAAAGGAAAATCACAAGTTCCCATGAGTTCAAGGGACACGTGCAACTCTACAACAGTGCATATCAAAAATCAAATACTAAGAACACAAACCTTTTTGACAACAACTTCATTTATCAGAGGGCCCTGATTAGAGATGAAATATGGAGAGACTACGTAAGCAATTTCCATTGTTGGTAAAAAGGAAAAATGAATTCTCGGAAAAATCGATTATCAAATTAAAAAGTTAACTACTTGTACCACACCTTCACTAAAACCATCTCCAACTTTCATACCCTGAACAACATCAAGCAATGCATTTGCAAACTTGTTATATATACCTTCACCAAAATAACGGCAATAGTGCTTCAAACATATGCAGTTCAAAATAAGCTCATGTTCAAAGCATCAAACGTCAAGAAAAGTATCACTGCAAATAAATATGATGCACAAACTAAACCTTAAACCTCTTTAACTAATCCAAAATCTATTGGCTAATCAAAATTATCGGAAAATTAATTAATTACCTTCGATACCAATTTTAGTTTCAAAGAAGGACTATCAGTGTGAGAACTTTCCAGCAACATATCTGAGAAGAGAATCAAAAAATGAAATACGATACATTGTTGATTAAGATAGAACGATGTTAGAAGAAAGAAGAAGATCTAGTTATGAAGAAAAAGAAGAAGAATGCGACGACACAATGGTTTTAGGGTTTCTACAGTGGATGTAATATTTAACTCGGTGAATCTTGGAAAAAGTTTGCTGAAAATCAAAGGTTTTGCTCTTGGGAAATGATGTTTTGGATTGTAAATCGTGAAACATGTGAGAAGTTACAAATTTTCGACTGACTGCTCATATTCTGTAGTCCGTATTGATGTTGAATTATTATTTAGCGTGATAACATTAATCAGGGTTTAGTGGAACAATTTATATAATTAAAATAATATAAAAACCAACAAAAATTAGAGTTGTGACACATCAGTGACATTTAATGTCAAATAAATATAAAACAAATAAAGTTTAAAAAGTCACTAATACTTCTTGTAATGAGATTAATTATGACTTTTAATTAGAGATTTATCTTTTCTTTCCAAATACTTAGTTTTTATATATTTATAATAGATATGAAGTATCATATTTATAAGCAAAACAACATTATAGTTGAGAAAAGTGTATTGTTAAAAATATTTGGCTCTGTTAAAATTGTTTTATTTTTTATTTTAAAATGCCGTATTTAGTTTGTAGTGAGATTGTTTTTCTATTTAACTCTCATGTCAATGTGATGTTAGAATTGTTTTATTTTTATTTCTAATGGTGTATACTCAAAATTTTTAAAACATATATAAGTGTTATTATTATTTATTTTTTACTTTCACCATGTTAATATACTAAAATAACCCTTGAAATAATATATCTCTTATATTAAGATGTTCTGGCTAGCAAAGTAGGCAATTAATATATGATGTATGTATAGTTTTTGACTTTATTTGATTACTATAGTATCATTACTATTTATTCAAATTAAAACAAAAACGGTCTTATTGGTATGGTTCAGGTAGTATCCTACCAAACTAATGTAATCACTTAAATATATTCACATTGACCTTGATACTTTTGTTTCATTGTTTCAACACATATCATAATGGGTTATGAAAGGAAAGCATTAAGGTGTACCTTGATAATTGAATTTTTTAGTGCGTCATTTTTAATTATTAAAATGATTTTTCACTTTTGCAAAATCAAAATGACCATTTTCACTTTATTTTGAGTAATTATTAAACCAATATGTAATTGTTAAATAGTTCCCAGACTTTTGTAGTAATTATTAAACTAATATGTCTAAAATAAATACGCATAATATATCAGTATTCATGCGAACGCAGAGGTAACACACCAGTAATATTTAAATGAGCGGATAATCATATTAAAATTTGTACAAATATATAAATTATTATTTTTTTTACAATTAAATAAAATAAAAGTAAAGTAATGTATTAATTCAAACACGAGAAAATATATTATTTTTTAATTATTTATGCATTAAATATTTTTATTTTGAAGTTATTTTTAATTTAAGATAAATCTAATTTAAAAATAATTTATGAAAAATTGAAATATATATTATTATTGTAACAATTTTTTTAAATATGTATTTCTTTTAAAAATAATAAACTTTTAGTGTAAAACAATTTTATTTTAATTATTTATATTTTTAATACATTTCGAAAACACAACCGTGTTTAATACACCAGTATCTGTGTGAACGAAAGGATAACACACAAACTAACGTGTGAACCAACGAGTAATCATATCAAAATTCGTGCGAACGCACAAGTTATTACTTATTTGTAGAATTGAATAAAATAAAAATTTAAATAATGTATTAATTCAAACACGATAAAAATTAAAATAATTTAATATAATAATTTAAGTATAATAATTTAATTTTAAAATTATTTTTTATTTAAGATAATATTGTTTAAAGATAATATATGAAAAATTGAAATATATATTATTGACGAAACAATTTAGGTAAAACAATTTTGTTTTGATTATTTTTATTTTTATTACATTTCGAAAATAAAAGTGTGTGTACCATATCAGTACTAGTGCAAACGCATGGGTAACACACCAGTACTGTGTGAACGTACGGATAACCATATTAAAATTCCCGAGCGAACGCACGAGTTTTTACATTTTTTGTACAATAAAATAAAATAAAATTAAAATTTATGTTAGTTGTACTACTAACTTTTCATTTTTTATATATTTTAAACCATAGTTCAAAATTTAATAAATACAATATTAAACTTAATTATTTTAGATCATTCTCTTTTTAAATTTTTATGTAAAACTATTTATCTACTGATTTTCAACTAATTCTAATTTTGGATATTTATTTGTCTAATTTGTTAAACTTTATAAACTCTTTAATTATTACAACCCTATCAACCATAAAAACATTTTTTTCTTCTATTTTTCAAAATTGTTTTTCACAAAGTATGTATTTAATAGTTTTCTTAACAATAGTTGTTTTTAAAAACTTATACAATTATCTTCCCGTCTTTTTTTTCTTCTTCTTTTTTTTCAATAATATTTTGATATTTTCTAATTTGTTTGAATTTCTATAACAAACTGATGACAATTCTGTGGTCCACACCTATACCCGTGCGGGCGCACGAGTATCCCACTAGTTTTTTTAGACACTAAGACTTCAAGCATTTCCTTTCTGGCTTGTTTCCTTATGAAGTGAAACTATTCTATATATGCTTGCTCCCCCCTTGTGAAATTATATTTTAGGCTAAATTTATGGCTCACTTATTATCAATCACAAGCTTCAATAAATTTTGCACTTCACGTTTCAGCTTCATCAATAATGAATCTAACCAAATTGCTTGACATGGAGCAAATATGGCAGCAAGGTACTATGATTCACATGATGACATAGTTGTGATAGATTTTTTTTATTTGTACACCGGTAAATGACAACCTTCTTGTACATAAAAACATAACATGGGTTATTTTTTCTATCGGTTTTGTCACCACAACAACCAGGATCTAGGACATAATTGTATTGTCTACAATTTTCCATTGGTGTCAGCCAATCCCTTAGGGAATCTTCCTATGGGAGTTGAGTAAATTGTCACTTCCGCTTTTCCTTTTCTTTTAAGTGTTAAACTATCTCAGTAACATCTTCTTACCACCTCTTGATTACCTATAAGCATGCTTAACCTAGTTGTATAAGGATATTTCATTATCAAATAAAGGGTTGATAAAACATTCACAATGGCGTTGAAAGTTGGCATACCGATAATAATGTTGTATGATGAAAGAACATTCACCTTTCTGTATCTAACCTTTATGGCCTTAGAGTTATCTCTCCTCTCGAATGTTGCTAATATTGTGATATATCCATGGACCTGCACCTGTTTTCTAGAAAAACCCACCAACAAAATTTTAAAAGGTTGAAAGAGCTCGAGATCTAGAATTAAACCTTCAAATGAATCCCATTAGAGGATGGAGGTCAAGTTGCTTGGATCCTGAGGACCCTTTTGACGTTTTAGTATTCTATTTGCATATTAACCACCTTAGTGTCATCTTCATGGGGGTATAACTCCCTCTGTGCATATACTAGATAAGCTAATCTCTATTAAGGAAACACTTTTCTTAATGGGTAGAGTGTTATCGATATATGCTACTTGGCGGGCATATCTTTTCCTAGACGAACTTGTCTCTCCCCTTTCTGTGAACCCTATAACAATTATTTTCAAGGTGTGATATGCTTGAACGGGGTCATGCCTTTCTTCAATACTTTGACTCCTTATAGGTTGGGTTAATCTCTGGAAACCGATCTCGACAAACACACTATTCTTTCTAAACTTTGGGAATTACTTCATGCACACCTCTATAGACATACCTATTGGATGAGTTGCTCGATATCTCTTTTTAAAAGGTGATAGTAATTAGTATATTTCCCTCTTATCTTGTGATACTTGCACCATTTACTCATCTCACTCCCCCATTACGTTTCCTTTAGAGGTAAGGGGTTCGAGAATGACCCGATGTGACAGACCTCCTTGAAGATCTACTCTCTCATTGTATTCAGTATAGTGGAATGATCCAAAGGCCTCATAATAGGCTTAAATGCGACATTTTCTTGCACTAGAATAGGGTTCTGGTTCATCCACTAGCTTCCACCTCACTTCTTTGCATATTGAGTTCTTATTTATGCATTTGTTTTCTTCTCCTTTGATATATCATTTTTACCTTGCCATGATTTCTTTCATTGAGGTTGTTAACTTCTGGGTCAAGGACTTGTTTAAGTGCTTGACCTTGAGTCCATTCTAGAAATCTTCAACAAATATCACCTAATTTTGATTGGATACCTTGATGGTATACTCGTTAACGTGGGCTAAATATTCTTGCAAGGAATTGATATGACCTTGGAGAACATTAAACATGTTAGACGATGACAACTTATCTAGAGGATGGTGAATAGATCCACAAAGTATAAATTATTTTTTTAAATCCTATTTTGAAAACAAGTCAAAAACTATGGCAAGTGGAATATAAAGCCTAAATCGATCAAGTCGTCTAAACCAAACCGACTATTGGAAACTCGGATATGCGTAAACCACAAAATTAAATTTAAAATGATGACAAAACTCAATATAATAATTTCTCAATCAATCGTTTTATAATGATCATAATTGTTAACCAATTTTCAATGAATTTATGGATAAAGCTAGAACAAGCAAATTATCGAACATTTGGCATGCAATCGATTTTTCAAAATTTCTCTTTAACTTTGCTGATATGAAACACCACTTACAATCTAGATGGTTGTAATATAATCAACAAAGCAATGTTTATCAATCAAAGGATATGTCTATACGAATCGATTATACAATCAAAGAATTTAACAATTTGCTATAGAAAGTAAATGAGAGAGAGAGAGAGAGAGAGAGAGAGAGAGAGAGAGAGAACACAAGGATTTGTATAGGCAGTTCACTAATCGTCCTCGCTATGGCTACGTCTGGCTTCAATTCCGTTCAGAGTTAAGATAAGAATTCTTACTATGCAAAAAATTATTTACAAGAGAAATATAGCAATCCAACCCTACAAACCTATGTTTGATGTTGATACTAGCAATTTCTCTTCCCTTGATATGAGTTTGATCAAGTCACCCAACAATACCAATTTGACCCACTGTCTCGCGCTACTCCTTTGCAAGAACCACCATTCTTCAAAGTCTTCACTCGGCCGAATCCAAATTGAAAATTATTGTCACCCAAGATTTCCAATTGATTCACCATCTCACGCTACTCCTTTGCAAGAACTTCTCGTTCTTAAAACCTCTTCACTCGATCGATGGCGCGCCTTAGAATAATACCTCGATTTTTCTGGATGACGTGAAAGCTTTGTTATGAAAAGTGTTATTTGTTGTAATGCTCCTCTTGGTTATATACTTGAGGCACTAGTCGGGCTTTGTTTCTAGTTATCACTCAGTGTTTGTCTAGTTTATTTCTAAAAACCCATCAGGTACCTATGACTTGATAATCTCGCGGACGAGGAACAAGGTCCCATACGTCATTTCTTTCAAATTTATTGAACTCATCTTGCATGGCCATAAGCCAATGTTCATCAAGTAAGGCATCTTTTTCATTTTTAGGTTCAACTTGATATACGAATCCAATGTGAAAACAAAAGTTATATATCTTAGAGCGAGTAGTTACTCCTTTGGTGATGTCCACAAGAATTTTGTGTAAGAACAAGATTGGTTCTGCATCTGGCCTTATTTTTTGATGATAACTTTACATGGTATCTTAGAGAACAATTGTGTACTCTAATGGTTTATGTCTAGTGTATAACTTTTGCTAAATAGGTCCTGACTCTGGTATAAGGTGTGTAGCGTCATCATGTTTTGAACTCAACACTCTGGAAAAATACCTTTGGTGTGTTTCAAAGTTAAGTCAAGATTCAAGAATGCTTCTTATGCAACGGTTCTAAGCAACGTTAGTACAAGAGCTTTTGATTGTGACTTGGCAAGGAAGCTTTGGAGGCCTTCTAAAGCTTTGCTTCTGTTGTCCCAAGTTTTGAAGATGCCAAAGACAAGGTTCTGCTGAACAAGTTCTTGTTAGACAAGATTTGATTCTGCGTATAATCTCTAGTTTTGATGATAAAATGCATATATTTTATAAATGTGACAATTTTGCACTATAATAGTTTCTTAAGTGTGCAGATATAATATTCTATTTGATTATGGATAAGATCATTAGAAGGTTTTGCTAGAAGAGGATCTCCGCGTGTCTTTAGAAAAGGATTTCTATGTACTTCTAAGATAAAGGTTTTGCTTCTAACTCAGAAATCAAGATGTGTTTCTCAAATAAGCTTTTGCTTCTAGAAGACAAGATTTGTTTCTCAGATAAGCTTTTTCTTCCAGCTCTAAAGACAAGGTTCTGCCTCTGAAGACTCTGATACTTTTGGAACACTCTTACAACGTGATGTCTTCTGGACTAATCATCTCTTCACATCAGAAGTATCCTATTATAAGATAAAAACAAGAACATGATCTCTTTTGTACTAATCATTACTTCAGAATAGAAGTATGTCATTAGAAGATAAAGATCAAGAAACTTGCACAAGACGAAATAGTACAACAATACAACACCTATCCCACTATGGTGAAAACACATGTACAATCAAAGATTTTTTATGCTCTTGTCTCCCACGATCTCATGCTACCATTACGAAAGTTGGAAAATAAAAGTGACGTTATGTCCTTCTCAACGGTCTACTTTTTGAAGTCTATATAAAGGTAGTATTCACATTGGTATGGTTCAGGTAGTATCCTACCAAACTAATGTAATCACTTAAATATATTCACATTGAACTTGATACTTTTGTTTCATTGTTTCAACACATGTCATAGTGGGTTATGAAAGGAGAGCATTAAGGTGTACCTTGATAATTGAATTTTTTAGTGCGTCATTTTTAATTATTAAAATGATTTTTCACTTTTGCAAATCAAAATGACCATTTTCACTTTATTTTGAGTAATTATTAAACCAATATGTAATTGTTAAATAGTTCCCGGACCTTTGTAGTAATTATTAAACTAATATGTCTAAAATAAATACGCGTAATACATCAGTATCCATGCGAACGTACATGTAACACATCAGTAATATTTGAATGCACGGATAATTATATTAAAATTTGTACGAATATATAAGTTATTATTTTTTTTACAATTAAATTAAATAAAAGTAAAGTAATGTATTAATCCAAACACGAGAAAATATATTATTTTTTAATTATTTATGTATTAAATATTTTTTATTTTGAAGTTATTTTTAATTTAAGTTAAATATAGTTTAAAAATAATTTATGAAAAATTAAAATATATATTATTAATGTAACAATTTTTTTAAATATGTATTTCTTTTAAAAATAATAAATTTTTAGTGTAAAACAATTTTATTTTAATTATTTATATTTTTAATACATTTCGAAAACACAATTGTGCTTACCACACCAGTATCTGTGTGAACGAACGGATAGCACACAAACTAACGTGTGAACCAACGAGTATTCATACCAAAATTCGTGCGAACGCACAAGTTATTACTTATTTGTAGAATTGAATAAAATAAAAATTTAAATAATGTATTAATTCAAACACGATAAAAATTAAAATAATTTAGTATAATAATTTAAGTATAATAATTTAATTTTAAAATTATTTTTTATTTAAGATAATATAGTTTAAAGATAATATATGAAAAATTGAAATATATATTATTGACGAAACAATTTAGGTAAAACAATTTTGTTTTGATTATTTATATTTTTATTACATTTCGAAAATAAAAGTGTGTGTACCACACTAGTACCCGTACAAACGCATGGGTAACACACTAGTACTGTGTGAACGCACGGATAATCATATTAAAATTCTCGAGCAAACGCACGAGTTTTTACATTTTTTGTACAATAAAATAAAATAAAATTAAAACTTATGTCAGTTGTACTACTAACTTTTCATTTTTTATATATTTTAAACCATAGTTCAAAATTTAATAAATACAATATTAAACTTAATTATTTTAGATCATTCTCTTTTTAAATTTTTATGTAAAATTATTTATCTACTGATTTTCAACTAATTCTAATTTTGAATATTTATTTGTCTAATTTGTTAAACTTTATAAACCCTTTAACTATTACAACTCTATCAACCATAAAAACATTTTTTTCTTCTATTTTTCATAATTGTTTTTCACAAAGTATGTATTTAATAGTTTTCTTAACAATAGTTGTTTTTAAAAACTTATACAATTATTTTCCCGTCTATTTTTTTCTTCTTTTTTTCCAATAACATTTTGATATTTTCTAAGTTTGGTTTCCGCAGTTGGCTTTTTACCTTTCTTGGAATGATCATCTTGGTTGAAATTTAGCCGAGCGTTGTAGTGCCCGAGGCGGTTTTGATTGGTTGTTCCCAATGTTTGTTTCTGTTTTGTCAACATGCACACGATAACACTCATACATTCATACATGCATCATGCATAGCTAAAATTGGCAAGTCATTGTTCATTGACATCTGTTAATATTTTTTGTTGACATATTACCGTGTTTTGCAGAGTTATGTTACCCTCTTTTCAATAGAGCGTTGGTCTTAAGCAGAAAACGTACATTCTTTCAATTTTCCTACTGAGTCGTCCCTCGTAGAAGATTTTTGCTTTAGCCTTCCTGTACAGTTCCTTGTTTGGATGGATCTTGTTTTCCCTCTTGAGTTTATTTCTCAAAGGATGTATTCTGGTTGACTGTTTCATTCCAGTTTATTTCTGGTTTGGATCTGTGGCTCCCCGACAATATTAGTTACTTTGGAATTCTGAAAAAACTCTAAGCTTTGGTTGGTGCATTTATTTTGCACAAGAAGACTTTATCCCCTTAGCGAGAATATCATGGCATCTCCCCAGGAAGTCATACCTCTTGCCCAAAAAAGTCATTTCCTTTTACAATCCTCCGTGACCGCAAATAGCAAGTCTCTTTATTTGAGGCAGCTTATATATTATCCTTTATAGGCGGTATGCCTTGGTTAAAGAAGAAGTTGAGACCCGTTCTAGGCGAAACACCAGAATCTTGGGGAAACTTATTATCTTTCTACCTTCAGTGAAAGTTGGTAGGACATCGTCAGTGAACGGCGATGTTATGATATATTCTCTTTCTGCCTTCAGTGAAAGTTGGTAGGACATCGGCAGTGAACGTCGGTGTTTGTTATCTTTTTGCTATCTTCAGTGAAGGTTGATAGTTCATCGTCAATGAACGGTGATGATATGATATATTCTCTTTCTACCTTTAGTGAAAGTTGGTAGGACATCGGCAGTGAACGTCAGTGTTTGTTATCTTTTTGCTATCTTCGGTGAATGTTAATAGTTCATCGTCAGTGAACGGAGATGATATGATATATTCTCTTTCTATCTTCAGTGAAAGTTGGTAGGACATCGGCAGTGAACGTCGGTGTTTGTTATCTTTTTGCTATCTTTAGTGAAAGTTGATAGTTCATCGTCAGTGAACGGAGATGCTATGATATATTCTCTTTCTCCCTTCAGTGAAAGTTGGCAGGACATCGGCAGTGAACATCGATGTTTGTTATCTTTTTGCTATATTCAATGAACGTTGATAGTTCATCGTCAGTGAACGGCGATGATATGATATTCTATTTTTACCTTTAGTGAAAGTTGGTAGGACATCGGCAGTAAACGTCAGTGTTTGTTATCTTTTTGCTATCTTCAGTGAACATTGATAGTTCATCATCAGTGAACGGTGATGCTATGATATATTCTCTTTCTACCTTCAGTGAAAGTTGGTAGGACATCGGCAGTGAACATCGGTGTTTGTTATCTTTTTACTATCTTCAGTGAACGTTGATAGTTTATCGTCAGTGAATGATGATGATATGATATTCTCTTTCTACCTTCAGTGAAAGTTGGTAGACCATCGACAGTGAACATCGATGTTTATTATCTTTCTCTCTGCCTTCAGTAAACATCGGTAGCTTCACCTTCGGTAGAAGTTAGTGTGTACTTTGACCATTCCATCATCCTCTCTGATTCAGTTCCCTGATTCCACCAGTGATTTATTTTCCTGGTGGGGGTGCTCCTTTGTTCCTTCTATTATTGTTACGTCTCTAGTGGTATTTTGCGTCTCTTTGGTCATGTTCATATGCATTCATGGTCATAAGCATTTGCATGGCATGTTAGGTCCAAAAATAAGGTTTATTATATATTTAAGTATCTTTGATTGCGTTGACACGAAGATTTTTAACCTTTGTATCTCTGGATAGAAGAAACTTAAATAAGGGCAGCTGTTGTACCCCAATTTTTACCCCTAAGATCCCTTCATCATACCATGTTGATTCACTCACAACAAGATCACACTAGGATTCTTGGTTCCCCTCCCTACATTTAAATGTTGCCTTTTTGAGGGATTACCAAACACCTTGACTTATGTTCCTTTTGTGGTCATGAATATTTTTTTGTTTAACTAATAAAATGCAATGTTGGTTTGTCTTGCTTGTTATCCATGTAGGTAAAGGCAATGGAATTTAACAAGTTACCCCATGGGTTCATGAGTTTATTTCCATTCCCTAGTCAATAAAGCTTGAGAAGTTCAAACCTCACCATTGGCTTGGTTTTGGAAGAATTGGCATGGCAAGGTTGTTTTGGATTCATCACATTTCAAGGTTATCAAATTTGGTTGGAAAGCACAATGGATTCATTGGAGAAGTTGTCATGGTTGGACAAGATTTTATTCCATTGGTCACAAGAGCATATTTCTCTCAAATTTCAAGATATAGAAGTGGTTTGGGTAGCTATGAATCCTCATTATCATCCTCACCAACTTCTATTCACAAAGCAAGAATATTGGTACAAGAAGTTTGTTCAAGCTTGTCAAAGTTCTTCAAAGCATTTTCTTGATCTAGGAGCTAGGGTTTTAAACTTAAAAGGAGCATATCTTGCTCACCTTTTGGTATTTTTTAATGATTCCATATACATCCTTTTATTTAAAGGATTATCAACAAATCACTTCAAAAGTTCCAAAGAGTTTTCATGTGGAAGAAACTTGGTGAAGAAGAAAGATTACAATTCCTCCAGATGAATCCCCAATTTTCCATGTGTGACTTCAAATGATCATAACTTAGTCAATTTTTATCACCTTGAGTCCATTATTTTTCCATAATGATCTTGAAGAGGTGAACTTTATTCCTTATTTTATGTGCAAAGTGGGAAAATGGATAGAAGTTGCCTTAAAGATGCAAAAGATTATAGGTCATTTCATGATTTTTTGCCAACTTCAACAAGTCATAACTTGCTCAAACTTTGGAGATTTTGAATGATTCAAGTTTCAAAATTTCATTCAAGAGATCTACTTCATGCCATCTTTTTTTATCAAGAGAAAATTCCAAGTTGAAGGCCATGTTTGGATGCAAGACATTATAGGACATTTTTGATGAAGAATTTGAAATCTTTCTCAGTATGGAAAGTCAACCCTTTTTCTTCAACTTTGACTCAATATAACTTTCAGCTTAAGCATCCATTTAACTCCATTATTTTTCCATTACAAAGCTTATAACCTCATCTTTCTAAAGCATCAAGAATCATGCCTTAAGACCCCTTGAGCTGAGAATGTCATAGTTTCAAAAATAGTAACTTGGAATTGAAGTTTCCTTGCAAGTCAGAATTTGAATTTCATGTTACAACCTTTAAACCTCAAATTAACAAGCGTTTTGGGTCTAAACATGATTAGCCAACTTTCCCAAGTGAATTAGTGCATCAAAACGCGCGTTTTGGATGAGTTTTGACAAAAGAGAAGTCACATTTTCTTCATGATGCAGACCCACATGAATTCCCTCCAAATTGCGTTATTCGCCCTTCCTTTTGATCCCATTCGCTTCTCCTATAAATACATGAAATATCTCATTCAATTTTCCAAGCTTGGATAGCCAGAATCACCCTGCCAAACTTGCTCCATAACTCAATTTTCAGTAACTTCAAAATCCATTCTCGAGCCTTTTTCAATCCAATTTTCCCATCAATTCACCTTCCTTGATCTTCCCTGAAGCTAACCACATAATTACATTCAAGAATCGTGCCCTATATTGTTCCATAGAAGTCCAGTTTCAGAGCTCTGCAACTCAACTTCAATATGTAGATTCCTTCATCAATTCTTCAAAACTCTGATATCATTGTGTTGCTCTCATTGCCCTGTTCTAGTCACAACACTTACCTTTCACTGGAAACACGTTTTGACCATGAAATTTCAAATCCCTTTTCAAAACTTTCTTTCCAAATTGCTTGAGCTACAGTTTATATAAATTTGGTGCGAGGGTGTGGTTGTCTTCGTCTTGAAGAGACGAAGCGAATGGCATAGGTCTGTACTTCTGATTTTACAGTTTGAAAGACCTGCAATTCGTGATGGCTGGAGGTTGAAGATGACCAACGTGTCATCTTCCAACCAATGAAGGCGCGCCATCTATTTTTTTCAAAATCTGATTTAATTAATGATTATGTACATTATTCACTAATGACCATGATATGCACAGCGCGCCAGATCCCTTGGATTTGATTACTAACGTGTTTTGACTCTCATCCAATGGTCCACGTATTTTACTTTTATTTTCTTTTTCTGATTTTTATATTTTAATTGTTTTAAATTTCAAAAAATCATAGAAAATTCATTTTTAGTCTAAAAAATCTGAAAAATATTATGAAAAATATTTTTGATTATTCTCTTTCTTATTTTTATTTTTTTCACAATTTAATTTTGTATTTTGGTATTTTTTATAAATTTTACACTTATTTGATTTGTTTTAAATGCTTAAAAATACTTTTATACATTTTAAAATTCTGAAAAAAAGTATGGAATCATCCAATGATACTGTGACAAATATTGGTGACTTTATTTTATTCTTGTTTGACTTTACTATTTTTTACAATTTTTTGTTTATTTTACTCATTTATTTTAATTTTAAAAATAGTTTCTGACTTTAAAAAATTACCAAAAAATTTGTAAAATTATTTGAGCCTTTTTCTGATTTTTTTATGGTCTTACTTTTCATTTCTTGATTAATTTGAACATAGTTGATATTTTTTCTCATTATTTTCTATTTTTAAAACATTTTTAAAATTTTTTTTATATTAAATGTTATATTATTTTGTAATTATTTTTTGGCTGATCTTGGGTTAGATTTTGGATCATTAACTGTATTAACATCATTAGATTCATGGTGTTGAGTTTAACTCCACAAAAATGGATGAATGATTTTAATAATAGTTTGATTAAAATTTAATTCAAATATGGTTTGCATTTTTCTCCATTCCTCTTCATCTCATCCCTTTTCTTATTGCACTAAATGTTGTTGGAGCATGATCGCTATATCATGTCTCAAAACAAATGGTGCATAGATTTCTATTGACCGGCCTCAAAATAGGTGCGACTTCTATATAAGTCCACTTACGATTGCTTAACATAGCACTAAATTTTGTCCCGATTCGAATAAATGATCATTCGTGGACCAAACTTATGATTGCAAGCCCAAGTATGTTAAATTGATATCTTTGATCCAATAACCTTGAGATTTATTGTGTGGAGGCTTTGGTTCTACCAATCCTCTAATAGATCTACAACACCTTTGGTCAATGCAGATCACTTAAACATCGTTGATCATTAAATGGTACTTATGAGAATTGCAAATGGATGATATACTTGACAAAAAGCAAATGCAACTTGTTGTGTGGAGGCTTTGGTTCTACCAATCCTCTAATGAGTTCCAAATGTAAGCTTCAAGATGGTCATCCAACTAACCACTAATTATTGACTTATTTTACCATATGCTTTCATTCTTTTTTATGCTTTATGTACCATTTACTTTTAGCATTTACATTTCATGCCATTTTCATCTTTGCTCATTTGAGCATTTACTTTCTTGCCATTTTTACTTTGCTCACTTGAGCTTTTCTTTTCCTTTCTTAAGATACTTAATAATCAACATAAACCCTAAAAAATATTTAATGGTGCTTGGACTATTTGGTTACTATCCTTGGCATTATGGAGCATGGGACTTTTCTTGGACTTGGAATTAGAAACCTTGACCTATCTTGGAGACTTTGTGACCTTATCTGATTATTTTGTCTAGAGTTCTTGAGGTTCACCTTAATACATTGGGTTACTTGTTTGTTTTTGTGTGCAGGTTTTTTATGATTACACCCTCTGTTTGTAATCTAGAATTCACCCGTATACAGTCGTTACTCTGCCCAATTTTTGTGAAGACTTAATACACTTGAAGTTTGGTTCTCTCAAGAGGTCTAGTATTTTTGCTTGCTTGGTTTCAATCCAAGGAATGGTAATTCTATCTTGGCTCATAATGTCAAGTATTGGCTTCTTATTGGTTATATGGTTCTTATCCCTAGCTATTACCTTATGCTTTAGGATAGTCTCTTCTTCTCCTCCCATCTTCTTTAATTTCAAAATCTTCTTCCTCCTTTTTGAAAAATCTTCTTGTTTTTGAACTTGAACCACTTTTATAATAAACTTGGACTTATGTCCATGTATTTTCAAAACATTTTCATAAATAAACCCCAGTCAACTTAATGATACCTTGACATTTTTTGTGAGAAGACTAAAAGTTAATCAATCTCATTTCAAACCATCTTGCCATTTTGGCTTTTTATCTTTAAAATTTTCTCAAAAGATTAGACTCTTGTCAATCCTTGTAGTGATACAAACAACTATACTTCTACAATATGTCGTGAAGAGAGATATTTTCCACTTGGGTGTTGAGTGAGGCATTATTGATTTTAAAATCTAAGCCATATCCTCCACTTTGAGATGATGCAAATTCTCCTTTCTCATGGTTGTGGGTAGTAAGTATGTTTTCCACACGGACAGTGACGATGATGTTTTATCTCATAAAATTAACCAACGCATTTGTATTTCAAATTTTTAAAAGAGGAACCACGTGTACCCTGATCCCCTATTGCACGAAAGGTGGTACATAGGCACTAAAGGTTCGCAACCGCGGCGGGTGCAAAAATTATAAAATAAATACGCTTCTTTCTTCACCTCCACCATCCACTTTTTATATACAACATTTTTTATAGCCAAAACATACAGATTTTACAAATAGGCTTTTGTGGAGTACCGTAGATGTTTAGGATGCTAATACCCTCCCTTTACATAACCAACCCCCTTATCTTGAATATTCCCCCTCTTTTTGGGTTATTCGCTCTTTTCCCATTCCTTTGGAAACAATAAAGCGCGGTGGTGATTTTTATTTTGATTTGTATAAAGTCTAGTCAATCCAATGGCTTAGTCTTGAACATTTCTACCGCTACACTTCCCTTCGTCTAAGAACGAGTCCAACAACTTAGAATATTTGACCATATTAGGGTTGTCCTTTATGTTCCCTTCCTTAGGATAGAAATTAAGGATGGTGACTCTCAATTTAAAACTGATTACAACAGTGTGATGGTCTACACAATGTACAAAAAGTGTTTTGTAACCTCTATCCTCTCAGGTGGCGTAACAAGAGTCCTTTCATATTATATTATCAACCACTATCATTGTGACCATTGGGAACAAATAGCTGGATTTACAATTACTTTCTTTCCCTAACGGATCTCTATTTAGAAGGTTATTAGAAAAACATTATTTAGAGAAAAGGTGGAAAGCTAGCATTGAGAAAGGATAGGCTATGTAAAATATTATTTTATATTGTCTAAACTCTTACACCTTATTTTATCCATTGAGAACTAACCATTGATGTAGGTAAAGACTTATCTATCCCCACAATATCTCTCTCTCTCTCTCTCAAGTCTATAAAAGAATATCAAATACTTGAAGTAAAGTGCTCTTGGCCATCAAGCTCAAAAGTCATGGATGTTGAAGCTATCAAAGTTGCAATGCTAAACATGCTGAAGACCACTACACATAAATGAGAGAAAAGAAAGAAATAAGAAAAAGACTACAAGATGATATACAAACTATCATCACATACATCTTGGTAGATCTCATAAGAAGCAAGGATTTATTGCTCGTAACTTGCTCAACAAGAAGATGAAGAAGAATAATACGACAAGATGCTACCCAACTTCTAATCATATACATCTTTGTAGAATAATGTAATGAACACAGGAGTTGTTGCTCGTATTGTGTTTTAGTTCTGATGTCTTCATGTAAATTGTTTTAACACTAGAGTTATTGCTCGAAAATGTGTTAAACAATATGTAAATCACTTGTGTAATCTTCTTAGAAGAAGAAATCATGTAAACACATAAACCCTATCAACTGTTGTTGATTGATTCCATGAGTGACCAAGTAAAGGTATGATCTCAAGAAGACAATGGTTGCGGTCATTGTAGGAAATCCTAACCGAAGATCTTAAGTGATCAGATTATCTTGGGTCAATGGTTGTTATATTCGTTAAATTGGATCACTGAATAGATCATTGAAAGGTTTCTTGAGTGACTTTGTGAAGGTTTGATCTCAAGAAGATAATGGCTACAGTCATTATGGGAAATCCTGATAGGAGATCTTAAGTGATCAGATTCTATTAGGTCAATGGTTGTAATATTCGTTAAATCAGATCACTAAACATATCATTGAAAGGTGCCTTGAGTGACTGAGTGAAGGTATGATCTCAAGAAGATAGTGGATGCGGTCATTATGGAAAATCCTGATAGGAGATCTTAAGTGATCAGATTCTATTACGTCAATGAACGTTATATTCGTTAAATTGGATCACTGAATGTGTCATTGTTTGTTAGTCATTGGCGGTTTCCCGTGTAATTGTAATCAGTTTGGTTATAATGGATTAAGTCCTTGTTGAAAGCAAAATCATCCTTGAGGGGGTGGATAGAATAACCTTGTTAAGGTGAACTTGGATAAATCTTGTATGTTATTTACTCTTCATTGTCCTTATTGCTTTCATCATTTGAGTAATCGGAATTTCTAAAGGTGAATGTTTTCTATAAACCTAATTCAAACCCCCCATTTCTTGTGTTTTGTCTACCTTTGATTGGTATCATAGCCCAACTATGTTATTGATTTTAGAATCAAACTCTTAACAGTGTAGAGAGATCCAGTAATAGAAAACTCTTAGACTGTTTTAATTCAAATGATTGAAAATGTTTTCTGATTTAAAACTCGACCTGTAGAGGAATCAAAACTCTGGGAAAGAATCAGAAATATGAAGTCAGAATCTCTGGAAACAAGTTCTCAGAATTATAAAGAGTCAAGTACCTGATGGAAAAGGAATTTATCTTCTCATCATCATAAGTTCTCCATCAGAAGTAAAGGTCAATAACCAGTACTACAGATTATCTACTGAAGTTGTCATCCAAATGATAACGGTTGCAAGCTTCTATAGATTAAATCAACATCGTCTCGAGCAGATTGGTCAAAAGCTTTGAAGAAGGAAAAAGCTTCTAAAGGATAGTTGCTTCAAAAGTCTTAAGAATAATCTGTTGAAAGTTTAGTAGATTTGTCCTTGATACTCAGAAGAATGTCTGGTAACATGTTCAGAATCTCCAGAAAGACTAATGGATATTTAGAATCTATTTTTATCGAAGGAAGTCAAATAGAAAAGAAGTCATCAGCTGGGAGTTAAGCCAGTGTGCCTAATCTCATAAGCAATGGAGTTGTTGTTAAAGTTCAAGAAGTAAGAGAACCTAGAGATGATCTTCAAGAAACTTCTAAAAATAAAACTCATCTACATAAATTCAAGAAAAGGATATCATTTCTGAAGAACCGTTTTTGGGTGAACCCATTTGAACTAGATCTCTCCTTAAATCTTCTGAAGAAATGTTCTTGGCTCAGGGTATGTGGTAACATCTACACTAGTTGAAGAAACATCAGGACAATGAATGAAATGTGAAATACAAGAAGTGCTCAACATAATGGATGATAAAAAATAAGCTCAATGATGAAGGTAAGCTCTTCACAAGCAGGATATGCCAGGTTAGAATTTACATGTTTTATGATAGAGCATTTTATTTTTGTTATTTTTATTTCAAATATTAGTAAAAATAAATAATAAGTAAAATTAACTAAAATCAATTTACGTCTAGTATAAAGAACTTTTAATATTGTCAAATAATTAAAAGTGCTCAAGGAAGAAACTATCTTAGTTTTAAAATCAAGTCTATCCCGTGACAATTGAAAATTCTAAATGCATTAAATAGGATGTCTTTCGAAACACGCCTGATGATTGATGTGATTCATTGAGAAATGAGATAATCTTGAGACTAGGTGAAAAATTTGTTTTCCTTAGCCCTTGTCATATTTTTGCTCTACTCAAAGTCTTAATAATCATTACAATACAAAAACTCACTCACTTACAAATCTCACTCCACTTCCTACACGCACGCTATCTTTAGTCCCAAATCCTCAAAACCCTAAAAACTCTCCGTCTATGTTCCAAAACCATCCATCATCAATAATGGCTTCTCAACAATCAACTCCTATTCACCAAACACTACTTCTTCCCGAGGAAAACCTAAACCTTCCACTTCATCTCGACCTCTTTCCATCTATGATGCCCTGGGAACTCTCACTGTTGTGCCAACAGAACAGTTGTCAGTTCTTGCTGAACTAATAGTGGATTTTGAGAATCTGGAAGATAATGGGTTTGATATATCCAATGATTTTAAGAGTCATGGTTGGCAAAACTAATTTGATATTATCAAAGGACCAACTTACCCTAAGTTACAAAAAGTGCTTTGTGACCTCTACCCTCTAGGGTGGCGTAAGGACAGTCATTTCGTATTGTATTGTCAACCACTCTCATTGTGACCATTAGGAACAAACAACAGGATTTACAATTACTTTCTTTCCCTAACGGATCTCTATTTACAAGCTTATTAGAAAAAAATTATTTAGAGAAAAGGTGGAAAGCTAGGGTCGGAAAAGGACGAGCTATGTACAATATTATTTTATACTATCTAAACTCTTACACCTTATTTTATTCGTTGAGAACTAACCATTAATGTCGTTAAAGACTTATATATCCTCACAATGTCTCTCTCTATTAAGATTATAAAAGAAGATCAAAGACTTGAAGTAAAGTTCTCTTGACCATCAAGCTGAAAATCGTGGATGTTGAAGCTGTCAAAGATGTAATGCTAAGCATGCTGAAGACCACTGCACATAAATGAGAGAAATGAAATAAAGAATAAGAAGAAGAAGAAGACTACAATATGATATACAAAATATCATCACATACATCTTGGTAGATCTCAGAAGAAGCAATGGGTTATTGCTCGTAATTTGGTCAACAAGAACATGAAGAAGAAGAACACTACAAGATGCTACCCAACTTCTGATCATATACATCTTTGTAGAAAAATGTAATGAACATAAGAGTTGTTTCTTGTATTGTGTTTTTGTTCTGATCTATTCATGTAAATTGTTTTAACACTAGAGTTGTTGCTCAAAAATATGTTAAACAATATGTGCTTAAATCACTTGTGTAATCTGCTTAGAAGAAGTAATCATGTAAACAAAGAAGCCTTATTAACTATTGTTGATTGATTCCTTGAGTGACCAAGTGAAGTTCTGGTCTCAAGAAGACAGTGGCGCGATTATTATAGGAAATCCTAACAGAAGATCTTAAGTGATCATATTCTATTAGGTCAATGGTTGTTATATTCATTAAACCGGAACACTAAACAGATCATTGAAAGGTTCCATAAGTGACTTTGTGAAGGTATGATCTAAAGGAGATAATGGTTACGGTAATTATTGGAAATCCTTATGAAGGATCTTAAGTGATTAGATTCTGTTAGGTCAATGGTTGTTATATTCGTTAAATCGGATCACTAAACATATCATTGAAAGGAACCTTGAGTGACTGAGTAAAGGTCTAATCTCAAAAAGACAGTGGTTGCGGTCATTGTGGAAAATTCTGATATGAGATCTTACATGATCAGATTCTATTAGGCCAATGATGTTATATTCGTTAAATCAGATCACTGAATATGTCATTGTTTGTTAGTCATTGGTGGTTTCCCATGCAATTGTAATCAGTTTGGTTATAGTGGATTAAGTTCTGATTGAAGGAAAAATCATCCTTGAGGGGGTGGACATGATTAACCTTGTTAAGGTGAACCTGGATAAATCTTGTGTGTCCTTTACTCTTCATTGTCCTTATTGCTTTCATCATTTGAGTAATCACAATTTCTAAAGGGGAATGTTTTCTATAAACCCAATTCACCCCCCCCCCCCCCCCCCCCTTCTTGTGTTTTCTCTACCTTCATTAAGGCCAGATGTAGAAACACTTCTTGTTCTTACAATCCCCCCTTTTGATGATGACAAAACCATGTATTTTGATAGAACAATTTATACATGATAATCACCATAACCGACATATTCAGAGTTAAGCTCACAGCTCCCCCTGAATTTGTTAACCCCCAAAATTTTATTTATGCTTATTCAGAGTCTCCCCTTGAGCCCAAGACTCACAAAATAAATTTTGAGTTTTCAGAACATAGAAATAGAGAAGGAACACTTCCCTACAACAACTCATCAAAGTCTGACTAAAACACCTGGTCTTCATCTCAAAACCTGGTTACTATTAACACTTGATGAAGAATCAAAACTTGATTTTGAGCCTAATTGAATAATGCCATGCATCATGTGTTAGCACTTCTATTTCTTGATTCTAATATCACAACCAAAATTCTATATTTCTGGAGAAGTTCACTACTTCTTAAGTGCAACGCCCGTTAATTTAATTAATTATTTAATTAAATTATTTTTGGATTATTTGTTGAAGTTGTGAGATGTTGTGGATTGTTGGTATAAGTTGTTAGATTATTATTAATTAATTAATTAGTTGATTAATAATAATTATAACGTTGGAGTTATCAATATTAGTCGTTGGGCTTATTTTGGTGGTATGTAGTACTAAGGGGTGTGAGAATTAAGTCCAATAGAAATAATTCTATTATTATTGATTTTGGTTATAATAATAGAAATTAGATGTGATAGTAAGGAAAAATAGGTTTTGTCAAGAAGAAGAGGAATAAGGGTTAGAAGAAAGAAAGAGAACGTGGAAGTTACATAGAAGAAGGAAAAGAGGCAAAGCAGAATTCAATCAGAAAATTGTAGAGAAACCTTCAATCTAAGGTAAGGGTGGGGTTCTGACTCTATAGTTAGGTATATGATGTATGTTACGTGGGAATTAAGTTGTGTGAAATTGTTACTGTATATGATGGTTGTATGAATAAATTATTGTTTGGCATCTGTAATAATTGTGCTAACGTTGTAGTGATTCAATCGATGAATCGAGTGTTGGAAATTACCATATATTGATGTGGGTATAATTATTGTGTTGGCCTGAGATTTGGGCATAGAATGAATTACTGATCGCATTAAAATTAAGACGAAGTTGCAGAATTATAATTGAAATTATGGACTTGTGCCGAGCGGAACAAGTATGGGGGTGATGGGGTGCCGATTGACACCATGTTTTTGTTCCGAGGGGCACAGTTCACATGCTGAGGGGCACAAATCCATTTACTGCATCTTCTTTTAATTGTTTTGTGCCTTGCGTGTCTGTTACTTAGTAGTTGTTACAGAAAAAGGTTGATTACAGTAGCAGAGTTATCAATTCAATTTATTTAGCAAAGTAGGTGTACATGTAGTAAAGGTAATTGGTTGGTTACAGAGTTAATAATATTAATGAGTAGTAGAGTTAGTAAATGTTATCAAAAAATTAGTAATTAGTATAGTTGTTTTAGTAGCAGTAAATAATAGAGAATCAATTATAGTAGAGTTAATTTAATGGAGTTGGTATATGTATATAGCAGAATTGAATAGCGGTGTAGTATTAAGTTGTCAGAAAAATAATAAGGAATATTAGTATAAAGTAGAAATAATAGAACTTTTAGCCGATAAGTAATTAGCAGGATTTAGTAGATTTCTCCGAACAACTACACAAAACAATTGTTGTATATTTTAGTCGATACGGTATGTTGAGTACTTTGCTGAAAAATATGAATTGCAGGTGCTATTGAATTTTTGGGCTTATGGCCACTATTGTTTTCCTATTGATATTATTATTGGATTACTATTGTTGATATGTTATTATTGTTGTGACGTACTAAGTTGTAGGCTTATGCCAATGTTGCGTTAATTGTTGTTGTTGAAATATCAAGTAGTAGGCCTATGGACAGTGTTGAATTATTATTAAGTTATAGGATTATACCAACGTTGTTATGTTGTTGTTGTTGTTGTTGCTACAATCATGTTGTGTCTCATACATCACATATCAAGTTGGAGTTGATGCTCGTTAAGTTGGCATGGATTGACAAAATATTAAATTGAAGGCTTATGCGTTGTTGATGCCTCTATTAATTGGCAGTTTCTAAGTTGGGAGTTCTGCTCTATTTTTAAGTTGGGAGTTCTACTCTGCTGGTACCACATGAATATGCATAGTAACAAGTTGCATTTCACGTTACATATTGAGTTGTTGTTTTGGTAAATTATTTAATGTTTCATTGATGTTTTCGTTGTGATTGACGTTGTTTAAAGTTGTGAAGTGGTGACTTGGCATAGAATAATTCTAATGTAATATTATCATACCTTTGATTATATTGTTAGATATCTCACCCCTTATGTTTTAATGTTACCTCGATGTTGGTAACATGCAGGTAATCCAGAGTGAAGGCGGTTTACCTTCAGTAGTTTGAGTCATTGTCATTGCTCTGATACATAACACTCAGGGGGGATGAACACTTGATGTTTTATTATTGTTATTATTTCAGTTGATTGAACCTTAAGTTGTTGTTCGTTAAATAGTTATTATTTGAAGTTGTTTTAGTTGGATAAAGATGTTATATTCTTTTAAGTTGAATATTTGATTTCGCTGCGAAGTTATGAAAGTTGTTGATTTTTAAAAAGATTAATTTATGTTGTTGTTGGTTCATCCAAGTTAATGTGTTATGTATCTATAATGAATGTCGTTCTTTTAAGTTGAAATTGTAGCATCCTGATTTAGTAGTTGAATTTTTATAACTATGATTTTATAATAATTGTCGGGTAGAATTGAGGTGTTACAAAGTTGGTATCAGAGTAGGTCGGTTCGTCCGACCAAGTTATTGAGTCAGTAGAGTAGTGTGACAGTTGAATATTATCGATGTGTTATTTCTTAGTATGTGACATGTGTGCGATACACTGTCAGTACTTATTTGCTTTCCCTATTGATTGTATGTAGGAGTTAGTTTGAAGATAAGTGGGGGAGAAGCTTTGCTTCTCGTTTATGTTTCGGTTGTAAGATGTTAGTTCAGTATGCTGCTGATGGTGACAGTGTGAGTATTGTTGAAGTTTTGTTGTTTCCCGAATCCAAAGATGGCATGGATTCAAGATTTTGTTTGTTAATCAAGTTGGAGCGTCTTGATGGAGGATGATCATACCTTATTGATGTTTACTTCTCAAAGGATGAGGAGCAATGTAACGGTTGTTGATATGCAAGTAGAGTGTAAATCTCTGATGTTTATGAAGGTGATTGTTAAGTAAAAAGGATAATTTTTAGAAGATGGAATTTAGAAAGTTGTGATGTTTCAGTGCTGGTGGTAAACTGTGAAGTTATCGGTTTGGGTAGCTCTTGCGTAAGATGTTGATGTTTAAACGGTGATAGTGTGACAAAGTGTTGTAGACCTTGTCATGGGATCCTCATGAGTGATTGTAAAAGTTGTTGAAGTTGTTGGAATTTTTTGAATCGTGAGTCGGAGTCGGGAATGCGAGGAGATGAGTATGATTTCAAGAGTGATAAATGTTGGTACTGGTACAAAGAAATTATGTTCTGATGTTATCGTAAGGTGTGTAATAGTATGTCGATGCATGATGTCGGTGTTTGCATTTTCGTATAACTTTGGGAATTCATATCTTGTGTTTCGAATATCGGATTGGCGTTTCGTTTGAACCTATGAGGAGATAGAAATATATATTATCCTATGACAATGTTTTCAAATATGGTAGATGCATTCTTATGTGGAGGGACTCATAAGTCGGGTACGGAACTAGAGGCTTTTTGGGCATAAATGGTTATTATCGTAGTTCTTCGAGACAAGGCCAAGCGTAATATGTTGTTGGCGAATAAGTTGAGAAATGAGATGTTTGGCATTAAAAAGGATGTGAAAGTATTGGAGGAGCGCATAGAGATGCAGCTTATGATGATCAGCAATGATGAAGATGTCCTCTTAAAGGGATATGATTTTAAGAGAAATTAGAGTCGTGTTTATGATGCCAAAGTAGTGGAATGTGTAAAAGAAGAATTGGAGAGGTTCTATCACCAAAAGGTGTGGAACGGAGTTGTTGAAATTTCAATTGAATATGAGACAACGAAGATGGTTGGATTTGTTGAAAGATTATGATTTCGGTTAGAATTATCATCCAGGTAAAACTAATGTCGTGGTGGATACTTTAAGTCGAAAGACTTTACATATGTAGGCAATGATGGTTAAAGAATTGGAGTTAATTGAATAGTTCAGAGATATGAGCTTAGTTTGCAAAGTGATGCCGAAGATTGTTATGTTAGGGATATTGAAGATTAAGAATGATTTTCTGGACATTACCAAAGAAGCTCAGAAGTTAGATGTGAAATTGGTAGATTTGATGGTTGGAATCGATCGGTCTTAGAATGATGATTTTAAGTTAGATGTGCAAGGTGTGTTGATATTCCGTAATCAAATTTGTATTCCTGATGATGCGGAGATGAAGAAAGTAATTCTTGAGTTGGAGGATACTTAACCTTCGTGTGAGGCTAAGTGAGTGTAATGTGGATCGTGTAATATGTTGAGTGGTGGTGTCTCATTGACAAAATCGAATGAGATGGAAATTGTGGGAGTATTTGTAAACCTCATTGGAAATTATTGGATTATGGTGCTTAAGGAGACTTGAGTACAATTTCTAAAGGAACACTATTATAGTTTGGTAATGATGGTTTATACTCTGTTATGGTTGTTGGTTATTTATTGACAAATTGAGGAACTGATCACCCTTAATATCTTGTTGATAGTAGACGAGATCGTGTTGGATGGTATAGATTTGTCTTGCTATCTTAATGGTGTGTAAAGTGATTGATGATATATCTTGAGAATAGCCGCTCACCAGTTTGTATGAATTAATAGAGGAGTGGCTAGGAAAGAATTGAGACGTATTGAACAAGTCGGAGTAGCGAATTATATGCGAACTAACATCGCAAAGTGAAAGATTGAGAATATCAAGTGAACAACGATTTTGTGGTGGATGTTAAAGAAAGTCTAAAACTAGGTTGAAACTTGTAAACCATATATTTGACGGAAATTTTAATGAGGAAGGTGACATAGGATGGATGATCAGAGTTGCGCAGCTGAAGCGTGATGTGGCGCAATTGCTATGTGTGTACGACTCGTTAGAAGTGAAGGAATAAATATCAGAAGCCTATAGGAATGATATGTCTTGATCTACATGTTTGGTTTGGTGGATTGTTGATATAAGGATGATGTGCCAGGGTACTGTGTTTCTCGTAAACATTTATTGATTTTATAAGGATATTAATGTGGTTGTTGGTTGATAGTGAGTTGTGTGTATATTTATTGAGTTATACTATTAAGTTGAATTTATTATGATTTTGCTACCGTTGTCGTGATGTTGTTGTTGGTTGCCGTAAAGGATGAACAATACTCCATAATATGACGAAGTTGATTATGTTGGCTATGTTGATGTCACTATAAGGGTGTGTGATCAGTGGAAATAGAACTGACTGTTTTTTTAAGCTGGTTCGCAAAATGTCGCGGTAAGCAAGAGTCGCCACCGTCTTTTATGTTCTCCAATATGGAAAGGACAAAAGCACAGCAAAATTCCTTCTTTGAGAATGTTTCTCGGTTCGGGAGGTAGATTTATAGAAAGGGAAGGTGTTGGCACCCTTTCTATCCATGGTTATCCATGGGCTCTTAGGTACTTGCTCTTATGTTTTCAAAATATGTTTGTTTTTCAAATGTGAGTGGGTTTTGAAAAAGTTTCGTTTGAAAAATTTCTAAGTAACTCTTGTATCAGTCCTCAAGAGTGTATGAAAAATTTGTTTGAAAACTTTTAGAAAGTGTGAGTGCAAAAAGTTGTTTTGTTTGTTTGAAAGAGCAAGTACCCATGAGAATCTACCTACTCTAAGGAATTAAGCTGTGTAAGAGTCCTTTAGATAGTGCTATCCCACCATTGAGGGGTAGGTAGCACCATCGTTGGAGGTATTCGGGTCAATTCGATTATCGGGACAGTGTGGTCACCGAAGCAACGGTAGGACACCTTAGAAGTAACCCTAATGTCCTAGATCCTTTGTATCCGAGGCAACCGTTTCGAGGCAACTGGATCTTAGACGAAAGGGCAACCTCTAAGACACCCTATACTTGATGACCACTTTCGAGGCAACCAGTGAGGCGTACCCTAAGAGTGGCATGTGCATGTGTGTTGTTTCATGTTAATGTTTATTTTGTACATGTTATTTGTGAGCTACGGATTGATTTTATTTGCATACATTCTTGCAGGCATTTTTTTAACAGTTAGGAGTGCGGAAAGTAAATTGTGGAAAGATAAATCTAACTATTACAAGGCGCGGGTCTATACATCGCCAAAAAACAAAAACCCGTTTTGGAAAATAAAGTGCGAGAATATAAATAAAGCGATAAAATGAGGTCCTAATTAGCTATTACATTTCTGGAAGCAGTTACATAATAATGAATTAAAAAATAAACGCGCGCGCGAAAGATTGAAACGGGACGTCCTTAGGGTCTTGACCCTTTTTTAAGAAAGAATTGAATTTTTGTCCCTTTTGCAATTAATGAAATTAAGCCTAATTTACTAATCAATTAATTAATTAAAAAAAGTTTTTTGTGTTTTTTATGTTTTTAATGAAATGAAATAAAAAAGAAATTAAAAATTGGAAGTGAAAGACCTAATTCTAAATTAATTTTACTTATTAAAAAATGTTTAAATTGTTCTAATTACACAACTAATTAATTAATATTAGAATTTATTTACAAAAAATAACATGAAATTAATAAATAAAATAATATTAGTTTTTTTTTATTGTGAAAAGGTTAAGTAATTTGTTAATGAGTAATTAATAAAAAAAAACAATAGAATTAAACAAAGCAATTAATAAGAAAGAAAATAAAAAAAATGCAAACCTAAATGGGGGGTTCTGGGCCAGCAATGGGGGTTTTTGTAAGCAAGCTGAAGCCCATTTGCCTTCAAGCCACGTTGACTTCTTGGATTTGCTGAGCTGGCTTTGACTGAAGAACATTGTGGTCATCCATCCCATGGCCATTAGATTGATCTTTGAGGCCACTTGGTGCCCTGGTATGTGAGGTTTATGGTGCACACCATTTGGAAACCTACACAAGAACGCATTAGAAAAAATAATATGGAATTATGGGGGACCTGGGAATCGAACCCAGGCCCCAACGATTTCCAGACGCGTCATCAACCACTGAGCCATTGTGCTGTGTTTGTTAAAATAACAATAAACAAATATAATATGAAATAAACACGTTATATGCTGAACAAAAGAAAATCAGCGCGCCACTTTTTGAATTGTCCAGTCCCATTCTTCCACGTACTTCATCTTCTACCTTTTTCCTGTAAAAACAAAGGCATTTAGCGGGGGGTTTTAACCCCCACAAAGTGAAATGACAAAAAATAACGAATAGAGCTACGCTCTATATAAATTGGGCGCGAGGGTTGCAATGAGTTCGTCTTGTCATTCTGAGTTCAACCATGGGCGTCATGAAGGCTAATTTTACCTATGCTGTAAAGCCCCAATCTGGGAGCTCTGAAACCCTAGAATTTAACAATGGTGTTTTGCAATTCTGGGCGCCATAATGCAATTCAATTACACTAATAGCTTCGTATGGGTCCTGTGAACACAATACAATCAATAAAAAATGTTAAAAATGCATGAATCGATGATTATGATTTTGAAAAAAAGTGATGAACCGTATGACTGTGAATGGCGTTTCCTGGAGCTTTAAAGCTTGTTTATGATTGCAAAATGTTCCTGGAAGGTCCAGCAAGGTGTTTGAATCAAGAAAAGGCTTCCAATTGTGCTGGAAGGTTGATTTCAGATTTGACTTTTGCTTGAGTTTTTTTGGAATTGGTTTGGCCCTTTCTGCAGCAGCTTGTGCGTGTAATGTATTAGGTCTTGGTTTTGCATATGTATGGGAATGCATTTAAGTGATATGATGAGCCAATGATCCATTGTATTCAAGTTTTTGGATTTTGCTTTAACACCATTAAAGAAACATTCCAAGTTTGTTCAAATTTTGAATTCTATGCATAATTGAGCTTGGCACGAATTTGGTAGGTTGTTCATGACACATAAAAGCCATTCAAATCAAAAGATGTTATTTAATTAATTTTTTTGATTTTATTTGAATTTTGAGGATTTAAAATGAATTAAATCAAATAAAATTAAATAAAAATAGAAAAATTAATGTTTAATCTTGAAATTGATCATGGGACACGTGGGTGGCATGATAAGGCTGAATCAAGTGGAAAAAGTGGGCCCTTTTGTCAAAAATTGAAGTTTTAGGGATGTTTGACTTTTGCCATTTCACAAAAATTTCCCAACTTCTCCAATGCATATCTTGCTCAATTTTGATCATATGAACATGTTCTTGGACATTTTGGAAAGGTCTTGAAGTCCTCTAACCAATGCCTTTGGTCCCATGTCATTTGGATTTACCAATCTCAAGTTATGGTCTTTGACTTAAAATGCCTTTTTGTTGACTTTTGAAAATGACCTATAATGTTGAAATTGATAACTTTTTGTGAGAGCATTTCTTGGATTTGGAATGTGAAGATGAGTTGTAGGAAATATTATCCCCTTCAAAATGAGCATTGGATGGGATTTTTCTGATGAACCATGAAAAAGTTATGCCTTGGTCAAGTTACAGTTGACTTTTCAACTGTCCAAAAATGGAAACTTTTGCATCTTGATGATTTTTAAGCCATTCTTGTGGAATCATGATCAAGACTTGATCAAATGATGATTGTGGCTTCAAAATAAGATGCTGACCAAAATTTTTGACTTTTGACTGCCAAATGACCATTTTACCCCTGCAGTTGATTGTGAAGCAATTAGGGTTTTTGACTGTGCAACTTGACCTTGTGAGCCTTGAAACTTGGCATATGGATGATTGGCAATATGTATAGGCATATGTGACTTGATTGAGCCCTTGAAAACCTCAACTTCCTTGCAGGAACCAAAACCCTAATTTGACTGGCCTAGGAGGGTGTTTGAACTGTGCAACCCTTGAGCCAATTGAGATGATGCTTATCAAAACTTTGAAGAATATGGGAGGGCAAATTTTGGGGTACAACAGTTGCCCCTGTTCAATCTTCTTAGACCTGAGGATGTAGATTGGCTTGTGTGCCTTTCGTGATCCGAAGGTGGAAGATGATTGAACACTAGAGTGCCCAGAAATTTGCACTCGCATAATAGAATATCAGCAATGTGATGTAGGGAATGGGATTACAGATGCCATTTGGAGAGATGGTGGATAGGAGGATGGGCTTATAGATGCCATCTGGAGATGTGACAGAACCTTGTCGGGAATGGGCTTATAGATGCCATTTTGAAATGTGATGGATAGTTGTGGAGATGGGCTTATAGATGCCATCGGGGGTGTCGATCGCGTAAGAGATTCCTTAGCGAGAACTTGCGTACTTTGAGAAAGGAAGATGGTTTCCTGGCCTGTTACAGGTGTTGATCTTCAAACTCTTCATGTAGATATGCCCTGGCTAGATACAGGTATCGAATCCACAATCAATTACTCACAGATATACCCTGGCTAGATACAGGAATCGAATCCGGAATTAGTCGTCTACAGATATGCCCTGGCTGGATACAGGAATCGAATCTCCAAACTCTTCATGCAGACATGCCCTGGCTAGATACAGGTGTCGAATCTACAATCAGTTACTCACAGATATGCCCTGGCTAGATACAGGAATCGAATCTGGAATTGGTCGTCTACAGATATGCCCTGGCTGGATACAGGAATCGAATCTTTAAACTCTTCATGCAGACATGCCCTGGCTGGATACAGGTGTCGAATCTATAATCAGTTACTCACAGATATGCCCTGGCTAGATACAGGAATCGAATCTGGAATTGGTCGTCTACAGATATGCCCTGGCTGGATACAGGAGTCGAATCTCTAAACTCTTCATGCAGACATGCCCTGGATGGATACAGGTATCGAATCTATAATCAGTTACTCACGGATATGCCCTTGCTAGATACAGGAATCGAATATGGAATTGGTCGTCTACAGATATGCCCTGGCTGGATACAGGAATCAAATATCTAAACTCTTCATGCATACATGCCCTGGCTGGATACAGGTATCAAATCTATAATCAGTTACTCACAGATATGCCCTGGCTAGATACAGGAATAGAATCTGGAATTGGTCGTCTACAGATATGCCCTGGCTGGATACAGGAGTCGAATCTCTAAACTCTTCATGCAGACATGCCCTGGCTGGATACAGGTATCGAATCTACAATCAGTTACTCACAGATATGCCCTGGCTAGATACAGGAATCGAATCTGGAATTGGTCGTCTACAGATATGCCCTGGCTGGATACAGGAGTCGAATCTCTAAACTCTTCATGCAGACATGCCCTGGCTGGATACAGGTATCGAATCTATAATCAGTTACTAACAGATATGCCCTGGATAGATACAGGAATCGAATCTGGAATTGCGACAGTTGATAGTAATCATCTTTGGATTGACCTTTTTCCTGAAAAGGCAAAACATCAGTTGTATGCAATGTCATGATGTATGAAATGCATGATGTCATGATGTTCTCAAGAATAAATGAGATAGTGTGTTATGATGCATATATGCATGCGTCATGGTGTATGATAATGTAATGTTTATGAACGTATTTTCGTCTAGGAAAATAAATCCTTGACAAATGCCGGGAGCTTGTGGAGTCCTGGGCTGATGTTGAAGAGTGAAGTTCTTCATTTCCGCTGGGGATGATGGTTGAAGATGGTTGCAAGAACAAACCGGTAGGAGAAGATGACTCCGTTGGGGAATAAACTTGGTGGAGAGATTACTCTGCGAGGAATTACTCTGTGGTAAGAGATACTTCGCTGAGGTTTTGATGATAACTCCGCTGGGGATTCCATTGATAAGTTATGTTAGGGAACTTTGATGAACTCCACTGGGGGTAGGAAGAACTCCGTCGAGGGCGATCTTTCCGTGGCAATTAGATGAGGATAACCCAGTTATACCCTGGTGGGGAATAACCTTTGAATAAAGCCGGGGAGACGCGTTCGTGCTCTGCAGGGGATAAGCTTCCAGAATCTACTGGGGATAAGCTTCCAGAATCTACTGGGGAGGATAATTCAACTCTCCTGGGGAAACTTTTGAACTGTATTGGGGAAATGGCTCCACTGGGGTGTCTGGTATTCCGCCGAGGATCAATCTTATATTAAGACTGCCGGGGATGCTTGATTAGGAACATCTGTATACTCCGCTGGGGAATATTAAGATCTTCTGGGGGTATCCAAATTCCTTAAGGCTGACAGTAGACTAACTCTGCTTGGGGAGAGTATCGCTGACTTGCTGGAGATACTGTGCCTTTTCGGTGTTGATGGAAGACCAACTCTGCTCGGGGGAGAGTATTGCTGAGTTTTGTTTTACTCTGCAGGGAGTGAAGGTATCTGGGTTACATTCTTCAGCCGAACTTACCTTAGTACCTTGGTGGATAGAGCAACTAGATCGCTTAGACAACTCTTTATTGCCTCTGTTTCTGATGTCACCTGTAAATAATCCTTTGTTTCGTATGCAAATATTTATGAGTTAGCAATTAGTGTCAAATGCATATATCAACAATGAACATTGGACGTTCTTCGCAAGACAAAACAGAAAAAGGAAAAACAACTGGCAATTTGTCTGGAAAAGTGAATTTGTATTGATTTTGAATTTGCCTGTAAATAGGCGTTTATGTACAAGAGGCCGACGTCCTAGTAAGAGAACGCCTCCGAACAACATAGAGTTTATACAATTTGTGCAAAAGGAAAACAAAACAACTATGTGAATAATCCCACTGGGTTCCAACTCTGATATTGCCTTTATGTCTTCAAGCGTCTCATCACTTGGCTGCTTAGTTGAAGATGAAGCTGATTGATTGATGTCGTCTGAACCTGATAGTTGATACCGGATTCTGGATGCAAGGTGATCCAATGAGACATAGTATTATGCTTTATCCCTAACTTTTGCCTGGACCGCCCTTTCGGGTTTTCAGTCCACCGGGATACCCTTTTTTGCCTAAGCCGCCTTTTCAGGTTTTCGACTTGCCGGGTGTACAGATTTTTTTTCATTTCATCCCTTATTTTTGCCCGAACCCTTTTGGTTTGCCGGGAAGCCCTTATTTTTGCCTAGGTGTGTCAACCTAGCGGGTCTTTAATTCATGCGTAGTATCTTTTTACTATGTCTGCATTGGCGGGGTGAGGAAGGTCGTCACCATCCATGGTGGTTAGAATCATCGCTCCTCCTGAGAAGATGTTCTTAACCACAAATGGCCCTTCGTACGTAGGGGTCCATTTGCCCCTGGGATAACTTTGAGGGAGAATGATGCGCTTGATTACCAGATCCCCAACTTGATACTCTTGGCGTCTGACTTTCTTGTTAAATGCCCTGATCATCCGTTTTTGGTATGTTTGACCATGACAAATAGCAGTGAGTCTCTTTTCATCGATTAGGTTTAATTGATCAAGCCGATTCTGGATCCAGTCATCTTCGTTCAAACCTGCATCCTTCATTATCCGGAGAGAGGGTATCTGAACTTCGATGGGCAAGACTGCCTCCATGCCATAGACCAAGGAATAAGGAGTTGCCCCTGTTGACGTCCGTGCTGAGGTACGGTACCCATGAAGAGCAAACGGTAACATCTCGTGCCAATCTTTGTAGGTCACGGTCATCTTCTGCACTATCTTCTTGATATTCTTATTCGCCGCTTCTACAGCCCCATTCATCTTCGGCCGGTAGGGGGAAGAGTTGTGGGGCTGTATCTTGAATTGCTCGCAGAGCTCAGTGATCATCTTGTTGTTGAGATTGGTACTATTGTCCGTAATGATCCTTTCAGGTACGCCGTATCGACAGATCAGGTTGTGCCTAATGAACCGTGCCACGACGTTCTTGGTTACGGTAGCATAGGAAGTTGCCTCAACCCACTTTGTGAAGTAATCAATCGCTACCAGGATGAAGCGATGCCCGTTGGATGTTGTAGGTCTGATCTCGCCGATCATGGCAATGCCCCACATTGCAAAAGGCCAAGGTGCTATCAAGACGTTCAAGGGAACTGGAGGAACGTGCACCTTATCAGAATAGATCTGGCACTTGTGAGACGTCCGAGAATGTTGGTAACAGTTGGCTTCCATTGTGGACCAGAAATATCCTGCCCGAAGGATTTTCTTTGCCATGGTATGTCCACTGGAATGTGTCCAGAAGGTACCTTCGTGTAGCTCTGCCATGATCCTTTCTGCTTCAGTCTTATCCACACAACGCAGTAAGGTCGAATCATGGTTTCGCTTGTAGAGAATGTCGTTGCCGAGGAAGAACTTTGCCGCGAACCTTCTCAGAAACTTTTTGTCATTAACAGATGCACCCTCGGGGTATTCTTGAGCTTCCAAGTACCTTTTCACTTTATGATACCAAGGTTTTTCAGTTACCTCTTCAGCCTCAAGATCACAACAATATGCAGGTTCATCCAACTTCCAGATAATGATCCGGGGAGCCTCGTTGTCCCATTTGACTTTGAACATAGAAGACATCGTAGCTAGCGCGTCCGCCAACTGATTCTCCTCTCTTGGGAAGTGTTCAAAAGTTATCTCTGTGAAATGGGGGATCAATGTTAACACATACTCTTTGTAAGGAATAAGATTTGGGTGTTTTGTATCCCACTCGCCTTTGATCTGATTGATCACGAGAGTGGAATCTCCGAAGACACTCAGAAACTTGATCCTTAAGTCAATTGCAGCTTGAAGACCCATGATGCATGCTTCATACTCCGCCATGTTGTTGGTGCAGTTGAAACATAGCCGGGCAGTAAGTGGAGTATGAGTGCCTTTAGGGGATATGATCACAGCGCCAATACCATTACCCAAAGCGTTTGAGGCTCCGTCAAAGTGCATAGACCATCGAGATCCTTCCTCAGGTCCTTCATCCGGTCCAGGTACTTCACAATCAGTCACTACCATGATATCCTCGTCTGGAAATTCAAAGTTCATAGATTGGTAGTCATCCACTGCCTGGTGTGCCAAATGATCTGCCACTACACTTCCCTTGATTGCTTTCTGAGTCGTGTACTGGATGTCGTATTCGGTCAAGATCATTTGCCATCTTGCTATTCTTCCGGACAAGGCAGGCTTTTCGAATATGTACTTGATCGGATCCATTTTTGAAATCAACAGAGTAGTGTGAGTTAACATATATTGTCTCAGCCGGCGAGCAGCCCATACCAAAGCACATCAAGTTTTCTCGAGCAGTGAGTATCGGGTCTCACAGTCGGTAAACTTTTTGCTAAGGTAATAAATAGCATGCTCTTTTCGGCCAGACTCGTCATGCTGCCCCAGCACACACCCCATTGAGTTGTCCAGTACTATCAGGTATAGTATTAGAGGTCTCCCTTCAACCGGTGGCATAAGAATGGGTGTTTCTTGGAGATACTCTTTGATTCTGTTGAAAGCGGCCTGACATTCATCGTTCCAACGTACTACTTGATCTTTCTTCAGTAGCTTGAAGATTGGTTCACAAGTAGCAGTTAGATGTGAGATGAATCGGGCAATATAGTTCAGACGTCCTAGAAAGCCTCTGACTTCTTTTTCTGTCTTGGGAGTTGGCATCTCTTGTATGGCTTTCACCTTGGCAGGGTCCACTTGAATGCCTTTGTCGCTCACGACGAAACCTAGTAGTTTTCCAGATCTTACCCCGAAGGTGCACTTGTTCGGGTTCAACCTCAGCTTGTACAACTTCAGACGGTCAAACAGCTTCTGCATATGGTCAAGGTGTTCCTCCTCTGTTTGGGACCTTGCAATCATATCATCGACGTATACTTCAATCTCATGATGGATCATGTCATGAAACAAAGCAACCATGGCACGTTGGTAGGTTGCCCCAACATTCTTCAACCCAAAAAGCATGACCTTGTAGCAGAAGGTGCCCCACTGAGTAACAAAAGTGGTCTTCTCCATGTCTTCAGGAGCCATCTTGATCTGATTATAACCGGAGAACCCATCCATGAAGGAGAATACCTTATGCTGAGCAGTATTGTCAACCAGAACGTCGATATGAGGCAGAGGGAAATCATCCTTGGGGCTCGCCCTGTTCAAATCCCTATAATCAACACACATTCTGACCTTACCATCTTTCTTCGTCACTGGAACCACATTGGCAACCCACTGAGGGTAAGAAGTTACTGCTAGAAAACCGGCATCGAATTGTTTCATAACCTCAGCTTTGATTTTCTCGGACATTTCTGGACGCATCCGGCGGACCTTCTGTTTTACCGGAGGACAATCTTCCTTGGTAGGCAAGTGATGAACCACAATGTCAGTATCCAACCCAGGCATGTCTTCATAAGACCAGGCAAAGATTTCCACATAGTCATGCAACATCTGAATCAACCGTTGTTTCACACTGGCCTCCAGATTGGCACCAATCTTGACTTCCTTTTTGTCTGTCTCAGTACCCAGATTTACCGTTTCCACTGGCTCTTCATGTGGCTGAATGGCCCTCTCTTCCTGGAGTAACAGTCTTGCAAGTTCACCAGGAACTTCACAATCATCTTCACCTTCGTCTTCGGCTAAGTTGATCAGATTTTCGAAGTCATAACTGGCAGTAGCAGAGTCGTTACCAGTGAGATCCAGAGTGGATTGGAATCTGTATAGGTGAGTGTGTGTAAATATAGCTGTTTTGCAATATATAAAGAAAGAAATACAAGGAGCGCAAGATTTGAAATGTGAAAAACGTCCAATGCTTTTATTCATGATATATGAAAGTGACAAATAACAAGCCCTCACAAATGAAGCCAACGGTGCCCCGGGTAAGACACCGGACCATAGAGTTTCAAATTATTGTTTGTTACAAATTTAAAACAAAGGGGTTCATTAATGAGTGACAAAAGTAATAGGTATGAAGTCTTTTGCAGTCCAGTTGCTTGGTCCACCATTGGTTGTCGGGTAGATCCAGCTGTCAAATTCGGATTCCTCCACTTCGTCCTCAATAGCATTTACTCCCGGTTTGGTGATGAATACAGTAGGTCTTCCAATCCTTGCCTTACGCACAGCCTTATGAGCTTCTGCAGTGAAACCCAAGCCAAATTTGTTAGTCTTTGGAGTAAAATCAGGAAGTCGGCCCCAGTTTGCACACTCACCCTTCTCAATCACAGCCCGGGCATCCTTCAAGGAAGCCATCTTCAAAGGAGAGTCTTCTTCAGTCACTGTCTCTGCTGCTGCCAATGTCTGAGGCACCTCTTCAAAGTGTTGAAAGGGGGTCTCAATGAACTCCCCGTCCATCTATACGTACCGAAATGAGTTGAGGTGGCTGACCATATACTCCTCCTCCCCTTGAACTGTTACGATCTTCCCTTTGACCGGATACTTAAGCTTCTGATGTAATGTGGAGGTCACAGCTCCAGCCTTGTGGATCCATGGACGACCCAGCAAACAAGAATAGGACGGTCGGATGTCCATCACATAGAACGTTGATTCAAAGACCTGAGAACCAAACCTGATTGGAATGTCAACTTCACCATGCACCATCCTCTTGGACCCGTCAAAGGCTCGGACAATAATGTTACTAGGCTTGAGCTCTAAACCCTCACAATCCAGCCTGTCTAGAGCTTTCTTGGGCAATACGTTCAACGAAGAACCGGTGTCTACCAACACATGGGCAAGAGTAGTGCCCCTGAATTCAATGGAGACATGCAGGGCGTCGTTATGTTTCTTTCCCTTGGCAGTCAGATCGGCGTCAGAGAAACCCAGCCCATTATCAGCAGTCAAGTTGGCCATACAATCAGTAAATTGATCAGCAGACGTCTCTTGTGGCACGTGGGCCGTCTTCCGGAAGGAAATCAGGGCCCTGGCATGGGCCTCTGAACACAACAGCAGTGATAGCATGGAAATCTTAGATGGGGTGTTCCCCAGCTGCTCAACGACGTTGAAATCACTCTTCTTGATAATTTTGAGAATCTCTTCCATCTCTTGCTTGGAAGCTTCAACAG
Source organism: Vicia faba (assembly GCA_948472305.1). Classification (NCBI taxonomy): domain Eukaryota; kingdom Viridiplantae; phylum Streptophyta; class Magnoliopsida; order Fabales; family Fabaceae; genus Vicia; species Vicia faba. Next base: position 200,146 of record CATIWC010000897.1, on the reverse strand, counting down.
TGGTCTTCGGTGCCTCCGTCCGGGCAGGCACATCAGTAGCAACCCCTTTGCCCCGAGCGTCAGATGACTCGGCAGCAGGGGTAGAAACAGGAACTTGGTCAGGAAGGGAAGCAGGCACACTGGCAGGTGTGATGACAAGAGGTCTCTGAATTGCTGGAGGTGCAATGTCTGGTGAGAACAATCTTCCACTACGAGTGACTTTAGCAGGCCCGGTGATGTTGGTGACACCGGTACTAGTATTGAACTCTTGTTTCACTCCCAGAACATAAACCTCTGCCTCATAGTGCCACGGGATAGCTTTGTCAGACTTATAGGGGATGGGCCCCGGAACAGTAATGATGATAGGAGAAATCTTGTGAACACGCATGATTTTGACAGGCTTCTTTGAGGGAGCCTTAGGAGGGTTATTGAAAATAGTGACAATTGAAACTTCTTTAACAGGGACAGCAGGAACAACAATCTTCTTGAATAAGATTTCTTTGCTATCCATCAGGTTTTGGATGCCTGACTTTAGCAAAGGACAACCAGCAGGTGAAACAGCACATAGAAGGCAACCTTTACTACATCCCGGAAATAAACCGGCTAGCAATAGGTTCCTCTTGACGGTCAACAGCGGAGTAACAATCTCATCCACAGAGGCTACATACGGGTCTTCTTCCACAACATTCACTCCATGCTGGGGCATGGGAGCAGTCACAACATTGGGCCTTTCGGGCGCCTCGAACTGTATCTCTTTAGCATCAATAAGGTCCTGAACCTTATTCCTCAGAGCCCAACAATCATCAGTAGAATGCCCCGGGCCATCAGAGTGATAAGCGCAGCGGGCGTTGGGGTTGTACCTTGGAGAGGTTGTGTTCACAACCTTTGGAGCTTCCTTGACAGTTACCAGATAGGTTGACAGCAGTTGCGGCAGAATCTGAGGCAGGGTCATGCTGAGCCGAGTATACTGTCTTTTGGGCCTCTCAACTCTTGGTTGGTTATACTGTTGAGGAGCAGCAGCAGGCTTTGAAATTACCACCGCGTTAACAGCTTGGCGGCGTTCTGGTTTGTTCTGTCTCCTGGGACCATACACAGCACTAGCTTCCTTCTTTAAAGGCTTCTTTTCAGTACTCGAGGAGGCACCTTTCTGTATCTTCCCCGATTTGATACCAGCTTCGATCCTATCACCAGTCAGGATCAGGTCTGTAAACCCAGTAGAGGAATTACCAATCAGGTGGTTAAAGAATGGACCAGACAGGGTCCCCAAGAACATGTCCACGAGTTCACGGTCAGTCAACGGTGGCTGCACCCTGCCAGCCAGGTCTCTCCACTTCTGCGCGTACTCCTTAAAACCTTCACCCGTCCCAAGTGACATACCCTGGAGTTGGGTACGTGTGGGAGCGAGGTCGGAATTATACTGATACTGCTTATAAAAAGCAGTAGCCAAGTCCTCCCAGTTACGAATGTTGGTTCCATCCAGCTGATAGAACCATTCGAGTTGAGTCCCTGAAAGACTCTCCTGGAAGAAATGGATCCATAAGTTCTTGTCTGCAGTGTAAGGTTGGATCTTCCTTACATAAGAACGGAGGTGCAGCTTAGGACAGGAAGCCCCGTCGTACTTCACAAAGGCAAGTGCCTTGAACTTGTGTGGGATCACCACCCCAGAAGATAACCCTAAGTCCCCAAAATCCAACCCAGGCACACGTTGAATCTCCATAGCATTTAACCGGTCCTCCAGCTATTTGTACCTGTCCTCAGCAGGAGGGTACTGTTCATCATTGAAATTTGTCTCGGTGTCAGAGATCACGGGACTAGGGACCCCTCCCTCCTGGTGACTGCCCTCCCCAACAGATGGAGTAGTCAGCTCAGCTTCATTCTGCAGTGTATTCCTGAGTCTGTGTCCAGTGTTGAATAGCACAATCCTCTTCTTCTTCTTCTTCTTCTTCAGGAGCAAAGCCTTCAACTCCTGCTGTCCTTGGGCTAAGCTCATGACCAGCTCTTGAAACTAGGCGTTCTGGGCCTGGAGGGCCTTGATAGCTTGTTCAGTAGTTGGTTCAGGATTCATGATGATTGAGTGCTGAAATAAACAGCGAAGAAGATTAAGCAACCTGTAGAAAAAGGGTACCTGTTTATGCACATGATGCATGATATGCTATTTATGCAATGCATTCAAGGGTTCAAAAGTTCAAGTTCGTTGTAGACAAAAAGGAAACACACGTTGTATTAGGAAATAATTTGTTCAGTACATCAGGGCCTCATGGGCAAAACATTACAAAATAATTAATCCCAAAAGACACTGCGCATCCTCTTTGGAGCTATGTAAGTGTTGAGAGTCTTTTCCTCGTGCAGTAGGCGGGTGAGCTCCAAGACCTTCTTCTCACTGGCATGTAGACTGGTTTCAAGAGAATTCCGCTCTTCTTTGAGTTATTTCCAGCTCTTTTGCATTTCTTCCCAAGATGTTGGCATGTCAGGATGTTGAATGGTGTAAGGCACCTCTCCTTCCAAAACAGGCTCTTTGATCACAGGGAGAACATGAGGATATGGCATCACCAGCTTCTGGGAGCGGGCTCGTACCCACTTGAGATAAGGTTCCAGGGGAATGGAGTTCTTGTGCCCCAGTGTCTTGCTATCTACCCTGTTGGGCATCCTCCAAGCTCTGATGAACCTCTGGCGAAGTCCTTGTGCATCATTGTCGAAGTCAAAAACTATGTCAGGGATCAACATGTCATGAGGGCCATCCCTCCGAGCATATCCAAACTGTCTCAAAGCCAGACATGGGTTGTAAGTAATGCCCCCTCTAATTCCAAGTAAAGGAACATTAGGAAACTCTCCGCAACGATCAATGATAGTGACATTTTCTCTGGACCGAGAACACCAATGTATATCAGCATGTGTAAGGGTCATCAATCGTTGTGACCACCTCAAACCCCGCTCGTTCTTCAAAACTGATTGTGGAAGGTGTGAAATAAACCACCTTGCCAGGAGAGGAGTGAAGCACATGAGAACACCTCTTTTTCTCATGGTTCGAGTGTAACATGAGTGGAGGATGTCCCCAAGCAATGTAGGTATTGGATTCCTGGACATAAAGATCTTGACAGCATTGATATCTATAAGCTGATCTGGATTTGGGAACAATACCAACCCATAGACAAGGAGTGCCACAACTTCTTCAAAGGCTTGTAGGTCAAGGGAATTCCAACATTCTTGGGCCTTCTCAAACAGGAACTTTGCCAAGAATCCTTTGATACCACTTCTAACTTCCCAATGTCCCTTGATGTTAGATGGTTGTAGGTGTAATGCTTTAGCAACCTCTTCAAGTTTTGGCTCTCTTTCCATACCGTTGTAGGGTAGTTGACTAAGAATAGGAATCCTCAGAAGCTGAGAAAATTCCTCCAAAGTAGGCACCAATTGATAATCCGTGAAAGTAAAACAGTGGTGCAAAGGGTCAAAGAACTGGAAGAGAACTTTTATCATATCCTCTTCAATGTTGGTATTGACCAAGCTGATGAGTCTACCATGCCTTTGACTGAAGGAAGAGTTCTCAGGAATCCTGGATGTAAGCTCCTTAAGCTGAGGAGGGACCCTTACAAGGTTGATCTGAATTGTCTTTCTGCGGATAGTTTCCATGTCCTACAAAACAAGAACAAAGATGAAGATTCGAACCCATGAAGTGGTTAGTAAATGCATATGATGTTGTATGATGCTATAATGTTATGATAAAAACACACCACAAGTATTCACAAAAGGCAAACATGATAAGGCACACAAGTCACACCAGACAACCCTTAGAGTTTAGGCCAGCATGAGGTTTGGGGTACTACCCTCTTGAAGTTGGTGGGCTCAAAACCTGTCCTATCAAAAGTAACTGGGTTCTAAGGAGCTCAATATCATTGGGTTGTTTTCTATGTTCATTGTTTTGATTTAGCCACTGAACTGGCGATCAAAATATTCCAAGAAAACAACCCTCAATGAGTGTAGTATCGAGTATCAACCAACTTCGGACTACACCAAAGTCAGTCATCTCACTACCCCTAAAGAGGCCAAGATGGTTCAATTAAGGTTCCTAAGGTCAGTTGATGCTTCACGACACCACGCGGCGGCCCCGTACTCTCCTTGACTTGACTCAAGGGTTACCGGTACTGACCAAAGTGCCACATCAACGTAGCAAATTGCTTCAACCGTGTCGGTATACCCCACACAGTTCTCTCACAGTTTTGTTGCTACTTTCTAAAAGGTATCCCCCAGATCCGAGTTAGGATCTATGAAACTCCCAAAACAGACCCACAATATTAAAGCAAACAAAGCAAGCAATTGAAAACATAAGAGTGGTCTAATCCTAAGGTACACCTCACTTTATTATAATCCCCAGCAGAGTCGCCAGTTCTGTGATCGGTGGAAATAAAACTGACTGTTTTTTTAAGCTGGTTCGCGAAATGTCGCGGTAAGTAAGAGTCGCCACCGTCTTTTATGTTCTCCAATATGGAAAGGACAAAAGCACATCAAAATTCCTTCTTTGAGAATGTTTCTCGGTTCGGGAGGTAGATTTATAGAAAGGGAAGGTGTTAGCACCCTTTCTATCCATGGTTATCCATGGGCTCTTAGGTACTTGCTCTTATGTTTTCAAAATATGTTTGTATTTCAAATGTGAGTGGGTTTTGAAAAAGTTTCGTTTGAAAAATTTCTAAGTAACTCTTGTATCAGTCCTCAAGAGTGTATGAAAAATTTGTTTGAAAACTTTTAGAAAGTATGAGTGCGAAAAGTTGTTTTGTTTGTTTGAAAGAGCAAGTACCCATGAGAATCTACCTACTCTAAGGAATTAAGCTGTGTAAGAGTCCTTTAGATAGTGCTATCCCACCATTGAGGGGTAGGTAGCACCATCGTTGGAGGTATTCGGGTCAATTCGATTATCAGGACAGTGTGGTCACCGAAGCAACGGTAGGACACCTTAGAAGTAACCCTAATGTCCTAGATCCTTTGTATCTGAGGCAACTGGATCTTAGACGAAAGGGCGACCTCTAAGACACCCTATACTTGATGACCACTTTCGAGGCAACCAGTGAGGCGTACCCTAAGAGTGGCATGTGCATGTGTGTTGTTTCATGTTAATGTTTATTTTGTACATGTTATTTGTGAGCTACGGATTGATTTTATTTGCATACATTCTTGTAGGCATTTTTTTAACAGTTAGGAGTGCGGAAAGTAAATAATGGAAAGATAAATCTAACTATTACAAGGCGCGGGTCTATACATCGCCAAAAAACAAAAACCCGTTTTGAAAAATAAAGTGCGAGAATATAAATAAAGCGATAAAGGAGGTCCTAATTAGCTATTACATTTCTGGAAGCAGTTACATAATAATGAATTAAAAAATAAACGCGCGCGCGAAAGATTGAAACGGGACGTCCTTAGGGTCTTGACCCTTTTTTAAGAAAGAATTGAATTTTTGTCCCTTTTGCAATTAATGAAATTAAGCCTAATTTACTAATCAATTAATTAATTAAAAAAAAGTTTTTTGTGTTTTTTATGTTTTTAATGAAATGAAGTAAAAAAGAATTTAAAAATTGGAAGTGAAAGACCTAATTCTAAATTAATTTTACTTATTAAAAAATGTTAAAATTGTTCTAATTACACAACTAATTAATTAATATTAGAATTTATTTACAAAAAATAACATGAAATTAATAAATAAAATAATATTAGTTTTTTTTTATTGTGAAAAGGTTAAGTAATTTGTTAATGAGTAATTAATAAAAAAAACAATAGAATTAAACAAAGCAATTAATAAGAAAGAAAATATAAAAAAATGCAAACCCAAAGGGGGGTTCTGGGCCAACAATGGGGGGTTTTGTAAGCAAGCTGAAGCCCATTTGCCTTCAAGCCACGTTGACTTCTTGGATTTGCTGAGCTGGCTTTGACTGAGGAACATGGTGGTCATCCATCCCATGGCCATTAGATTGATCTTTGAGGCAACTTGGCGCCCTGGTATGTGAGGTTTATGGTGCACACCATTTGGAAACCTACACAAGAACGCATTAGAAAAAATAACATGGAATTATGGGGGACCTGGGAATCGAACTCAGGCCCCAACGATTGCCAGACGCGTCATCAACCACTGAGCCATTGTGCCGTGTTTGTTAAAATAACAATAAACAAATATAATATGAAATAAACACGTTATATGCTGAACAAAAGAAAATCAGCGCGCCACTTTTTGAATTGTCCAGTCCCATTCTTCCACGTACTTCATCTTCTACCTTTTTCCTATAAAAACAAAGGCATTTAGCGGCGGGTTTTAACCCCCACAAAGTGAAATGACAAAAAAAACGAATAGAGCTACGCTCTATATAAATTGGGCGCGAGGGTTGCAATGAGTTCGTCTTGTCATTCTGAGTTCAACCATGGGCGTCATGAAGGCTAATTTTACCTATGCTGTAAATCCCCAATCTGGGAGCTCTGAAACCCTAGAATTTAACAATGGTGTTTTGCAATTCTGGGCGCCATAATGCAATTCAATTACACTAATAGCTTCGTATGGGTCCTGTGAACACAATACAATCAATAAAAAATGTTAAAAATGCATGAATCGATGATTATGATTTTGAAAAAAAGTGATGAACCGTATGACTGTGAATGGCGTTTCCTGGAGCTTTAAAGCTTGTTTCTGATTGCAAAATGTTCCTGGAAGGTCCAGCAAGGTGTTTGAATCAAGAAAAGGCTTCCAATTGTGCTGGAAGGTTGATTTCAGATTTGACTTTTGCTTGAGTTTTTTTCGGAATTGGTTTGGCCCTTTCTGCAGCAGCTTGTGCGTGTAATGTATTAGGTCTTGGTTTTGCATATGTATGGGAATGCATTTAAGTGATATGATGAGCCAATGATCCATTGTATTCAAGTTTTTGGATTTTGCTTTAACACCATTAAAGAAACATTCCAAGTTTGTTCAAATTTTGAATTCTATGCATAATTGAGCTTGGCACGAATTTGGTAGGTTGTTCATGACACATAAAAGCCATTCAAATCAAAAGATGTTATTTAATTAATTTTTTTGATTTTATTTGAATTTTAAGGATTTAAAATGAATTAAATCAAATAAAATTAAATAAAAATAGAAAAATTAATGTTTAATATTGAAATTGATCATGGGACACGTGGGTGGCATGATAAGGCTGAATCAAGTGGAAAAAAGTGGGCCCTTTTGTCAAAAATTGAAGTTTTAGGGATGGTTGACTTTTGCCATTTCACAAAAAATTTCCAACTTCTCCAATGCATATCTTGCTCAATTTTGATCATATGAACATGTTCTTGGACATTTTGGAAAGGTCTTGAAGTCCTCTAACCAATGCCTTTGGTCCCATGTCATTTTGATTTACCAATCTCAAGTTATGGTCTTTGACTTAAAATGCCTTTTTGTTGACTTTTGAAAATGACCTATAATGTTGAAATTGATAACTTTTTGTGAGAGCATTTCTTGGATTTGGAATGTGAAGATGAGTTGTAGGAAATATTATCCCCTTCAAAATGAGCATTGGATGGGATTTATCTGATGAACCATGAAAAAGTTATGCCTTGGTCAAGTTACAGTTGACTTTTCAACTGTCCAAAAATGGAAACTTTTGCATCTTGATGATTTTTGAGCCATTCTTGTGGAATCATGATCAAGACTTGATCAAATGATGATTGTGGCTTCAAAATAAGATGCTGACCAATAATTTTGACTTTTGACTGCCAAATGACCATTTTACCCCTGCAGTTGATTGTGAAGCAATTAGGATTTTTGACTGTGCAACTTGACCTTGTGAGCCTTGAAACTTGGCATATGGATGCTTGGCAATGTGTATAGGCATATGTGACTTGATTGAGCCCTTGAAAACCTCAACTTCCTTGCAGGAAACAAAACCCTAATTTGACTGGCCTAGGAGGGTGTTTGAACTGTGCAACCCTTGAGCCAATTGAGATGATGCTTATCAAAACTTTGAAGAATATGGGAGGGCAAATTTTGGGGTACGACAGGGTGATACGACGATATGAATAGAGTTGTTGATGATTGACATATATATATATATATATATATATATATATATATATATATATATATATATATATATATATATATATATATATATGGGAATGCAATTGTGTATGTGTTTTTATGTTGAAGATGTTGTTAAGATGATAATGTGATGTTGTATATCCAAGTATAAGTGTGTTACTACTTTAAAATGTTGATATGTCAAGATACTGTTAAAGTGGTTCATAAGATGTTAACGATTATGTCGTGGAGGTGTTGAATGATTAGTATGTGTGCATTTAATTAAAATCGTGTTGAGTTATTATTGTGTCAAGAAGTAGTGGTCGAGGTGTGGCCAGACGCGAGTTGGGGATCAGAGAATGAGATGCAAAATTCACGTTAAGAGTGGTAGTATCATGTAGATTTTCAAGGACGAAAATATTCTAAGTGGGGTAGAGTTGTAACGCCCGTTAATTTAATTAATTATTTAATTAAATTATTTTTAGATTATTTGTTGAAGTTGTGAGATGTTGTCGATTGTTGGTATAAGTTGTTAGATTATTATTAATTAATTAATAAGTTGATTAATAATAATAATAATAATGTTGGAATTATTAGTATTAGTCGTTGGGCTTATTTTGGTGGTGTGTAGTACTAAGGGGTGTGAAAATTAAGCTCAATATAAATAATTCTAGTATTATTGAGTTTGGTTATAATAATAGAAATTAGATGTGCCAATAAGGAAAAACAGGTTTTGTCAAGAAGAAGAGGAATAAGGGTTAGAAGAAAGAAAGATAACGTGGAAGTTGCAGAGAAGAAGGAAAAGAGGCAAAGTGGAATTCTATTGGAAAACTGTAGAGCAACCTTCAATCCAAGGTAAGGGTGGGGTTCTGACTCTATAATTGGGTATATGATACATGTTACGTGGGAATTGGGTTGAGTGAAATTGTTATTGTATGTGATGGTTGTATGAATAAATTGTTGTTTGGCATCTGTGATAATTGTGTTAACATTGCAGTGATTCATCGATGAATCGAGTGTTAGAAATTACCATATATTGATGTGTGTATAATTGTTGTGTTTGCTTGATATTTGGGCAGAGAAGGAATTATTGATCGCAGGAAAATTTGGACGAAGTTGCAGAACTGTAACTGAAATTATGGACTTGTGCCGAGCGGCACAAGTATGGTGGTAATGGGGTGCCGACCGGCATCATGTTTCTGTGCCTAGGGGCACGGTTCACATTTTCTGCATCTTCTTTTAATTGTTTTGTGCCTTGCGTGTCTGTTACTTAGTAGTGGTTACAGAAAAAGGTTGATTACAGTAGCAGAGTTATCAATTCAATTTATTTAGCAAAGTAGGTGTTCATGTAGCAGAGGTTATTGGTTAGTTACAGAGTTAATATTAATGAGTAACAAAGTTAGCAAATGTTAGTAGAAAGTTAGTAATTAGTAGAGTTGTTTTAGTAGCAGTAAGTAATAGAGAATTAATTATATCAGAGTTAATTTAATGGAGTTGGCATATGTATATAACAGAATTGAATAGCAGTGTAGTATTAAATTATCAGAAAACTAATAAGGAATATTAGTATAAAGTAGAAATAATAGAACTTTTAGCCGATAAGTAATTAGCAGGATTTAGTCGATTTGTCCCAACAACTACACGGAACAATTGTTGTATATTTAAGTCGATACGATGTGTTGAATACTTTGCTGAAAAATATGAATTACAGGTGGTATTGAATTATTGGGTTTATGGTCAATGTTGTTTTCCTATTGGTGTTGTTGTTGGATTACTATTGTTGATATGTTATTGTTTTTGTGACGTGCTAAGTTGTAGGCTTATGCCAACATTGCGTTAATTGTTATTGTTGAAATATCAAGTTGTAGGCCTATGACCAGTGTTGAATTATTACTAAGTTGTAGGCTTATGACAACATTGTTATGTTGTTGTTGTTGCTACAATCATGTTATGTTGCATACATCTCATATGAAGTTGAAGCTGATGCTTGTTAAGTTGGCCTGGATTGGCAAAATATTAAGTTGAAGACTTATGCCTTGTTGATGCCTCTATCAATTGGCGGTTTCTAAGTTGGGAGTTCTGCTTTTCTTTTAAGTTGGGAGTTCTGCTCTGTTGGTACCACATGTATGTGCATAGTAACAAGTTGCATTTCACGTTGCATATTGAGTTATTGTGTTGGTAAATTATTTATTATGTTTCGTTGATGTTTTCGTTGTGTTTGACGTTGTTTAAAGTTGTGAAGTGGTGATTTGACATAGACTAATTCTAATGTAATATTATCATACCTCTGATTATATTATTAGATATCTCACCCCTTTTGTTTGAATGTTACCCTGATGTTGGTAACGTGCAGGTAATCTAGAGTGAAGGCGGTTTACCTTCAGTAGTTCGTGTCAGTGTCATTGCTCTGATATGTAACACTCGGGGGGGGGGGGGGGGGGGGTGAATGCTTGTTGTTTTATTGTTGTTATTATTTGAGTTGATTGACCCTTAAGTTGTTGTTCGTTAAATAATTATTATTTGAAGTTGTTTCAGTTGGATAAATATGGTATATGCTTTTAAGTTGAATATTTGATTTCGCTGCGAAGTTATGAAAGTTGTTGATTTTTAAAAAGATTAATTTATGTTGTCGTTTGTTCATCCAAGTTAATGTGTTATGTATCTGTAATGAATGTCGTTGTTTTAAGTTGAAATTGTTGCATCCTGATTTAATAGTTGAATTTTTATAACTCTGATTTTATAAGAATTGTCAGGTAGAATTGGGGTGTTACATTAAGCATCAGCATTTGACATAATATTTTCCAATATATCACACATTCATACATTTCACAACTTCTTAATAGAACATACGTTGCAGAAGCACATGTTGCATAAGCATATCTCTTGAGTGGAATCTTTGTATCAGAGCATGCATCAAAATGTTGACTTGACTTCCTTTTAGGAGAGCACAGCTTCTGAAGCTTTAAGTCTAAATTCCATACTTTTCAGAAAGTTCACAACTTCTGAACAATATGATATCAAACAAGATTACCTTACTTTTAGTAAGTTTATAACTTCTGAATTGTGTTTGGTACATTTGTTTGAATATGCATATATTCACAAAATGTACAAATTCTTATATATGAAATCAGAGTTGATTTCATCCTTAAGGTTCTCAACCTTAGACAACAGGATCTTCATATTCAACCTGTCTTAGAATAACTCAGTGAACTTATTCAAAGTTCCTGGATTGAAACATCAAACAAACAGTTACTAGCAACATCATTATATATGTCTAAGTTTAAGATTTTGAGAATAAATATTATCAAAATCATTTTAATTTCTCCCCATTTGTCATAAATCAAAAAGGTATTAAATAGTCAGAGTAAAAATAAACTTAGAAGATAACCAACAAAGGAAGCAAATTTCATTGATTGAAAATAAAGAAGTACCGACTCGATAGAACAATCAGAACAAACAGACACAAGGAAACCTAGACATACATCTTTTAACCATCAAAGACTTCACACTTTTTCTTCATCAGACCATTTGCAAGACCAGATCTCCAGATACATTCAAAAATTCCTTCTCTAAAGAAGATCTCAGAGAGAACTCTTCCAAAAGGTATAAAGGACTTGAATTCATTTCTGGAGAGCATGGTGGACTTTTGCAAAAAATTAAAGATAGTTTGTGGCAAACTTATCTGAATATCATTGACCAGCAAAAATAGAATAAGTCGATCGTCATGAGACCTGATATCTTTGTGAACTCTCTTAGGACGAAAATTGGTTAACAAGAGCTTGAACCAACTTTTTGGAATGGGGAGAAGAGTTTCAGGATTGTTGGGCTCGTAACTAGATGTTGAGTTGTGGAGAGTAGTGAGCTCTTTGTCAAGAAGATATCGACTCTTGACATGTTCAATAGTAAAGCCAACATTCTCACAACCAGTAGCAAGGACAATTGAAAAGGGGGTGATGGTTATGGGAACATCAAATACATGGTAAACAATGGAACATCCTTCACATACAACATAGGCATGTTTCCAGAAGTCTTTGACAAGGTTTATGTAGACGATTTTATCCAACATGGTGTAGTAATTTGTCCATTCTTGAAATAAAGTGATTAAGGTGACACTGCAAGCAATCTGTCTATTACCAAGATGACGAAGCTTGATTTGTTCTTCAGTTATAACTTCAAGAAGACTTTCATTTCCATGGAGAGTAACTAGAGACATGATGAGAGAAGATAGAAGGTAAATAATTTATGAGATAATAAAATCATTCAATAATTCAAGGAAAGATAAAAGATATGTATATATAGATAGAAGATGGAGGGCGTGACTTACTGGACAAATGACATAGGTTGAGAGGCATATCATGCATAAGATTTTCTTAAGGACATATATATAAGTTAGGACAAAACAATTAAAGCTAGAATCAAAAGAAGTACTAGAAATCCTAAGGAGAGATTCTGATAAAGAGTAAAGCAAGAAAGTTTTTATCTATTTCCAAGAGAACTATGTCTTTCAAAGTGTTATATTAAGTAAGAAGATTTAGAAGTGACATGAGATCACTACTTAATACCAGAAGGACTTTAATCCCTATATTTTTCTTTTTAAAGTTTAGATTCGCAGATACTTTCACTATATTAAAATTAGTTATTTTGGCTTGATTTTTCTTGAACCTTGTTAGAAGTGCTTATTATAACCTTTTGAGAGCGTATTTATTTGTTTTAATATTTTTACCTTTATTGTTCAAAACTGTTGTACCCTAAAATTTGCCCTCCCATATTTCTCAAAATATTTCAAGAAAAATTCACAAGTCCAACCCGGCGCGTCATATTCAGGTATTCTTTCGCCAAGATATATCTGATAACGTATTCTCAAATTTAGGTTCGGCTCAAGAGTCAATTCTTTAAAGAAGGTATCCGAATGTGTGAGTTTTCTCGAAGAAATATGGTGAAAAAGTGTGTTGAAAGTGCAGTTTTTACGCGCTAAAAAATTCATAACTTGAAGATCGTGGCTCGTTTTGAACCCGTTCAGGTGGCCAAAATTCCGTTTTAACATTATCTACATTTTCATCTCTCACGGCTGGAAGCCAATTTCGATCAGAAGGTCTTCAAAAATGTGGATTTATCAAGTATTTTCGTACAGAAAATTTGTGACAGAAGTTTATTTGCGTCATGTTCAGAAAATCATAACTTGGTCGATTTTCATCGTATCGAGCTGGTTTCGGCGCCAAAATTTCACAAATTGAGTTGGCTATAATTTCACAGAAGGTATTGAGTTCAAAAGGCCTTCGTTTTTTGCTCAGAGTGCGTGACACGCTGAAAATCCTGAATGCTGAATATTATTTCATCTGGGCCGAAACTTCGAAAATTTATAACTCGGTCAATTTTTATTGGATTGGGCTCATATTTTTACACAAGGTCCCTGACTCATAGATCTACAACTTTGCTTCAAAAGTCGAGACTGGATTATGCTCCGATCAATACCAGTTTTTTATTGAAGAACGTGTCAGAGTCGACAATAGAGCCCAAAATAAGTTTGTCTGAGCTGAAACTTCAAAAATTCATAACTAATTCACCGTTTATCCGATTGAGCCGATTTTCGGACAGGAGTTAGTCATCGATGTCGGCTACATTTTGTTTTCACACTTCAACTTCAAAAATTACACTTAAGTCCCTGCGATTTAGCCTGGAAAGTGACAAACTTAAGTGAATATTGGAGGCCCAATTGCACATCAAAGCCCATTTTCTTTACCCTAATTTCCATTATATAATCACCTTCTTTTCACACAAATCAGAGAAGAGAAAAAAGAGGAAAAAAACTTTGCCACAACACTGTTAGAATATCAAATTCTTTCAAGAACCCTAAAACTTTGAAATCCTTATTACAAATCTCTCTCTCACTACAAACAAACCATCTCAGTTACAAACCAACATCTCACTACTTCTTCAGTAAGGGTAAGGCTGACTTGATCTCCATGATCAAAAGGGCATAAAAGCATTCATGTCACTAATTTTCCAGTAAGGGTAAGGTTGATTTGATCTCCATGATCAAAAGGGTATAATCATTCATACATGCCATATTGTGCATAAACATTAAATTTCTTCATATATTGGCTTTATTTGTATTTTATGATTTTATTTAATGTGTTCATGAGATTCAACACTGCAGATTTTAGACAGGATCTCATGCAGGTTCATTAAGGAACGTTGAGGCCAAAACACAAATGGTCAAAACAGAACATTTTACACATGACACCAATACATGGCGAGACAGACATCCTGAGAAGGTTAAGGAACATTGAGGCCAGAACACAAATGGCCAAAAGCCAGAACACAAATGGCCAAAAGCCAAAACACAAATGGCCAAAACAAAACAGTTTACACATGACGCCAATAGCTGTTTCACCCCTCCAATCAGGCTTGTATACTCCTAAACTCTCTCTCTATTTTTATTATTTTCCTTTAATTAATTAATCGTTATTCTTTTTATTAATCACTAACCAATTAACATTTTTTTCATAATAAAATTCAGAAAACTAACATTTTTAGTATTATTATTATTTAGTAATTTCGCTATTAATTATTTTTTGTAAATAAATTCTAACAAATTAATTTAGTTTAATTAGGTTTAATTTTGGCTTTTTCATAATAAATAAAATAAATTAGAATTAGGTTTTACTAACTTTTGACTTTATTTCATTTTATTTTTATTTTTCATTAAAGACATTAAAAAACCAAAAATACTTTTTTCTTTTATTTAAATAATTAGTTCTAGGTTTAATATTAATTAAATACAAAAAAACACAAAAAAAAAGACTTTCTTTTCTTTAATTAAATAATTAATTAACTTTGATTTCAATTTAATTTCAAAAGGGTGAAAACCCTCGGACATCCTAATTTTTATTCTTTCGCACATTATTCTTTTTTCTTTTCGAATATTATGTAACTGCTCAAGGATTGTAATAGTAATTAGGTCTTTTACTTTCCGCATCTTTTACCAAACGGGTCTTTGTAATTTGGCGATGTATAGACCCGCGCCTTGTAATAGCGTAGGATTTATCTTTCCGCATTTAAATTTCCGCACTTTTAAATTCTAATTTGCATGAAAGAATGAATGGCTAATTAAAAATAAGCGTAGCTCACAATGCCCTGATCAAAGATAATTGCTAAACTGAAAACAACACACAAATTTACACACCACCCCTAGGGTACGCCTCACCTGTTGCCTTCGAAACGTGGTCGTCAAGTATGGGACGTCTTAGTAAGTCCTATGTCCATGATCCAGTTGCCTCGAAACAAGTTACCTCGGAATAGTTGCCTCGAAACGGTTGCCTCAGATTAAAAAAGGATCAATGGCATAAGGGTAGCTTCTAAGGTGTCCTAACTGTTGCTTCGGTGACCACATTGTCCCTAAAATCGAATTGACCCGAACACCTCCAACGGTGGTGCTACCTACCTCTCAATGATGGGATGGCACTACCTTAAGGACATTTACACAGCCTAATTCCTTAGGGTAGGTAGATGACTCGTAGATACTTGTTCTCTTCAAAAACAAATCAAAACTCTTTTCACACCGACACTTTCAAAAAGCTTTCAAAACAATTTTTCAAACACTCTTGAGGACTGATACAAGAGTCATTCTGAAATCTTTAAACGAAACTTTTTCAAACCCACTCACACTTTGAAAAGCAAACAGTTTGAAAACACAATGAGCAAGTATCTAAGAGCCCATGGATAACCATGGATAGAAAGGGTGCTAACACCTTCCCTTTCTATAAATCTACCTCCCGAACCGAGAAACTATCTCATAAGGAATTTTGCTGTGCTTTTGTCCTGTCCATATTGGAGAAAATAAAGGACGGTGGTGACTCTTGCTTCCGCGACATTTCGCGAAACCAGCTAAAAACAGTCAGTTCTAAATCCACCGATCATAGAACTGGTGACTCTGCTGTGGACTCTTTAAAAGTGAGGTGTACCTTAGGACTAAGATCACTTGTGTTTTCAATTGTCTGAATTGTTTGCTTTATTATTGTGGGTACTGTCTTGGGAGTTCTATAGATCCTAACCCGGATCTGGGGTATACCTTCTTAGAAAGTAGCAACAAGACTGTGAGGGAACTGTGCGGGGTATACCGACACAGTTGAAGCAGTCTGCTACGTTGATGTGGCACTTTGGTGAGTACCGGTAACCCTTGAGTCAAGTCAAGGAGAGTACGGGGCCGCCGCGTGGTGTCGTGAAGCATCAACTGACCTTAGGAACCTTAATTGAACCATCTTGGCCTCTTTAGGGTAGTGAGATAACTGACTTTGGTGCAGTCCGAGGTTGGTTGATACTCGATACTACACTCAGTTGAGGGTTGTTTTCTTGGAATATTTCGGTCGCCAGTTCAGTGGCTAAATCGAAACGATGAACACAGAAAGCAATCCAATGATATTGGGACCCTTAGAACCCGGTTACTTCTGATAGGACAGGTTTTGAGCCCACCAACTTCAAGAGGGTAGTACCTAAACTTCATGCCGGCCTGAAATCTAAGGACTGTCTTGTGTGACTTGTGTGCTTTCCAACTTGAATTACTTGTACGTACTTGTTACCTAACACATGAGTTTCTTGCAGGGTTTGTTTACAATCCTTAATCTGGGCTCATCACAGGGTTTACTTACAGCACTCCATGCATAGCATAACATCGTACCATCATACCATTGCATACATCCTGCATAAGGACTAATCCATTTCAAGGATCCCAAGGGTTTGTGATGCAGGTCATGATGAATCAAACTGTCCAGCAAGGGGCAAAGGGGATTTATTTTCCTCCAGCCAAAACATGATAACTTGAGTCAGGGGCTATGACCCACTTGATATGGTGAGCTTTGACTCTTGAAGAAGGTTCCCCTAGCCAGGTTTGTTTGGAAATCAAAACAAAGTTGATGACTTGAGTCGGGGCTATGACCCACTAGATATGGTGAGCCTTGACTCTTGAAGAAGGACTCTCAACAATATAAAGTGCCTTCAATCAAGCCACCAGTTACCAGATTCTAACAATTTTCTTGTTTACCCCGCGAGATCCTTAAAAACATTGCATGCATATCATACATATCATTGCATTACAGGTACCCTTTGTACAGGTCACTTACCTTCTCTGTTGTTTATTTCAGCAATGGCTTCCCAACAAGATAACCAGGGTCTTCATGCTCAAGAGACTCAGTTCAGGGAGATCTTCCTAAGCCTATCCAAGGGGCAGGAAGAGCTGAGGGCACTCCTCGTGGGGAATTTGGCCAAGAAAAGTCCCGAAGATGACAAGGACGAACGGCTGAAACATCTACAAGCTAAGGTGGATGCAATGAGAACCCAAATGCTGGGGAAAATGGCTCTCATCCAAGGCTTAGCTCGGGAGCAAGAAGAGTTGAGGACCATGATCAGTCAGCTTCATCAAGACATGAAGCAACCAGTCCAAGTCAGGGACCAAGTCATTAATCAGCCTCCAAGAAGTCAAAGGTTTGGTTCAATGAATAGACCTCTCCAAGCTGCTACTACTTCACAGGTCCAACCACAACCCCGCCCAGAGCAACAGGTTGATCAGAGTAAGCCTAGCAGGTCCAGGAGGCAATTCACCCAGCTCAACGTGTCGCTGTTTCAAGCTTTACAACACATGTTGAGTTTGAATTTGATTACACTAAGGGCTCCTCCCCGGAATCCCAACATCTCTGCTCCTAACTATCATCCCAATAAAAAATGTGCATACCACTCCGATAGTCCTGGACATGACACTGCCGACTGCTGGGCTCTGAAGAACAAGGTCCAGGACCTGATTAATGAAGGATCAGTGGATTTCACCCAAGTGGGTCAGGCTGAGTGCTTCTACCATCCCTACAGGATTCACCATTTGAAGTAATAAGTCCTGAGATGAGAAGACTTTTTGTCCATTAGAATTTTCAAGTTGTAATTTTCTTTTGATTGTTCAAACGATTATCATGTCAAACACTGTTATTGCATTAATGCATCGCATATGTCTGTTTTGAATCAATATATTCGCATTCGCTATATTCAAACTGCTTCCATTTTTTTTGATGTCAACTCTCAATTAATAATTCTGAGCCTCTTGAGGGAGGATGACGAAAATGATACCACGATCTTTACAGTATGCTTTTGAACAGACCCCGCTAATGAGGTACAGGCATTGTTTCAATTCCCAAACACTGGAGTTATAAGGAAGATAATCCCTCGTCAACCCCTTTGAGCCAAAGAAGTTGGAGTTTTTCTTTTCGAAAATTAAAACCCTTAATCATAACCTGGGGCAGGGTAGTTCTCTCAGTTGATCCAAGTGCATAACGAATGGCACCAAAGAGGTCCTTACAAAACAAAAGACAGTGATGGTTCCGAATAATCATAAAGACAGGCAGTCATTACCAAAAAAAAAAAAAACTAAAGCCCAATAAGTCAAAACCTATGAAGGAGACTTACAAAACTGGGGCATCCCGCTAACTGTAATTCCAAAAGAAACAGTTCAAGCAAAAAACAGGGATAATGAAATCAAAAAGAAAGAGGTCCAACAAATCCTCAAAATAAGGAAAGGACTGCCTATTCAAATGAATTGTCAACATCCGAACCATCATTGGAATATCAGGACAAAGACCCAAACAAGGTCAAACGCACGATCAGCTGAGTTTAGGTTTGAAGAACATTACAAAGAGAGGGTGGGTACAAATAAAATTTGAGCCTTTACCCTTTGTTTCTTAAACCGTGAACCTGGCCACGTTATAACCCTTAAAAGTCTTAGCTGAAGCATGGGTTAGTTCGAAAGCATACTGTTACGAAGGTATCCTGACTCCTTAAGGCTTGCTGTAAAATACTGAGTTGACATCACAGTTTACAAAAAATTCACTTGTTTTTATGAAAAAATGCATTTTCAAAAAACTTCAAGACAGACATAAGCTTTGCATTCTTGATATAATACTGTTTGCGTATGAATATTTGTTCGAACAGCAGAGAAATACGCACGAAGAATATCTAGTGAACAAAAGCACTTCCAATCAAGGGGCATGGTATGATCATTGTCCATCATCTGGGGCAGTTAAGTCAAGATTTGGAGAATCTCTCAAAAGGCCAACCAGCCTGGGGCAAATCTCCATCTGGATCACTTGGAGCGTTGGACGATCAAACAAAGATCTTCTGGTAGTATGGCAACACTACACTACTGACAGGGGCACCTCCCTACATCCTGAGAGCGTGGACATAGTCGAAAAAATACTACGCAAAATCAAAGACCCGCTAGGTTGACACACCTAGGAAAAAATAAGGGCTTCCCGGCGAACCAAAAGGGTTCGGCCAAAAATAAGGGATGAATATGAAAAAATCTGTACACCCGGCAAGCCGAAAACCTGAAAAGGCGGCTTGGGCAAAAATGGGTATCCCGGTGGACTGAAAACCCAAAAGGGCGGTCCAGGCAAAAGTTAGGGATTAAAGCGTACAACTATGTCCTGTCATCTCGTCACTTGTCTACCAGAAGAAGATTTGTCAATCGGCAGGTATCAAGCACCTCATAGGCCTTCTTCTCCCGCAGAAGCTGGGGTAATAAGAATTGTCCGAACGGTACAAGCTGCTCTGTCCTCCAGGTACAAGGTAGATTCAGCTGAAGAACGACCAGGTTACCTTCACTCCCCGCAGAGTAGGACAAGAGTCAGCAAGGATCTCTCCCAAGCAGTTGGTCTCCCATCAGCCCTGAACAAGGCACCATATCTCCAGCAAGTCAGCAACACTCTCCCCAAACAGAGTTAGCCTACAGTCAGCCTTATGGAAGTTGGGTACCCCCAGAAAATCTCAATATTCCCCAACGGAGTATACAAACATTCCTAACAAGCATCCCCGGCAATCTTGATCTAAGATTGTTCCCCGGCGGTATACCGGACATCCAGTGGAGCCATTCCCCAGTCCAATCTGAAAGTTTCCCCAGGAGAGTGGAATCCTTATCCCCAGCAGGTCTTAAAGCTTATCCCTAGTAGATTCTGGAAGCTTGTCCCCTGCAGAGTACCAACGTATCTCTCCCCGACCTTGTTCAGAAGTTATTCCCCACCAGAGCTTCTAACTGGGTAATCCTCAGCTAATTACCACGGAAAGATCGTCCTCGGCGAAGTCTTCCCATCCTCAGCGGAGTTCATCAAATCTTCCAACAGAGCTCAACAATGGTATCCCCAACGAAGTTATCATCAATCTCATCAAAGTACCTCTCTTTCCCCACAGATTTCACTCCCCGCAGAGTAATCTATTCGCCAAGTTTATTCCCCAACGGAGTCATCCTCTCCTACCGGTATTCTTGCAACCATCATCCCCAGCGGAAACGAAGCTCTACTCTTCCACATCAGCCTAGGATTCAACTTCCCGGCACCCGTCAAGGATTTATTTTCCTAGACGAAAATACGTTCACAAACATCACATTTTCATACATTATAGCATGCACATACGCATCATGAACATACAATCTCATTTATTCTGAGAACATCACGCATGTCATACATCATGACATCGCATACAACTAACGTTTTGTCTTTTCAGGACAAAGGTCAGTACAAAGATAATTACTACCAACTGTCGTGATTCCAGATCCGATTCCTGTATCTTGCCAGGGTGTATCTGTTGACGACTAATTCCAAAATCGATTCCTGTATCCTGCCAGGGCACGTCTGAAGAGTTTGAAGATCTGATTCCTGTATCTTGCCAGGGTGTATCTGTTGACGACTAATTCCAGACTCGATTCCTGTATCCTGCCAGGGCACGTCTGAAGAGTTTGAAGATCTGATTCCTGTATCTTGCCAGGGTGTATCTGTTGACGACTAATTCCAGACTCGATTCCTGTATCCTGCCAGGGCACGTCTGAAGAGTTCAAAGATCCGATTCCTGTATCTCGCCAGGGTGTATCTGTTGACGACTAATTCCAGACTCGATTCCTGTATCCTGCCAGGGCACGTCTGAAGAGTTTGAAGATCTGATTCCTGTATCTTGCCAGGGTGTATCTGTTGACGACTGATTCTAGACTCGATTCCTGTATCCTGCCAGGGCACGTCTGAAGAGTTTGAAGATCCGATTCCTGTATCTTGCCAGGGTATATCTGTTGACGACTAACGTTACCAGACTCGATTCATGTATCCTGCCAGGGCACGTCTGAAGAGTTCGAAGATCCGATTCCTGTATCTTGCCAGGGTGTATCTGTTGACGACTAACATTACCATACTCGATTCCTGTATCCTGCCAGGGCACGTCTGAAGAGTTTGAAGATCCGATTCCTGTATCCTGCCAGGGTGTATCTGTTGACGACTATATTCCAGACTCGATTCCTGTATCCTGCCAGGGCACGTCTGAAGAGTTTGAAGATCTGATTCCTGTATCTAGCCAGGGCATATCTGTTGACAACTAATTCCAGATTCGATTCCTGTATCCAGCCAGGGCATATCTGCATAAAGAGTTTGAAGATCAACCCCAGTAACAGGGTAATTATCTTTCTTTCTCAGGTACGCAAGTTCTCGCTAAGGAATCTCTTACGCGATCGACACCTAGATGGCATCTATAAGCCCATCCATATACCAACAGTCTCCAAATGGCATCTATAAGCCCATTCCCGACAAGGCTCTGTCACAACTCCAAATGGCATCTATAAGCCCATCCTCCTATCCGTCATCTCTCCAAATGGCATTTGTAAGCCCATTCCCGACATCACACTGTTGATACTCTACTATGCGAGTGCAAATTTCTGGGCACTCTAGTATTCAATCATCTTCCACCTTCGGATCACGAAAGGCACGCAAGCCAATCTACATCCTCAGGTTTAAGAAGATTGAACAGGGGCAACTGTTGTACCCCAAAATTTGCCCTCCCATATTTCTCAAAATATTTCAAGAAAAATTCACAAGTCCAACCCGGCGCGTCATATTCAGGTATTCTTTCGCCAAGATATCTCTGATAATGTATTCTCAAATTCAGGTTTGGCTCAAAAGTCAATTCTTTAAAGAAGGTATCCGAATGTGTGAGTTTTCTCGAAGAAATATGGTGAAAAAGTGTGCTGAAAGTGCAGTTTTTACGCGCTAAAAAATTCATAACTTGAAGATCGTGGCTCGTTTTGAACCCGTTAAGGTGGCTAAAATTCCGTCTTGACATTATCTATGTTTTCATCTCTCACGGATGGAAGCCAATTTCGATCAGAAGGTCTTCAAAAATGTGGATTTATCAAGTATTTTCGTACAGAAAATTTGTGACAGAAGTTTATTTGCATCATGTTCAGAAAATCATAACTTGGTCGATTTTCATCGTATCGAGCTGGTTCCGGCGCCAAAATTTCAAAAATTGAGTTGGCTACATTTTTACAGAAGGTATTGAGTTCAAACGGTATTCAAAAGGCCTTCGTTTTTTGCTCAGAGTGCGTGACACGCTGAAAATCCTGAATGCTGAATATCATTTCATCTGGGCCGAAACTTCGAAAATTCATAACTCGGTCATTTATCGGATTGGGCTCATATTTTTACACAAGGTCCCTGACTCATAGATCTACAACTTTTCTTCAAAAGTCGAGACCGGATTATGCTCCGATCAATACCAGTTTTTTATTGAAGAACGTGTCAGAGTCGACACTGGAGCCCAAAATAAGTTTGTCTGAGCTGAAACTTCAAAAATTCATAACTAATTCACCGTTTATCCGATTGAGCCGATTTTCAGACAGGAGTTAGTCATCGATGTCGGCTACATTTTGTTTTCACATTTCAACTTCAAAAATTGCACTTAAGTCTCTGTGATTTAGCCTGGAAAGTGACGACCTCAAGTGAATATTGGAGGCCCAATTGCACATTCAAAGCCCATTTTCTTTACCCTAATTTCCATTATATAATCACCTTCTTTTCACACAAACCAGAGAGGAGAAAAAAGAGGGAAAAAACCTTGCCACAACATTGTTAGAATATCAAATTCTTTCAAGAACCCTAAAACCTTGAAATCCTTATTACAAATCTCTCTCTCACTACAAACAAGCCATCTCAGTTACAAACCAACATCTCACTACTTCTTCAGTAAGGGTAAGGCTGACTTGATCTCCATGATGAAAAGGGCATAAAAGCATTCATGTCACTAATTTTCCAGTAAGGGTAAGGTTGATTTGATCTCCATGATCAAAAGGGTATAATCATTCATACATGCCATATTGTGCCTAAACATTAAATTTCTTCATATATTGGCTTTATTTGCATTTTATGATTTTATTTAATGTGTTCATGAGATTCAACACTGCAAATTTTAGACAGGATCTCATGCAGGTTCATTAAGGAACGTTGAAGCCAAAACACAAATGACCAAAAGCCAAAAGCCAAATGGCCAAAACAGAATATTTTACACATGACACCAATACATGACGAGACAGACATCCTGAAAAGGTTAAGGAACGTTGAGGCCAGAACACAAATGGCCAAAAGCCAGAACACAAATGGCCAAAAGCCAGAACACAAATGGCCAAAAGCCAAAACACAAATGGCCAAAACAAAACAGTTTACACATGACGCCAATAGCTGTTTCACCCCTCCAATCAGGCTCGTATACTCCTAAAACTCTCTCTCTATTTTTATTATTTTCCTTTAATTAATTAATCGTTATTCTTTTTATTAATCACTAACCAATTAACATTTTTTTCATAATAAAATTCAGAAAACTAACATTTTTAGTATTATTATTATTTAGTAATTTCGCTATTAATTATTTTTTGTAAATAAATTCTAACAAATTAATTTAGTTTAATTAGGTTTAATTTTGGCTTTTTCATAATAAATAAAATAAATTAGAATTAGGTTTTACTAACTTTTGACTTTATTTCATTTTATTTTTATTTTTCATTAAAGACATTAAAAAACCAAAAATACTTTTTTCTTTTATTTAAATAATTAGTTCTAGGTTTAATATTAATTAAATACAAAAAAACACAAAAAAAAAACTTTCTTTTCTTTAATTAAATAATTAATTAACTTTGATTTCAATTTAATTTCAAAAGGGTCAAAACCCTCGGACATCCTAATTTTTATTCTTTCGCACATTATTCTTTTTTCTTTTCGAATATTATGTAACTGCTCAAGGATTGTAATAGTAATTAGGTCTTTTACTTTCCGCATCTTTTACCAAACGGGTCTTTGTAATTTGGCGATGTATAGACCCGCGCCTTGTAATAGCGTAGGATTTATCTTTCCGCATTTAAATTTCCGCACTTTTAAATTCTAATTTGCATGAAAGAATGAATGGCTAATTAAAAATAAGTGTAGCTCACAATGCCCTGATCAAAGATAATTGCTAAACTGAAAACAACACATAAATTCACACACCACCCCTAGGGTACGCCTCACCTGTTGCCTTCGAAACGTGGTCGTCAAGTATGGGACGTCTTAGTAAGTCCTTATGTCCATGATCCAGTTGCCTCGAAACAAGTTGCCTCGGAATAGTTGCCTCGAAACGGTTGCCTCAGATTAAAAAAGGATCAATGGCATAAGGGTAGCTTCTAAGGTGTCCTAACTGTTGCTTCGGTGACCACATTATCCCTAAAATCGAATTGACCCGAACACCTCCAACGGTGGTGCTACCTACCTCTCAATGGTGGGATGGCACTACCTTAAGGACATTTACACAGCCTAATTCCTTAGGGTAGGTAGATGACTCGTAGATACTTGCTCTCTTCAAAAACAAATCAAAACTCTTTTCACACCGACACTTTCAAAAAGCTTTCAAAACAATTTTTCAAACACTCTTGAGGACTGATACAAGAGTCATTCTGAAATCTTTAAACGAAACTTTTTCAAACCCACTCACACTTTGAAAAGCAAACACTTTGAAAACATAATGAGCAAGTATCTAAGAGCCCATGGATAACCATGGATAGAAAGGGTGCTAACACCTTCCCTTTCTATAAATCTACCTCCCGAACCGAGAAACTATCTCATAAGGAATTTTGCTGTGCTTTTGTCCTGTCCATATTGGAGAAAATAAAGGACGGTGGTGACTCTTGCTTCCGCGACATTTCGCGATACCAGCTAAAAACAGTCAGTTCTAAATCCATCGATCACAAAAACAGTTTAATTATTTCCTGGAATTATTTTTAATATGATTAGGAGATAAACTAAGTGAGAGTTTTTTTAAAGGTTAATTGACACGAGCATAATTTTTCATTCATTCAAGGAAGAAATACAGGCAATATTCATACAAACAAAACAAAACAATAACACAACTGAGAAACCCTCATGACCTACTCCTGATAGACACAAACTATCCACAGACTAGACTTCAAGAACTTCACATCTTTCTTCCTCAAGAGCATCGTCAGGTCCATCATAACGGACTGCTCCAACAATCTCGGCTTTAAAGAAGAGAGCATAGAGGACTCTTCCAAATGGAACAAAGGAATGGTGACGATTTCTGGAGGAAGCAATTGAGTTCTTGAGATAGGTTGAGATGGCTCAGGGAATATTTATCCTAACATGATGCATGAGAAATAAATTAGAACTTTATCTTCATGAGATAAAATATGCATATTTATTCCTCTAGGGTGGAGATTGGTCAAGAGAAGTTGAAACCATACGGTGGAGGTAGGAAGGAGATTTCCAGGATTATTTAGTTCATACATCTCAGAGGGATCATGAATAGATCTAAGACTTTCTTGGAGAGTGAGGGTGTTTTGAAGAGCTTTAACAATGGTACCTTCTTGAGTACACCCTACTGAAGCAGCAATTGTTATTGGGGTGATGGTGATGGGTTTGTCGAAAATAGTTGAAGATATGGAATATCATCAACATAAGCATACAACCAAAACTCATGAAACAAAAAAGGGTAGATGGGTCCATACAACATATCAATGTAGCGATACCATCCTTGAAAACTGAAGCTTTCAGTAAAACTGAGATCAACACTGCTGAGTCTTGGACGAAGTTCACAGATAACTTCTAGAAGTTCTTCGAAACCTTGAAATGTTCTTACGACCATTGGAAGAAGTTTTGTAAGAAAGAGGAATAGAGGGTGAATGATGAAGAATAGATTTATTTGGACAATAAATAGATGAGAGGGAAGCGTAACTGACTAACTAAAGGATATGAGTAGACGGATGAGGATTTTTTGAACTGTCATCCCACTAAATGAGGACAAGATTGGAGAGAGAGATTTAAGGAACGAGTTCCCAGACACGTGATGAAGAGTGGATATTTTTTTTTAATTTTTAATGATTATTAAAACTTTGAATAGAGCAAAAATCTGACAATGAGTAAGGCCTACACACATTTTATCTATTCTCAAGAATATCTCACTTCTCATTATATCGCATGAAACGTCAGACATGATTCAAAAAGACAGTTGTCTTTAAGATGAAACAAAACCCTTTCATTTTCCTGACAATACATTTAATGCATTAACTTTTCAAAAAAAAATTAATGGATAAACTAGATTTTAATACTAAGATAGTTTCTTCCTTGAGCACTTCTAATTATTAAAAAAATCTTTATACTAGACGAAAAACAATTTTAGATAATTTTACTTATTCTTTATTTTTACTAAAATTTCAATAATAAAAAAATAACAAGAGAAAAAAATAATATATCAGAAAACATGTAAATTCTAACCTGGCATATCCTGCTTGTGAAGAATTTACCTTTATCGTTGAGCTTGTTTCTAATCTGCCATTCTGTTGAACACTTCTTGTATTTCATTCTTTGTCCTGATGTTTCTTCAACCAGTGGATATGTTATCACAATCATTGAACTTCTGTAGATGAGAATGATTTATCAGAAGTTTCTTGAAGAGCATCTTCAAATTCTCTTACTTCATGAACTTTCACAGCAACTCCATTACATTTGATATTAGGCATACTAACTTAACTTCCAACAGATGACTTCTTTTTTTGTTGACTTCCTTCGGCCGAAATAGATTCAGAATATCCATCAGCTTTTTTGGTGATTCTGAACATGTTTGCTGAATAGAATATTCTTCTGAGTATCATGGATAAATCTAGTGAGCTTTCAATAGTTTCTTCTTCAGACTATGTTGATTTGATCCATAGCAGCTTGTAGCGGTTGTCATTTGGATGATAGCTTCAGTTGATGATCTGATGACTTGATTATTGCCCTTTACTTATGATGGAGAACTTTTGATGTTGAGAAGATGAGTTCTTTTTTCCATCAGGTGCTTAAGTCTTCAGAATTTTGAGAACTTGTTTCCAGAGATTCTGTCTTCATTTTTTATTCATATTCAATGTTTTTGATTTCCTCTCAGGAAGGACTTTGAAAATAAAACCTTTCAATCATTTGAGTAAATAGTATCCAAAGAATTTTCTCTTGCTGGATCTTTCTACATGGTTAAGTGTTTGATTCTTGAATCAATAACAGAGTCGGGCTCTGATACCAATTAAAGGTAGAGAAAACACAAGAAAGGGGGGGAGGTTGACATGGGTTTATAGAAAATATTCCCCTTTAGAAATTCTAATCACTCAAATGATAAAATCTATGAATACAATGAAGAGTAAAAAACACAAGTGATTTATCCAGGTTCACCTTAATAAGGTTAATCCTGTTCACCCCTCAAGGTGATTTTTATTTAACAAGAACTTAACCCACTATAACCAAACTGATTATAAATGCATGGGTAATTGACAGTGACCAATAGACAATGACACGTTCAGTGATCCAACTTAACAGATATAATGTTCATTGACTCAATAGAATCTGATCACTTAAGATATCCTATCAGGATTTCACAATGACTAGGAGCCGCTGTCTTCTTGAGATAAGACCTTCACTCAGTCTCTCAAGGGACCTTTCAATGATCTGTTCAGTGATCTGATTTAATAGATATAAAGATCATTGATCCAACAAAATTTGATCACTTAAGATCTCCTATCAGGATTTCCCAAAAATTAGTAGCCACTTTCTTCTTGAGATCAGACCTTTACTCAATCTCTCAAGGAACCTTTCAATGATCTGTTCAATGATTCGATTTAACGGATATAACAATCATTGACCCAACAGAATCTGATCATTTAAGATCTCCTATCAGGATTTCACAATGACCAACAACAATTGTCTTCTTGAGATCAGACATTCACTCAGTATCTCAAGGAATCAATCAACAACAATTGATAAGGTTTTGTGTTTCATATGATTGCTTCTTCTAAGCAGATTACACAAAGTATTAAGCACATATTGTTTAACATGATTTCGAGCAACAACTCTTGTGTTAAAACAATATACATGAATATATTAGAACTATAACATAATATGAGCAAAAACTCTTGTGTTCATTACAATGTTCTATCAAGATGTATTTGATCAGAAGTTGGGTAGCATCTTGTAGTGTTCTTCTTCTTCATCTTCTTGTTGAGCAAGTTACGAGCAATAACTCCTTGCTTCTTATGAGATCTACCAAGATGTATATTGTTGTACCCCAAAATTTGCCCTCGCATTTTTCCTCAAGAAATCACAGCTTCAGGCGTTTCCTGATTTTTCAGATTGGCTCAAGAATCGGTCAAACAGACTTTTCTCGTCAGTCAGACACAATTAGGGTTTTACTGATTTTCAGGGCTCTAGAATGTTTCAAACAGTTGGTTTAGGGTTTTGGTTGATTTTGGCTCAACTTTGATCAGGCGAACGTTCTTTGGCATTTAATCAGGAATTAGGATTTTTGTGCGCGCGTTCTCAGAAAGATTTAAATTCTACAGCACTTTTCAAGTTATGCTGAGATATGGATTGAAACATTTGGATTGAGTTTGCACTGTGGGATTAAATTAGTGAAAGGATACATTCAGTTTGAATTTGCAGTGCTTGGTAAAAATCAGTAAAAAGGGGAATGTGTCTGATCGGTTGTTGTGATTAACTGTTGTTTTGCTTTGGATGTTGGAAATGCCAGGTTTAACTGATCAAATGTTAAAGCATTGTTTATTTAAATTATTTATTATTCTAAGATTAAATGATTGGAATTTATTTTCAATTATTATAATTAAAGAATTATAAATAATAAATAAACAAAAGGAGGAAAAAGAATTAATTGGATAAAGAAACTTTTATTGATTTTTAAATTAATTGTACAATTGTTTTGTTGTTTACAACAATGATTTTACATTTATTTAAATTTAAATAAAAAAAACTATCCTAAACATTTTTCTAATCTTCAATTCTTCATCTGTTATCCCTTGCTCCAGTGCTCCATTCAATTTTTTATCTGCAAATGAAAAGAAGGAAAGTCAGTAGCAGATAAATAAATAAGAGAGACAGATAAAAAAGTTTCATCATTAAGGGCAACTAATTGGGATCAGTTAGCCCTCTCTGCAAATCACGGGATTTCTCCTGGTTTACAAAGAGGGATGAATATTTGTTTGCTAACTTGGAATGCACAAAGTGGAAAAAAATGCAAAGTTTGTCAACATGCTGCATATTTCAAAACAAACAGGATGGCCTAACCACAAGTCCAAACTGAATCACAAATCCCAAACTATCCAAAAAGCTGCCAAAGATATCCAAGATATCAAAGATACAAAAGTACAAGAAGCTGTCAAAAGAGATATGCAAATATGCAGAGAAGACATAAAGTGCAGAATTAGACCACATGTGCAAGCAACATAATCCATTTTGCATCATTTCCCAAGAGTTGCCCTTTCAGAAAAAGTACAAAGCATAACATATTTTAATGTTTTTGTACTGGAGAGAGAAGAAAAAGAGAAGAAGAAATAGGGCTTACAGGTTTAGGCTGGAGAGATAGAAAAAAATATAAAAGAACCTGTCAATAGAACAGTAGGAGGAGGCAAACCAATACACACAAAAATATACAAAAACTGCAAACAGCCTGTCCAGACCTCAAAGACAGAGAAGCCAAGGTCAAAACCAGTTACCAACTTCCAACCAAAGCCTCTAGGTCCTGCATAAGAACCTGAAGCCTAACCATTCAAACCTTGAACAAACTGTAAAACACAAACCTCTACAAGACCTGCATAAGCCTTACCAACAAGCATTAAACCTGTCAAAAACCAGTTTCAAACCCAAACAAACTGTGTTCAAGCTTAACACAAGACCTGTCTATCATCAAAGCATAAGCCTGTACCACCAGTTCTCAAACCCCCGGCATAACCAATATAACCACAAGCATATCAAACCAAAAGCCAGTTTACAAGACCACTATCAACTAAAGCCTAAAACATACCAGAAAACCTCCAGCCTAAATAAAAACTTGCCAAAGGCCTTAAGATCAAGAAACCTGCACTAACTGAAGCCAGAACCAACTAGCCTCACAACCTGTCAACCAAAGTTCAAAACTGGCCAACCTGTAAAGCCATATCAAAGTAACATAAAGCCTAAACATCAAACAGACCAACCCAAAAACCTTGTACCAGAAAACAAACAAAATTCCCAAAGCCATTAACCTGCTGAAGCATAAACTCACACAAGGCCACAACCTATAAACCTTGCAAGCCTCAAGGCCAAAACCAACATTTCAAAAGCCACGACCTGTAAACCCTTCAAACCTGATAAACACCAAGCTTGAAGCAAGCCTCATCAAGCCTTATACCAGTCAAGAAAACTCATAACAACATCAACCTAAGCAGAAACCTCACAAAACCATAAAACCAATTTCCAAACCCACACAAAGCCTTAGAGAAACCCTCATCATAGGCAAATAAACCAAGCATTTACAGATATACAAAAAAGGCAACAGAAGCGAGAGAGAAAGAAGTGAACAATAGGCAACACAAAAGCCTCAGAAAATTAACATCACAGGCAAACATTCAAGCATACTAAGCAAGCAACGAGGCAACAGGGAGAAGAAGAAAAGAAATGACATCAAGTTAGGGCTTTCAGGAACGCATCACAAAACCCTAAAATGGCAAAAAGGTAAAGAGTACCAGGAAGTTCATAAGTTCATCAGCACCCCTCACCATCAAAGCCTCCGAAGCGCCTCCAAACTCCCTTCTTCCCCTCCTCTGTCAAGGTAGAACATTTCCTTTTCATCCCTCTTCACAACTTCGTTAACATACAATAATGAACATAATGTCAGAAGGTAAAATCATAACATGCAAATAACGAAACCCTAATGCAAAATACAAAGATCATTACCTTGAAATCTGTCGCCCTAACGATCCATTGAAGGGAAGAGGAAGGAGCGGTAGCGTTGGTGGCTTAGGCGAGGAGACAAGCTCAGAGTCCATGGCATGAGAACGGATGAAGAGGAACGAAGTAAAGAGGTGAACGGCGCCTCTGCCTCAACAAAACCCTAGCATTTCCCAACTGAAAACAAATAATCAAACCCTAAAAAACTTGTCTCAAGATGCTGGGCCTCGCCCCATTCTCATTGCGCCTAAGCCCATTAATTCCCAATTCACACCCCCCTCATTCCTAAACATGCCAATTCTTTTTTGGGCCATAACACTCTCCCAATCCCGTTTTATTCTTCTCTCTTCATTTCATTTTATTTTTTACAAACTAAAATTTTGTTTATTTTCTTTTAACTTAACTCTTTTGAAATAATACACTAGCTTTGTATAAAAAATACTAACATAATCAAGACAAAATACATTTTTTAATATACATAATTTAATTAGAATTTGAAGCATTTAATTAAAACATTCTTTTTGTACATAATAAATGAAAATACATCTTTTTACATAATACAATTAAAATTGAAAAACATTCTTTCTTTCTTTCTTTTAATTAAAATACCTCTTTTGTATATATTAAACAAAAATATGAAGATACCAATCTATATCAAATGTAAATAATAATTTTCAAACTTAGAACATTCTCTTTTCTTTTCTTAAATTTTCTTTTTGTACATATTAAAGAAATATACAAGACTACAAAGATTAATTAAATAAACATTTAATTCTTTTCATTTGAACAAATACCATACTTAATGATACATTTAAAATCACATCTCAACCTGTAAATAAATTACATACATGAACATATACACTTACACAATATACGATACATTTCACATTATACGTTTGATACAAATACATTTACATTGCTCCTATACACATTTTCTTATCTTATACATTGCTATACGTTACATTTACATTTGATCGATTCGATTTGGTTGTAATCTATTGGACATTACATTCCTAAAGTCTCATCCCCATTTCTAAATTTTTACCCCCACTCCCAGATACTATTTGTAATAGCGTAGACTTTAAATTCTTGCAATTTATCGCTTTCGAATTATACCATGGTTAGACCTAGGGTTTGCATGTACATAAAATCAAACGCTAGATAACCTAATACAAGACAAATACATGAAATCAATACACAATCACACTTGCACCCCCTAGGGTAATCCCACATGTTGCCTTCCAAAATGGGCCATGCTTGCACGTCGAGTTTCTTTAGCAAAACAAATTCAAATGATCATAAGTCCCTCGATGACGCTTTCGAAAGTTGCCTAAAATGGAATGATCATAGTCCCTTCAAAGCAAATTGCCAAAGACACTTGGCATCATTGCATTCATTGTCTATACAATGACCCGCGCCCGTCCCGTTAAACATCCTAAACGCAAGATTGTCCACCAAATTCAATGGTGGAACAAAATTGTTAAAAAGGGTTGAAAACATAGAGAAAACCTTTGAGTACAATGGGGTAGACAAAACTCTTAGTTACTTGAGATCAACTTGCAAAAACACTTGCCTTCTTTTCAAAACCACACTCCACAAACACTTTCAAAACAAACTCTCAAAAACATTTGAAACATCTTTTTGAAAAGATCCACACTTTTGTAAAACACTCAAACACGAGTCGAATACATTGGTTGCCTAAAACAAGGCATCTCTTCAAAAACATTTTCAAAAACACACACACATACCACAATTTCAAAACAATCGAAAATCAAGGCAAGTGATCTAAAAACCAAGTAACTAAGAGCCCATGGATAACCATGGATGAAAAGGGTGCTAATACCTTCCCTTTTCATAATCTACCCCCCGAACCCATGAAACATCTCAAAAGGTTTTTGCTGTGCTTTTTAAACCTTTCCTTTAGGATAAAATAAAAAGTCGGTGGCGACTCTTGCTCAACCGAACAAGTGCGAATACAAAACGCAAAAACTCAAGTCAGTTCTCCCACCGTATCACATATATGATGATAGTTTGTGTAGTATCTTATAGACTTCTACTTCTTTATCTTTCTTTCTTTTCTCTCATTTCTGTGTAGTGGTCTTCAACATGTTTAGCATTACAACTTTGTCAGCTTCAGCATCCACGGCTTTTCAGCTTGATGGCTAAGTTCACTTTACTTCTAATCTTTGATATTTTTTATAGCATTGAGAGAGATACGTTATGAGGATTAAGAAATCCTTTCCTACATCAACGGTTAGTTCCCAACGGATGAAATATAAGGTGTAAGAGTTTGGATAGTACAAAGTGATACTATTCATTACCTGTCATTTTACAATGTTTAACTTTAACCTTATCTTCAATAGATATTTTTCTACTTAGCTTGTATACATAGATCCATTAAGGGTAGAAATATAATATGGGAAATAGTTGTTTGTTCCCAACGGTCATGATGGGAGTGGTACACAGTACAATATGAAAGAATTGTCCTTACGCCACCCTAGAGGGTAGAGGTCACATAGCACTTTTTGTATCTTTTGTACACCCTCACGTGTTAACCGTTTTGAACTTCTTCTAATCTTCAGAGGCTTCAGATGATTTGAATGTTTGAAACTTGTTGTAGAAGAATCACTCTTAAGTCTTAGAACCTAAGTCTTTGAGTCTTTGGAACTTATCTCATCAGAAATTTGTCTTCAGAGTCTTCAACACTTGGTCGTAAGAACTTACTTTTCTTTAGATCATCAGAACTTGTTCAGCAGAACTCCGTCTTCATAATCTTCAAAACTTGGAACACACAGAAGAAAAGATTTAAAAGGCCTCCAAAGTTTAACCATAAAGTCACGATCAGAACCTCTTGTACTGACATTTCTAAGAACCATTTCATAAGACGAATTCCATAATCTTGACTTTAACTGTAACACGTAACCAAATGTTTTCTTTTCAGTAGTGTTTATGTTCAGAACCTGATGACGTCATACGCCTTGATACTAGAGTTAGAATATTACAGCAGCAACTACACACTAGAATGAAACTATTAGAGTATACAATTGTTCTTTATGATACCATATAAAGTTATCATCAAAATCTTAAGGCCAGATGTAGAAACACTTCTTGTTCTTACATACACTTTCTACCACCATACGCTTGCTACATCCATCATCACCATGTATCTGCAAGGAAGCACGGAAAACTTCAAACTTACCCCTAAAACATCAACAATATAATGTTTTCCACGACCATAACATAACATTGTTACACACCCATGTACATACATACATAAAATGTTTTCCAGGGAATCCTAAAAACAAACCATAAAACAATAATCCTAAATTCTAAACATCAACAACATCCGGAAGAAGAGTAGAAAGAAGAGAACGGGAGAACATACCATCTTCACCTCTATAGAAATTTACATCGAATGTTGCTCCGGTCGGATATCCTTTGAGCTTCTTTTCGACATTCCCTTGTTACAGTATTGGTTAATATTCGTGAGAGGAGAGGGTTGTGTTAAGAGTTTTTTGGTTATAGTTTTTTTAGAGAGAAACGACTGATATGAACTAGGCGACATATACTTTCATTTATATATTAAAAAAAATATCACTTTTCATCACGGTTGACAAGAATAACCGTAATAAAATTTTAAATAAAAACAAATTATATCACAACGGTTGAACAAAACAATTGTAGTGATATCTCTTTTATTTTTTATTTAAAAATAAATAAAAAAGAAAGGAACACCTTAACGTTAAATGAATAAAAAATTTGAGAGCGCCGAGGTTCGAACCCTTGAAAA
This sequence comes from Vicia faba, assembly GCA_948472305.1. Lineage (NCBI taxonomy): Eukaryota > Viridiplantae > Streptophyta > Magnoliopsida > Fabales > Fabaceae > Vicia > Vicia faba. The sequence continues at coordinate 165,279 of CATIWC010000897.1, read as the reverse complement.
CTTGATTGAATTATAACGTTTATTTCGACAACCGTTATTATATCCTAAAAATTTATAATTAAAAAATAAAATAATAAGTTAGAGTCTGATTTTAGAGATATCACCACGGTGTTTGAAAGAACCGTGGTGATTTTGGAGTTGTTGTTTGTGTGTTTTGTAATAGTGTATGAAGCAATCTACTTCGACACGCATTAGACTTGTTTCGACACAACCTTATTTTTATCGAGTAACATGCTGCTTCGACTTAAGGGATTAGAAACTCAATACTAAGTAGGTATCCACCGAGAAAAAATAGAAAGAAAATGTTGTTCAAAGACAAAAGAAATAGAAAGTATGAAAAAAAGAGTAAATGAAAACAAATAAAAGATAAAAAAAAGACTCAAATAACTTAGGATCATCCCTTAAAGTGTTCAATGTTATAAAGGAAATGAAAATTTTAAAAGAATAGATGAATGAAGGAATTTAGTGACTAATTCTAAGAATTTATCCTACTTGCCCAATTTGTCCTACCCTAACTCAAGTCGTTCAGCTTTATTGACTGATAAGGTGATTAATTGGGGACCAAAGTCATTCAGGATTCTAGAATGTTGGAGCAGGATGGATGGACATCACAAATTTATAGAGGATAAATGGAAAAAATTAGAAGTCCAAGTCTGGGGAACATATGTTCTAAAAGAAAAACTCAAAATGATCAAACACCATTTGAAAGAATGGTGTAAGAATCACACTGAGAATTTGGATGGAAGAATTGAAGAAGCAAAAGTAATGGTCAATAAGTTAGAAAAGATAGGAGAAGAAATGATGCTTTTGGAAAGAGGGGTACAGTCAAAGAGAGAGGCATCAAGTCAAGTTTTTTAAAAATAAATTTGAATCGGTGGAACGTTGGGTGAAGGATGTTCAAGTAATGTCATGGAAATGGCTAAAAGGAAGTTCAATAGGGCTTAACTACACAATCAACCAATGGGTTATTAATCCATTTGCTTGTTTGGGAAAGATAGAAAGATATAAAAATGGCTTATGTATTCATTTGACAAACTGTGTTTATATACACGGTTGTAGTACATGTGAGATCCTAGAATTATGCTAGGACTAATTACAATAATGAACATATATGGAAGGAATTGGTCATGACAGTTATACACATGTTGTGATAGAATCATAGCAAATAAAGTCATGATACTAAAATATGGAAACTGTATAATGCCAGTGATATTGAGATCAATATGAAGTTATTAGAATCGTAACTTTATTTAACTCCCCTTCTCAAACTGATGGTGACATAGTCACCCCAAGTTTGTCTCTCATCATGTTGAACCTTGTGTGTGTGAGAGGTTTGGTTAAGCAATCTACAATTTGATCTGTTGTGGGTACGTAGGATATTGTGACTTGATCTTGAAGTACTTGATCACGTATGTAGTGGACATCTATTTCAATATGTTTGGATTGAGCATGCATCACTGGATTGGATGCTAGTGCCTTGGCACTCAAGTTATCACACCATAAAACTGGTTTCCTGGGCATAGGAAGTTTTAGCTCATCCAATAGCGATCTAATCCAAGCTACTTCAGCTGCTAGGTCAGCCAAAGCTCTGTATTCTGACTCAGTACTTGACCTTGACACCACTCTTTATTTTCTCGAGGCCCACGAGATTAATGTCTCACTAAGGAACACACACTGTCCTGCCATGGATTTCCTATCATCTATGCTAGTAGCCCAATCTGCATCAGAGAATCCAACAATATCAAGATCAGTTGAGGGCTTGATATGAAGACATAAATTTGTTGTTCCATGGAGATATCTTAATATCCTTTTTATTCCTTGCCAATGATCTATGGTTGGGGAACTCATAAATTGGCTGAGTTTGTTGACCGAGAACGCTATGTCTGGCCTAGTATTGATTAGGTACTATAGTGCACCTATTACTTGTCTATATAGTGTAGGGTTGGCCATAGGTTCTCCTTCAGCAGTTAGTTGTTTCCCTGTTGTCATTGGTGTGGGGCAGGATGAGGCTTTTTCCATATTAAACCTTTTGAGCAAGTCTCTAATGTACTTTGTTTGTTTCAGGTACATTCCACCAGTATCTCTGTGTACTTCAATTCCCAGGAAGTAGTGTAGAGGACCTAGGTCTTTAAGAGAGAGAAAACAATGTTTAGTTGAGTGATGAAGATCTCTAGGAACCTTTTTTTGCTCCTTGTTACTAATATGTCATCAACATATATGAGGAGAAGTGTGATATGGTCGGTTCCTCTAAGGACAAACAATGATAAATCACTCTTGGTGTTTTGAAATCCCCATTTTAGTAGAGTATCCTTCAACCTGTCAAACCATGCCCTTGGGGCTTGCTTTAGGCCATGGATTGCCTTGGTTAATTTGCATATGTGATAAGGTTTGGTTGAGTCTATATATCCTTCTGGTTGATGCATAAACACAGTTTCTTTGAGATTGCCATTCAAGAATGCATTGTTTATGTCCAATTGCCTAACTTCCCAATTTAAATGTACTGCAATGGATAGGACAATTCTTACAGTGCTGGATTTGATCACTGGACTGAAGGTCTCATCATAGTCCAGACCTGCAGTTTGTTGAAAACCTTTGGCAACCAGTCTTGCTTTTCTTCTTTCAATTGAGCCATCTGCCTTGTACTTGGTTTTAAAAACCCACTTTGAGTCTATGATATTATTCTGCCCCTGAAATGGTACCAGTGTCCAAGTGTGATTTGTTGTTAGAGCTTTAAATTCTGCATCCATGGCTTCTTTCCACCTTGGTATGACTTGTGCTTCATTTACATTTTCTGGTTCCTTATCCTCTTTGTGTGTCTCTGACAGTCCTATATAAGGTAGTTTGGGCTTGTAAATCCCTGCCTTGCTCCTAGTACGTATCTGCTGGACATGTTGATTATCCTCTAATGTATCCTCTACTGGGTCTGTGTCCTGTATTGAGCCTGTTGTTGCTGGTGTTTCATTTGTATGAGAAGTTGCCTCATCTGCAGTGATAGAGATCTCACTGAGGACTGGTTGAACTAGATCTTCTTCCTGGTGGTTCACATCATTGTTACTTGGTTCAATTGTGTGACTTGTAGTGGTACCTGTAGGTAAAGGGGGAAGAACAATAGGGACACTTTCAGTTAGAGTTTTTAATGGATTCCTTGTGTCAAGAAAGCCATCATAAAATGGAAAGTGATTCTCATTGAAGACAACATGTCTTGAGACAAATTCTTCCATGAGAATTGAGACACTTATATCCCTTGTGACAGTTGCTATATCCCAAGAACACACACCTAGTGGTGTGGAATTGAAGTTTGTGTTGATTGTATGGTTTGAGGCAAGGGTAGCATGCACAACCGAAAGGCTCCAAGGCATCATAGTCAGGTTCCTTTCCAAGCAATAATGAATATGGACTTTTATTTGGGTTAACTGATGAGGGCAATCTGTTGATAAGAAAAACTGAGGTCGAGAAAGCTTCCCACCAGTAGTGTAAGGGCATTTTGGCCTGTGCTAGTAGTGTGAGTCCTAGTTCAGCCACATGTCGATGTTTTCTTTCTGCTCTACCATTCTGCTGAGAGGTATATGGACATGACATTCTAAATTGGATTCCTGACTCTATGGCTATTTTCTGAACTGGTTTATACTCACCTCCACCATCACATTGGAGAATTTTTATTTTCCTGCTAAACTGATTTTCAACCATGTTTTTGAATTGAGTGAAAGCATGTATTGTTTCTGATTTTTGTTTTAAGGGAAAAATCCAAGTAAATCTGTTGAAATCATCAATAAAGTGAACATAGTACTTGAAATTAGATGGAGATAAAATTGGGGCTGGACCCCATACATCACTATGAATTAAATCTAAAGGTTCCTTAGCATGAGAAAAGGATGATGTAAATGGTAACAAGTGAAGTTTTCCAAATTGACAAGCTTCACAGAATGAAAAGTGATCATTTGATGATGTCTTCACATTGCAGTTCTTCAACACCTTTTCCAGGACTTTATTGTTGGGATGTCCAAGCTTTCTATGCCAATTCTCCTTTACTGACATGTAGGTACATGGGTCTTTATTGACTTGGGAGTTGGCACTTGAAAGTTGATATAATCCATCTTTAACTTTCCCTTTTAGTAATGCATTCCCTGTCATTTTGTCCTTCACATAGCAATAGTTTGCATCAAATTCAACAATAGCATTATTGTCTGCAGTTAGTTTAGATATACTTAACAGGTTTTTGGTTATTTCAGGGACATACAAGACATTATGCAGGTTGAGTTTATTTAATTCAGTCAAGCTTGAGCCCAATATTCTCAACCTGTTACCATTGCCAACTAGCAGAGAATTCTTACCATTGCTTTCACTGAGATCTTGGAGTTTCTCATTTTGATGAGTCACATGATTGCTAGCTCCACTGTCAAAATACCATTCATAGTCCTGACCGTGGTAAGGTGAGGCTATGAAAGCACTGTGATTTTCTTGCTTGTTATTCTCAGCATAGTGATTTGAGCATGTGTATGATTTGTCAAAACGGTAAAAACATTGCACTGCAGTGTGACCTATCTTGTTACATACCTGGCATGTTGGTTTAGATCTACCTCTTCCTCTACCTCCTCTGAAGTTAGAGCCTCTCCAGTTGCCTCATGTCCCAGATTTGTTGCTTCTGAAATGGGTTTGGCTTGCAAGGTTTGCTGAAGCATTCATTGAGAGATTACTGAAATTGTTCAGTTGTTCCATTCTATTTTCAAATGCCAATAGTTGGGCTTGTAGATCAACCCAAGTAAGGTTGATTTGATCAGATAATTTGACCACCACAGGATTATAATCAGCATCCAGACCATTCAGTGTCTGAATTATCAGGTCCGAGCTGGAGATTGGTGATCCTGCCAGCTTTAATTTGTCAGAGAGGTTCTTCATTTTGAGAAGATACTGATCCATCTTCATTTCTCCTTTGCGAGTGTTATGAAATTCTGATTTGAGGTAGATTGTTCTTGATTTTGTATGAGCACCCGCTAGGCCTCGGGCTTCATCCCAAAGTTCCTTAGAGGTTTCACAATGCAGCAACTGTGTTGCAATGTCAATGGCTATTGAATTTCTTAGCCATCCTAGGAGAGCTTGATCATGTGCAATCCACTCTTCATAGTCAGGATTGCTTTTCTTAGTTTTGTCATTTGTGGAGATAAACTGTTCAGGACATTCTTTGGTTCCTAGAATGTAACCATCAAGTTTGCAACCTCTAATCAATGGAAGAACTAGTGACTTCCATAGGAGGTAGTTATCTCTATCCAGCTTGACAGAGACAGTTGTAGGTAGGTCATTTTTGTGATTTGTGTTAGCAGCGGATGACATGATTGGATCGAGAGCCTTCAAGCTTAAATGCTCTAATACCAGGATAGAAAGATATAAAAATGGCTTATGTATTCATTTGACAAATTGTGTTTATATACATGGTTGTAGTACATGTGAGATCCTAGAATTATGCTAGGACTAATTACAATAATGAACATATATGGAAGGAATTGGTCATGACAGCTATACACATGTTGTGACAGAATCATAGCAAATAAAGTCATGATACTAAAATATGGAAACTGTATAATGCCAGTGATATTGAGATCAATATGAAGTTATTAGAACCATAACTTTCTTTAACTGGGAATATGTGACGTGTGAGTTGGAGTTTACAAGGATTGTCATGCGGCGAACTAAGTTCTACCCGAACCGCAGCAAGATTCAAATTTGAGTTCTGTTGTGGAGGTTTTGGTTCGGTTAGGATTGGTGTCTATAATCGAGGTGCTTATCGTTCTCCTCGAGTCCCTTTGATCTGGATTGTAATGATTTTCTTTTGGTGTTGTCATCGTTTCTAGATTTCTTGGAGTAGTGGTCTTGGAATTTCCATCTCGAGCCCTTCCAGTTATGGGTAGTCTGCATTTTTTTAATTTGTTTTTAGTGGTTTCTTTCAAGTGGGTGTTGAAACATGCACAAAATTAAGTTGGTGAATTAATGGAGAAAAGTGATTAATTAGAGAAGATAGAGTTAGAGAGAGAATTTGGAGATTATGAGAGAGAGAGAGAGAGAGTAAGTAATTGAGGAGAAAAGTAAAATTGACATTAACACAAACAATATTACATGAGGAATATTTATAGGATACACCTAAAATAAAGTGGATCAAATTGGCCCAACAAAACAGTTTAAAACTCAAAAAATCGCAATAGAAACCAGTTTGTTGAAACAGAGTAACCGGTTTCCTCAACTAAAAAGAAAACCTAGAAACTAGAACAGTTGGTGGAAACCTGTTTCCTAAAACTGGGAAACTGGTTTCTTCTTCGAAACTTTAAAATTCCAGATTCTCAGAAGTGTTTTTCAAATATGTTATTTTGCATTTGACTTATTTTAAACATTCAATACACCACCTTAAGTCAAATGATTCAAGTTCTTCATTCTCAAACTCCTCACAAGCTTCTTGAACACATCATTTGTCACACATTTCGTTTAACAAATCTGCAACTTGTTCTTCGCTTCGACAATATCCTAACCTCAACTGGTTTGCACTCACCAATTCCCTCGAGTAATGAAAACGCATTTTGATATGCTTGCTCCTCCCATGTGCTATGGGATTCCTTGCAAGATTAATGGCTGAAACATTGTCAACCAAGAGTGCGACAGCTTCTTCAACCTTGTAGCTCAGCTCTTCCAGTAGATTCACAAGCCACATAGCCTGATACGCACACATCAATGCAGTGATATACTCAGTCTCACAAAAAGAAAGTGTCACCACAGGTTCCTTTTTAGAGCACCAAGAGATTAGAGCTCTGTCAAACATAAAGACATAACAAGTCGTAGACTTTCGATCGTCCTTATCTTTGCACCAATTGGAATCCATGTAACCGAGTAACTCGCATTTTCTGTCCGTATCAGCTGCGGACAAGAGAATTCCACAGCCAAGAGTTCCTTTGATGTATCTTAGGATCCTCTTAACTACTGCCAAGTGAGACACCTTCAACCTCTCCATGAACCTACTTGCAATACCGACACTAAATGTCAAATTTGGCCGCATATTGCACAAGTAACGTAACGATCCAATCAACCTCCTATATTGATTTGGATCCACATCTTTCTCATCGTCACTTTTGGACATCTACAACGTTGCTTCAGTCGATGTTATGGAAATATTCCAATGCTCCATATCACATCTTTTCAAGATCTCAAGAGCATACTTCCTTTGATACATAAGCAACCCCATTTTATACTTATGGAACTCTATGCCTAGAAATTACTTCATCAAGCCTAGGTCACTCATCTCAAATTATTCCATAAACTCACTCTTGAACTTAGAAATATTCACTTCATTGCTGCCCGTGATCAATAAATCATCCATATATAAGCAAAGTATGCTCACATCTTTGCTTACATCCGTCTTTAAATAAACACCATATTCTGATACACACTTCTTGAAGCCAATATCAACTAGAAAAGCATTGATGCATTTGTTTCAAGCTCTAGGAGCTTGTTTCAGACCATAAAGTCCCTTCTTCAATTTGTAGACTCTTCCCTCTTGATTTGTCACCACAAAATCAGGGGGCTACTCTATATAGACTTCCTCCTCAAGTGGATCATTCAAAAATACAGATTTTATATCCATTTGATACATTGACCAATTATTTCTATTCGCAATACCAATAACCAACCGTATAGTTTCTAATCTAGCCACATGTGAAAACACCTCGTCATAGTCTATACCTTCTCTTTGCAAAAATCCCTTCACAACTAGTCAAGTCTTATGCTTGACAATTTCGCCTTTTGGATTTACCTTCACTTTATAGATTCATCTCACTCCTATTAGATTTTTCCATTCCGGTAGATCAACCAGCTCCCAAGTATTATTTTTTCAATCGATTCTAGCTCCTCTTTCATCGCACACACCCACTTTGGATCGCTTAATGCTTCCTTCGTGCTCACGGGCTCAGATTCGACCATAAGTGTAAAGTGAATAAGATCATCATCATTGTTGATCTTATTATCATGGAATACTTAACAATCTCGGAGCCTATAAGGTAGACCTCTGAGCCTTGTTAGTCGTCTACTTGGATTCACCATTTTCAACTTCGACCAGCTGCTAAATTGTACCTGCAGAATTCTGCATTTCTGCATTTTCCTGTGGAAACCGGTTTCTAGAAACAGGGGAAACGATTTCTGCTTCTAAAAAAACAGTTACAATAGCTTCAGGATGCAAAAATCGTGAAGAAAACTGGTTACCCTCATCTAGGAAATCGGTTTATAGTACTGATATTGGCTTTTTTCTGCCGTCAAACAGCCTTAACTCGTCCACGACCACATCTCGACTTATCACAATCTTCTTGCTACTCACATCAAACAACTTGTAGCCACCAGTAGAATGAAAACCAACAAGTAACATCATCTTCCCTTTGTCATCCAACTTCTTTCGAAGCTGACCCGAAATATGTCAAAATGAAATCGAACCGAAAACTTTTAAATGACTCAAGTTTGGTTTAAAACCAAACCATACCTCTTTTGGAGTTACTTTATCAAGCTTCTTTGTATGAAACATATTCAACAAATAGGCGGCTTTAGACACGACTTCACCCCACAACCCTTTCGATAAATTTTTACTCTTCAACATGCTACGAACCACATACACTATCAAACGATTTCTTCTCTCGGCAACACCATTTTGTTGAGGCATATAAGGTGGAACAACCTCACGCATTATACCCTCATCATCACAATAGTTCCCAAAATAACTCGAGGTGTACTCACCTCCACCATCGATTTTGAGAATTTTCACCTTGTGACCACTTTGCCGCTCCTCCATGGATTTAAAATGTTTGAACACATCAAATACCCCATCTTTCTTCTTGATTAGATAAATTCATAGCTTCCTACTAAAATCATCGATAAATATGATAAAGTATTTATTCCCACCATACGAGTCTACATGCATTGGCCCGCAAACATCCGAGTACACCTCAAGGTGATGTTTGGTCCTATGACCAGCATCCTTGTTGAAACTATCCTTGTGTTGCTTCCCTTGAACACACTTATCACATATCTCAGTTGGAACATTGATCTTAGGCAGCCCGATCACCATACCATTCCTTTGTAACGCGTCGAGGTCTCGAAAATTGAGATGTCCAAGACGGTAATGCCACAACCACTCATCATGACTTTCCGTTTTAGAAAGACACCTATGTTCCATCACTTTCAACTATATATTGAAAGTACGATTTGTAGCCATGGGTGCTCTAAGAATTAAACATATGTTTCGGTCCAAAACACGCAAAATCTTATTTTCTATGTGAATTGTGTAATTCTTCTCAAGCAATTGGCCAATACTCAACATATTACATTTAATTCTAGGAATTTATAGCACATCTTTGATCAAAGAATGACTCTCATCCTTCTTCATGATCAAAACATCACCGACACTGTCGGCCACTAAAGTGGTGTCATACGCAAATTTTACTTTATTCTTTGTGGCTTGATTGATTTTGATAAACCAATATTTTCTACCCGTCATATGCATTGAATAACCGAAATCCAAGTACCACTCATCACTGCCTTGGACTCCATATCGAACAATTACCATTATTTTTTGTTCCGTACGCGTTTCTGCAGCTTTTTCTGCACTGTAGACGCTGCCGCCCAGCCATTGACAACTGCTACTGCTGTTGTCCAACAACTTTTCTTTGCCATAATTATCCTCTGTGATCATGGCCAGAAGTGTGTTATCATCATCCACCTCTTTTCGAGCTACCTTAGCCTCGTCACTTTGATTTTCTCTCAATTTTGCATTATATTCCTTTGTGAAATGCTCAAGCTTGTGACAATTGTAACACTTCACAACGCTATTTTCAAACCTTTTGGTGTAGTTACCTTGACCACTACCTTTGAAGCTTCTCTCACCTCTTTGCGCCATCGAAGCCTTTGAATTTTGTGAATCTTTTCCACCAAAACTCTAGAAATTTGTCTTCCCTTTCAAAGACCATTTTCCTTTCGATCTCTTATTCTTCTCATTGAATCATGCTTGCAACGTAATCTCCGCTTTGGCCTTGTCATTTCCTCTTTCATCCATCCTTTGTTCATGAGCCTCTAATGAACTTTGAAGCTCCTCATTACTCAATGTAAGAAGATCCTTTGATTCTTCGATTGCAACCATAATGTTGTCGAACTTTGACGTTAAAGAACGCAATATTTTTGTAACCATATTTTGCACCAACACGGTTTCATCGCAAGACTTCATGTGATTCACCAAACGTGTTATACGCGTAACGCAATCATTGATAGATTCCTTCTCTTCCATTTACACCAGCTCGAACTTCCTCTTGTGAGTTTGTAACCTTACAACCTTTACTTTATCAGCCCCTTCATAAGCTTTCTTCAAGATATCCCACGCTTGCTTCGCCGATGCGCAATCACCAACCTTTTCAAAGTTGTCGTTATTGACGCAAGAATGTATCAAGAAGAGTGTCTTGTAATCTTTCTTCTTCTCTTCCTTGAATGTAGCATGTTGAGCAGCTGTAGCTTCTTGGAGTCAAGGGTTGGAAGATTGGTAAGGATTCGATCATTGGAAACGGTAGACATGTTTGTAGCGGATTAATGGATCAGAACCAAGGCTCTTGATACCAAATATTGGAACATGCACAAAAATAAGTTGGGGAACTAATGGAGAAAGGTGGTTCATTGGAGAAGATGAAGTTAGAGAGAGAGAGAGAGAGAGAGAGAGAGAGAGAGAGAGAGAGAGAGAGAGAGAGAGAGAGTAATTGAGGAGAAAAGTAAAATTGGCATTAACGGAAACAATATTACATGAGGGATATTTATAAGATACACCTAAAGCAAAATGGAACCAAACTGGCCCACCAAAATAGCTTAAAATTTAAAAAATCGCGACAGAAATCGGTTTTCTGAAATAGGGTAACCGGTTTCCTCAACGATTTCTTCTTCGAAACTTTGAAATTCCAGATTTTCAGAAATATTTTTCAAATAAACTGTTTTGCTCGAAACAATCTCAAAAACTTCTATAATACATTTGACTTATTTTAAACATCCAATAGTGAGTTAGGAGCTTTGATAGATTGTTATTTTGTTATTTTTCTGGCTGGTATAGGAGGTTTGGTCTGGCAGTGATTGGGTATCTATTGTTGTCGCTTGGCTTTGGACCAACTGAGTGTTTGGAGATAGAAATAATGTGGGATTGGGGAGGTTCTCTGCTTGTTCAATTCTGCAGTGTGCATCTTTAAACGTTATGCAGTTGCTCGTGATCAAGGTTATCATAGTTGAAGATCAATTTGAAACAATTTAAATGAGGTATTGGAATTGGTTAAAGCAATTGAGAAATTGTTGCTTGTCAATTTAATTGATAGGTCGGAGTGCGCGTGCGTCTTAATTTGTGATTTAGCATTTTTGGGTGGCTAGCTTTTCAGCTATATGTTGTATGTTTTTGCATTTGTTGTTGTGGCTGGTTTTTTTGCTATGTGTTGTTTGTTTTTGCATCTGTGGTGATAGTTGGAGTCTTTTTCATATTGGATTGTAAGCAACTTGTCTATGAGTAGTTTTTGGTAGTTGAGTTTCCATTTCTGGTGTATTATCATATAGCAGAATTTTGTTGTTGGATGTTATGTCAAGTATGGGGTATAGGATTTGGAAAATGGTCATTGTATTGTATCTCTTGTTTTGGTTTGAAGTCTGGTTTCTCGTGTAGAAAATATGTATCATTTTGGCAATGTCCTATGTCATTCTTAAATATATTTTATTTTGTCTTTTCAAAAATCTTCTACACTTGTTTAGTTCTCAACTTTGCCATAATATATTTTTGGCTTAATTACATTTTTAATCTTTTTATTTTATGTGATTCAAGAAATTTTTCTATTTATTTAAAATTAAATAATTTTGATTTTTCTCTCATACTCTCACACTTAAAATTTGTTGAAATATTAAATTAGATTAGATTTAATATTTAAATATAATCCAAGTTGTGTTACCCCAAATCCAATTAGAGTTGTATATAAATAGTCATAGTGTGTATCATTATTTGTATAATTCAATAATATAAATTCTTATTTCCTTTATTATTCTCTCTTTCTCTCCTCACTAAAAGTGTTTCACGCACTAACAAATTGGTATCCAGAGCTTCCGATTATTGTTCTTGATCAAGTTTTTAAGAATTTCACGTCAGAGATCGTGTTTCTAGGGCAAGTGAATCAACCGCTACGAAGATGACTAGTGATAAAGGCATTTCGAATTCTCTTTCAATGCTTGATGGCAAAAATTGGATCCGATGGGAAAAAAACAGATGCAATCCTTGTTTGGCTTCCATGAAACCCTAGAAGTGGTTATTGACGGTGTTCCTGCGTTGGCTGCAAATGCAATCGACAAACAGAAAAAAGCCCATAACAAAGTCAAGAAGAAATATTGCAAGGATGCTTATTACATTCAAACGGCTGTTGATAATGTTAATTTCGACAGAATCTCTCATGCGGAAACAGCGAAGGAGGCATGGGATATTCTGGTGAAGTTTACGAAGGAGGTGAGAAAGTCAAGGTTGTCAAATTATAAACCTTGTGTCGATAATATGAGTTGTTGTCGATGCGAGAAGATGAAAAAGTTGCAGAATATGTGTCGAAGGTTCAGAAACTCGTCCATCTCATGAAGGGTTGTGGTGAAACCATTACTGATAAGATGATAGTTGAGAAGGTAATGAGAACATTGACCTCTCACTTTGGTCATGTCATCGTAGCTATTCAAGAGTCCAACAATCTTGAAACCACTAAAGTGGAAGATTTGGTTGGTTCGTTGGAGGCGCATGAGATGAGGGTTTTCGAAAGGAAAAGAGTTCAGGACTGGATACAGGCACTGCAAGCTCAGTCATGGAAAAAGGATGGTGGTTCCAAAAAATTCAAAGGTAAGTTCGATAAGACTCATGGAAAGAAGTCTTGGTTGAATCCCCATAAGAATAAGGTCGAAGGTAGATCTTCTTAATCCTCAAAAAGGGGAGGAGGAAACTATCGAAAGGACAAAGAAGATAAGAAAGGTATGCAGTGTTATAACTGTGAAAAGTGGAGACACTTGGCCAATAATTGTTGGTACAGAAAAGACAAGGGATCGACAGGTAAGGACGAAGGAGTGAACCTTGCACGCCAAGATTCAGATGATTTTGAAGGTGGTATAGTGGTTATAGCTGCAGTTGCAGATAACCATGTCGAATCCAAGATCTGGTTTCTCGACTCAGGCTGCTCGAACCACATGGCTGGTCGAAAGGAGTGGTTGGCAGATTTTGACGAGTCGAAGAAGAGCAAAGTAAAACTTGTTGATAATAGTTTGTTGCAAGCATAAGGTACTGGCAACATAGTATTTCAAATGAGTAATGGAGGGGAAGCTATGATCAAAGATGTGCTCTATGTACCTGGAATGAAATGCAACTTGCTAAGTGTTGGACAACTAGTCGAAAAAGGTTTCTCAGTTGTCATGAAAGATGGAGTTTTGAAATTGTTCGACACCAAGAACAATTTGGTCTTAAAATCTCCATTATCGAAGAATAGGATATTTAAGACTATGATCAGTTCGATAGAAGTTCAATATTTGAAAACTTTTGTCGGCCACAAGGATAGTTGGTTGTGGCATTTGAGGTTTAGACATTTGAATTTTTGATCACTTAATCAACTGATCACTCAAGATATGGTTACTGGTTTTCCAAGCCTTGAGATGCCTGAAAAACTTTGTGAAGGTTGTTTAGTGGGAAAGCAATCCAGAAATTCTTTCGTTTCGACTATGTCAATGAGATTATCTTGCACTCTTGAAGTGGTGGATTTAGATGTATGTGGTCCATTCGAAGAACATACAATTGGTGGAAACAGATATTTTGTTTCGTTTGTCGATGAGTTTAGTCGAAAGTTATGGATCTGTGTGATCAAACGAAAGGACGAAGTATTCGAAATATTTAAGAGATTCAAGATACTTATCAAAAACCAGAGTGAGAAGAAGATCAAAGTTCTGCGAACAGATGGAGGTGGCGAATACACATCCAAGATGTTTGAAGATTTCTGTGCAGAACATGGTGTTGATCATGAGGTAACTGCTCCTTATACACCTCAACATAATGGAATTGCTGAAAGAAGAAACAAAACCATATTAGATATGGCGAGATGCATGTTGAAGCAAAAGAATTTGCCAAAGTCTTTATGGGGAAAAGCTGTTTCGATTGTAGTTTATATTTTGAATAGGTGTCCTGCTAAGATATTGAAGAACAAGGTTCCTAAAGAAGTGTGGAGTGGAAAACGACCATCAGTAAGTTATTTAAAGGTGTTTGGATCTATGTGTTACAAGCATGTTCCCGATGCAAGGAGAAGGAAGCTTGATGACAAGAGTGAACCTATGATTCTGGTAGGATATCATAAAACTGGTGCATACAGACTATTTAATCCAGTTAATGAGAAGATTATGTTGATTCGAGATATTGTGATTAATGAAAATTCTTCCTGGGATTGGAATTCTAGCAATTCAATTAACAAGCCATTAATGAACTTTAATTTTGACGAAGAAGCTGGTAAAGTAGAGGTCGAAGGAATTGTATAGAATCTAGTCGAAGTCGAAGAAGAAGCAGTTACTAACACTCCCGACACATTCGAAGTCGAAGAGGCTGTGGCTGAAACAAGGCAAAGACCTCAAAGAAATAGAGTTCTTCCAATAAGACTTCATGATTATGAAGTGGTGGGTGATGATGAAATCACACCAGATGGAGAATTAGTTCATTTTGCTTTACTTGCAGATGGTGAACTAATCAACTATAGCGAAGCTTTGAAGATTAAAAAGTGGAAGTTAGCTATGGTCGAAGAGTTACAGGCAATCGAAAGAAACAACACATAGGAGTTAGTCAAATTGCCAGCACATATAAAAGTTATCGAAGTAAAGTGGGTGTTCACGTTGAAACACAATGCATATGGGTCAATAGCAAGACATAAAGCAAGATTAGTAGCTTGGGGTTTTCTTCAAAGAGCAGGACTCGACTACTCTGAAGTATTTTCTCCAGTAGAAAGATTAGAGACTGTTCAACTAGTGGTAGCATTGGCATGTAACCAAGGCTGGTTGACATTCCATCTAGATGTGAAATCAGCATTTCTGAATAGTCCTTTAGACGAAGAAGTTTATGTCACACAACCTTCTGGGTTTATGATTGAAAAGGAAGCGAGTAAAGTATATAGATTGCACAAAGCGCTCTATGGCCTCAAGCAGGCACCTAGGGCATGGAACAAGAAGATCGAATCATACTTAGTCAAATTGGGATTTGTCAAATGCAAATCAGAGTATGGTGTCTATGTTCAGGTTGTAGCACAAAATATAACAATTATCTGCTTGTATGTTGATGACTTGCTAGTAACTGGAAATAGTTTGGAGAACTTGTCGAAGTTCAAAGAGCTGATGACGAAGAAATTTGAAATGTCGGATCTAGGAAAATTGTCTTATTTTCTAGGCATGGAATTTCAAATGTCGAAGCAAGGTATGGTGCTACATCAAAGAAAGTATATCAAAGAGATACTCAAGAGATTCAGAATGGATGATTCGAATCCTGCATCCTCACCTATCGAACCAAATGTGAAGTTGGATAAGAATGAAGAGGAAGACAAAGTCGATGCAACTTTGTTCAAGCAAATTGTGGGATCTCTGAGTTATGTGTGCAACAGTCGACCTGCTATAGGTTTCATAGTCGGATTAGTAAGAAGATATATGGGTGAACCAAGAGTGTCACATATGAAGGCTACAAGAAGAATCCTGAGATATTTGAAGGATTCAATAAATTGTGGAATACTATTTTGACGAAATTCTGAAGGCAAAAAAGTAATTGTTAATTGTTTTTCAGATACTTATTAGTGTGGAGATAAGGAAGATCAAAGAAGCACAACTGGATATTTCTTTCAAGTATTTGGTGCCCCAATCTCATGGTGTTCGAAGAAGCAACCTGTGGTGGCATTGTCATCGTGTGAAGCTGAATATATAGCAGGATCCTATGTTACATGTCAAGCAATTTGGATCAGATATGTACTTGAAGAAATGACTATCGAAGTGAAGAAACCTCTAGTATTGCAAATTGTTAACAAGTCAGCCATAAATCTGGCGAAGAATCAAGCTCTGCATGGAAGAAGAACATATTAAAGCAAGGTTTCACTTCTTGAGGGAAAAAGTAAATCAAGGTGAACTTGAAGTTAGGCATTGCTCAAGTGAAGCACAATTGGCCGACATTTTCATCAAAGGATTGAAGATCGACAGATTCCTGAATTTGAGAAAGAGATTAGGAATAGTTCAGATTGACTATTTTTAAGGATGTTCGACAACTTAGATTATGGGGGATGTGTTGAAATATTAAATTAGATTATATTTGATTAGATTTAATATTTAAATATAATCCAAATTGTGTTAGCTCAAACTCAATTAGGATTGTATATAAATAGTCATAGTATGTATCATTATTTGTACAATTCAATAATACAAATCCTTATTTTCTTTATTATTCTCTCTTCCCCTCCTCACTAAAAATGTCTTACACACTAACAAAATTAAGGATTTTTCTATTTTTTAAATATTAAATTTCTCGTAAAAATGACAAATCGTATATAAATTTATTGTGAAATTTTATATATAAAAATATAAATTAAAGACAAACATCTCATCGTTTTTATGAAAAGGCATGAGAGAAAAATCAAAACTATTTCAATTTATTTGAATTTAAAACAGAAGATTAACTTCGTAAATCAAATTTAAATAATCAAAATTATAATTTAACCTATAACTTTTACACGTGAAATAAAAGGCTCCGATAATGTTATTATTAATTTACTACTTTTACTTAATGGACGATTACATTACACTACACATAATAACCTTATCCATGATTGTTCTTATTGTAACTTTTAGCTTTTTTGCTCTTGGACTCTAGGTAATCTAGTGTGTATCTATTGATCTATTTCATAAAAAGTCATAAAAATATTTCATTTGTGTAATGTGTGATTTTTTAAAAAATAATTAGATTGGATGTGTTTACTTTAATGATAAAATTAATATTATTTATTAAAATATTCATATTAAATATAATAGTAAATAAATTAAAAAATTAATAAATATGAATATAGTAATAAAAAATAATAATAAATATTATATTATTTAAAAAAAATTATTTTGAAATAGAAAAAAAAAAGTGTAAATAAGACTTTTTTTTTAAGACGTAGAGAGTAGTTTTTATTGTTGTATTGGTGACTTGTATACGTAAGGGCATAGCTTGTGCCTTTTTTTTCTTTCTAAAGCAATTTGGCATATTGAAAAAAAAAATCTTATCCGTCCTCCCATCACTTCGTAAAGTCTCCCCTCCAATGATTTTAGATTTCCTTGTATGTTTAGTTCTATTTTTATAAGATTTAGAATATATTTTATAAGTAAATTAATTTTTGGTGATTTTAAGGTGTTTGATTTATATAAAAAATTAATTATGCTTTAAAAATTAATTTTATTTGAAATTATTTTGTTTTCTTAAATTAATTTAGAGTAATTTTTTTATTAAAATTGATTGTTTAAATCACTTTTATATAATATATAAATATATTTAAATATAAATCAATTCTTTTAAATTAATTCTGTTAAAACTAATTATGTTCACTATTGGTTCAAATGCACTCTTAAACTTTAAACTTTCAGAATTTTTTCTATACCTAGTGCATTTCTTCGGTACTTATGGCGAAATTTTCAAAATATCTTTAAAATTCAGAAGTGCGTCTCTGAATGGACCACCAACGTGAATTATTAAATTTACTTCGGATATGTATATTTGAAGTCACCTGTTAGACATTTTCGGAAATGCATATCCGAAAGTATCTCTGAGCAGAACAAAAATTCAACATAATTCAAAACATTCATTCAACATAATTCAAAGAAGTTACATAAATAGTTATGCAGAAAATTAAAGCTACATATTGTTATAAACGGATAGTTGAGGACGTCGCAACATCTTGATAACATCTTTGGCCGATCTTTGAAGCTTCGCATCCATCTCAATCGGACCCTTAGAAGAGTGTTGTTGAAAGATACCCCACATAACCTCTAAATCGTCGTCGTTCTTGAGCTCAAACAGGGTGAACTTTATGTTTCCTTCAGTGTCAATCGAAGGTGAACAATACTCAAGCTTGACCACTTTTTGATTCTCTGGATATGGCAAGAGAGAATACAGTATGGTATTGAGCTCGGCAAATGGCGTGTTCTGTGAGAACCTGAATTAAAGTGGAGACTACGCACCACAAAGTAGATAAAAGCAAGATGTGGATATGTTTGTGTCATTTCTGGTTATGGTATATGATGGATAAAGAAATGAAATAGAAGTCCCAATTTATAGACTTTTTGGAGTAATATGGACCAAAGAAATCTTATCAGGACATATTTTGGAAGTGCACTTCCGAATTCCCCTTATTTTTATCAAAAATAGGGGTTTTCAAATATACACATCCGAAGACACCACAATTTTTTATATAAATAAGAGGTGATTTCAGAAGTTCATATCCGAAATAAGCCATGTGTTTTTTTTTAATTGAAGGTTAATTCAGAAGTGCACTTCTGAATTATGCAGAACCAGAACTCAGAATCATTATTGTGTACCAAAGTGCATGAAAAAATATACAATTGTAAAACTAAATATAGATAATATGTTATATATGTGTTGTAATGTGTAGATTTTATAATGTGTACGACAATACATTTAAAAACTGGTTCAATTATATTCTAAAATACACCGAATGAATTTTCACCGTTTAAATCTAAAATCGGTTCTTTCTTCGACTTCTACCTATTTGATTATCTCTCAAGCTCCATCAAATTGGTGAACTCTACCATTCTTTCCAAAAAGTGATCCGGCCAAGTTTCCGCCTCTTTGTTATAATGTGTCGTCCATTCCACAGATGTAGCCGGTATTTGACAACCCGGTTTCAAATAAACCTGAACAAAATAGTGTGATCTAAGGTACCCAATACACATGATGCAGACAGATGGATCTTCAGGTGGGGGAGTTCGAAGAGGAAAAAATGTTTCCGAAAAACCATACCTCGTCAAGTCGATACACACCCTCTCATATGCACTTGCTATAAGATGATCCATTTCAGGGAAGCTTGTTTACTTAGAAACTGGTGCGCAAACAGTAACACTTGAAGCAAGAGCATGATGAACTTTATTAAATTTATCAGTAGTCACATATAGGCGAGTATAGAGTTCACTATGCATAGTCAACTCCGAAATAAGTGTTTGGCACACAAGAGTATAATTTTACTCTCCTTTACCAAGTAAGCCGGAAACGACACAATACCCACAATTACCATCACTCCCCATATCCACGATTCGTTTAATCTGTTTGTGCATAAAAAGCGGCATCTCATCAATATAGATAATCAGTAGTGGTGGTGGTGGTTGTTTTATAATAGGCGGTGTACGAGGTGGTTTGGAAATGCGGGATCCTTTGTTAGCACTTGTTTTGGATTTTGGGGTTGGAGAATTCGGGAATATTGAATCAACAACTTCATGGTAAGAAGGAGTCTGCTTTGTTGAACCGTCACCCTGAGGACTTTTCGCTTTTTTGGTGCACCTTTTGTTTTTATCGGTTTCGATGGAGGTTTCAAATCGGTTGTTTTCAGAAAGGCGAATACTAACGTTGTCCTCACAAACTCTGTACCTGGAAACATAGTGGTTATCGTCTAGACATTTCAATAAATGTTGCATTTCGGACCTCAGACCTCTTTTTGCAATGTGTTATTTATAACGATGATTGTAAATCGACTTGATATTTGAAACACAGTCTGGTTTATTTCGTTTCAAACCGACAAGTATGTTTCTCGGTGCAACTTTAATCAACGATAATTCAGAAATAAATTCATTCTCTACCGTATTAAGCCGACATACAATTGGATGTCTGTATAGCTTGGTGTCCAACGCATGATTATGCATACCGGTCATGACATTATACCGCCATAAATCATCCACCCTACAATAACCGCGCAATTTAAGCGGACACACACATTTCCTCGATCCCGTGTCATCATGTTTTATCTTCCGAATTTTTGGAACGTATTTCTCACTTCTCTCGCATGTCATCATAACAAATGGTTGTCTTTTACTAGTCTCATTGTCAGACCTTTCAATCACAATGTTGAACCCAATTTTGATAGCTTCCATTTGAATCCATTCAATCATGTGTTGATAAGAAGTGAAACTTTTATCGGTTTAAAACTGTTGTGCATAATTCATCGCAACATCTTTTATTTTATCAACGTCCTCCACCTCAATCGGCTTATCATCTTCATTGACCTTGTCTGAAACCTTTATGAGAGATTTGACATATTATCGGGGTGCATCATACCTAACATGTTAAAAAACATGAATTATGTTTAAACAAAATTATGGTTTTGAAACAGACACTTTTGAATATGCACGTCCGAATTATGGCAGGTTGAATTTGGAAGTGCATATCCGAAACGACTTTGTTTTCATCTTCAATAAATCAGCTTCAATGTAGGAAATGTGTAATGAAATAACATAAGTTTATCTCAATTTGTAGCTTTCTATACTTTCTTTGTTATACTCAAACACTTGAAACTTGATTTGGAAACGAAAAATCCATTGAAAATGATTGAAGATTTATAAGGGTTTTCTTTATGGAGGAATAGAAAATGAATGAAATAGTTGGAATAAATGACCATGCAACATTCTAATATGGAAAGGATAGTTTCGAAGATACACATCTGAAATCATCTAATAGCTTGTTTCGCATGTGCATCTTCGAAACTAGCTCAAACAATTCAAATTCAATGTTTATGTTATAAAACGTAGAAAAATGGTGTCTTCGAAGATACATATCTAAAACATACTTATAGGTATGTGTTAGCTCCTAAATTCGACAATCACATATATTGGCCTTATTGGCTAAAAATAGATTGAAGAAATATAAGCTGAAGACACTTCGACAAAAGAGCCTATGAAAGGAGTTGTATCGAAGTCATCCTTGCTAAGAAGGAAAAAACACTTAGAGAATTTTTTAAGTTAAAGATAGTTTCGACCGAAAAGCTCTTGTATCAGCAACAAGTGGATTTGAATTTGAGGAAAGGAGGGAAAGGAAATTCATTTGGAAGTTGGGAAAAGCGACATGGCGTAAAGATAGGGGTCGAAGAGTATGCAGAGGACACTTGTCCTCATCCTGGAACGAAGCAATTGTTCGACAGTTACTTATTATTAGTATAAATATAGGAATTTTATGTAGAATTTCGTGTGTTCAACTCATTGTACAAGTCACTCAATTTTATTCAAGTACCCGTTGTGAGAGAAAAATATTGAGAATGTACGTTTGAATCACCATAATTTATTGCAAGCAAAGTCTTTACATTTCTTTACAATCCTTGCCATTTAACATTTTTCTACAAACTTTACCATTACAGCCTTTTAAATTACTACAAATTTACTTTATCATGTACTTTACTTTCTCTTTTACCAAGTTTTTACCTTTATCCCGTGCATTTAAACCTATCCAAGCCTTTACTCTTAGTGTCCAGTCGAACTCATTCATTAACAACGTTAAGACTTCTTATCAAACCCCAAAAACACTTAGCATATGTCCTAGGATCAAACTTATTGATCATGCAAGTAACCAAAGTAAGCTTTTTTGGAAGATCAGTGGTTGTTTACCAATTTTCACGGTAAACAAATTGGCACACCTGGTGAGACGTTGCTAAGTTTTTTGTTTTTTTTACAAACTTTGATAAAAATAGTTTTTACCATAAGTTCTTTATGTAATTTCCTTTCTCTCAAAAGTGTTGTATGTTATTGAGGAGTGGTAAATCAACCACCAAAGAGTACATACCTAGGAGAAGAAATAGGAGAATGGCTAATCCTAATCAGCCAAGTAGTGGAGAAATGCCTCCACCAATTCCCACGGGAATAACGGTTATACCAATAGTTAGTGAACATGTGCCACCAACGGTTGGTTCGACATCAGCATTGGCAGTTACACAAACAGGATCAGTACTTTCTTATGTAGGTCCTAGGGGTCCACCAGGAACACCCCCACCAAGGGGAATCCGAGAGTTCGACCTTATGTCCCTCCAGGATTTTCGATAGCCTGGATGGGTTGAGACCAACCCTATGGCATGCCAACTGCTGAAATGGCAAGCCTTATGAATGCCTCATCCATATTTTCAGAACCTTTGGTGAGTGCATCTTCGCCATTGCAGGGATCTGGAACTGGTATGGAAAATCTAGGCAGAAACCAACTCTTAGGAGGGACATCCCATATAATGCCAAGCCTCATAAATGCTTCTGCAGCAATTTTGAGGCAACAAATGGATGAGAGTAACCATGACATGGTGTAGATGTTGGCATAAACCTTGAGTACAATACTTAACCCTCTGATACAAAATACCACCCAGTCGAACCAATAAATGGCAATGCAAATGACGCGCATGGCCAAATTTTTTGGGGTTCCTCAACCTATCTGACACCCCCAAAGAGAGCTGATAAGAGGAAATCAGGGTGTGGTCTTAGAGGATGACATGACCATTAACCAGAATCCACAGCCAGATGGGATGAACCATAGAGTGGAGGTCGAACAACCTAGGGTCGAAGTACCCATAGTTACCCCCACAAATCCCAAGAGTTGTCTAACAAGGTGTAGTTGTGGTAAATAGAAACCAAAATGTTGATGAGGTAATACAGCAGGTTCAACACCACAACCATGCAGCAGATAATAACTTGGCAGCCATGGTCGAAAGAATCATGGCACATAATGGAGTGAAC
Source organism: Vicia faba (assembly GCA_948472305.1). Taxonomy (NCBI): domain Eukaryota; kingdom Viridiplantae; phylum Streptophyta; class Magnoliopsida; order Fabales; family Fabaceae; genus Vicia; species Vicia faba. Next base: position 142,479 of record CATIWC010000897.1, on the reverse strand, counting down.
ATTGGCTTTCATAGACCAAACTTTACATCTCCATTGTCATATTATATCTTGAAATTATATTTACCCCCTAGGTGGAAAGTTCCAAAGTTCACCAAGTTTTCAGGGGATACGACAGAGTCCACTGTCGAACATGTGGCAAGGTATTTGATAGAGGTTGGGGAAATCTCAAATAATAAGAATCTTGGGATTAAGTATTTCCCAAGCTCCTTAACTAAAAATTCCTTCACTTGGTTTACCATACTCCCAGCCAATTCGATTTATAATTGGAATCAGTTGGAAAGACTGTTCCATGAACAATTCTATATGGGACAGAACAAAATAAGTCTGAAAGAACTGGCTAGTGTGAAGAGGAGATTCATTGAGCCAATTGATGAGTATCTGAACAGATTCCGACTGCTCAAAGCCAGATGCTTTACACAAGTTCCTGAACATGAGTTGGTCAAAATGGCTGCAGGGGGTCTAGATTATTCCATTTTGAAGAAATTAGATACCCAATACCTGAGAGATATGGCCTAATTGGCCGATAGAGTTTGACAGGTAGAACGCCTTAAGGTTGAAAAATCTAAGGCGAATAAAAATCATCGGAGAGAAAGGGTAGCATATGTCGAAGTGGATGATGACGATCCAGAGACATCTAGTGACCCTATAACTGTCAAAGAGAGCGAGGTCGATCTAGCAAAATTAAACAAGGGCCACCATATTCTTGCAAACTGCTAACACCCTCAAATGGGAAGAATCCTACTGAATCTGAAAAGAGTAGTGATAGGTTCCCAAAGAAAACATATAGTTTCGACGTCACAAAATGTGACGAAATATTTGACTTGTTAGTTAAAGATGGCCAGATGATAGTGCCCCCAGGGGAAAAATGCCTCCTTTAGATCAAAGGAAAAAGAGAGGTTTTTGTAAATATCATAATTTTTTGGGCCATAAAACCTCACAATGTTTTCTTTTCAGTGATCTCATTCAAGGCGCAATAAAAGACGACAGACTCAACTTTGCTGACAAACCTCCCATGAAGATTGATGCAAACCCGTTCCAGGAAGATGCCCATTATGTTGAACCTCCATGCATCAATATGGTCAAAGTCTCAGAAGACTTCATCAATAAACCTATTTTTGGAAGTTTCGCTGAGGATATTAGCAGAAAAGTTATCGAAGATGTAAAAAGAAAGGTTGTTGAAATCCTAAACAAGGGAGCCACTGAAGGCTCAAATAAAGGAATTACTGAAGGTTCCTACTTGGTTGCTGTCACAGGTTCGAAAGAAAGCCTAGAGGCCAAGATGCATAAGCTAAGTGTAGCTGGTAAGAGCAACGTGGAAATAAATATGGTTGAAGTGTCTGAACCTAAAACTGCAGGTTCAGAAGACATCATCAGACAAGAGGAAATCAACAAGCTTGCTTTTCCTAAGGAAAATGAAAATCTGGCAGATTCTCTACACAGATGCCAGAAAAAGAAGTCAGAAGTCATGTTGTGTCCAAGATGCAGTTCTATCTTCGACAAAAAAGTTGCTGAGCACATACAAGGTGTGCGTGTAGCAAATAAAAAATGGGGCAACACTGCCCAGCCTAACATGGATCCTGAAGTAAGGTATGGCCCTATAAGGGGATAACAAAAGGGGCCAGTATATCAGGTGAGTAGGCCACCAACCTTCAAGGCTCCAACAAATGTCCCTGTGGATACTTGGTTGAAGACAGCGAATAGAAAAAGGCTCAACGAGGGAAAATGGCAGATGTTCGATATGCCAAGAGGATCCTCTTTAGCCTACAGAAAGGAATTCCAGTCAACAACAATAAACAGGGTTACTCACGTTTCGAACAACTACAAAGGAAAGAACCCTATGATTCATTCCCAATGGAGAAGGTATCAGAGACAATGAAAGGCTGAAACAGAGGCTGCAGAAAACCCCCAACTAGAAACAAGCACTAACATGCCGCAAAGAAAAGAAAAGGCTAAACCAAGAATGCCTTTGGAGAAAAAGCCAAATGCTAGAAGGCTGGTATGGCCTGAACAAGATAAATCGAAAGAAGAATCTGATTCTGGGTCTGATGCTACATTAGACATCATGGTAAATGTGGTGTCTATGCTGCCCAGAGAATATAACTAACTGGTGAAGTAGAAGAGACCAAGTGGGAGGTCGAACAAGAAATGGCCAAGCATAGGCCAGTATGCTACTATGTTATGAACAATGGATGTGTAGAAGAGCAAAATGCCTTCTTCGAGCGTCCCACTGAGGCAATGAGGAATCACCTCAAACCCTTGTTCATAAGGGAAAAAATAGGGGAGGCGACCATCAACAAAGTCTTGGTTGATTGTGGGGCCACAGTTAACATAATCCCTCAATGTATGCTGAGAAAGTTGGGTAAGGGAGATGAAGACATCAAGCCCCATAACATGGTTTTATAAAACTATGAAGGTGGAATTGGGACCACCATGGGAGTAATCTAATGGGACCTCAAAGTGGGGACCATAGTTCGACCAACAATGTTTATTGTCATCTCAGCGAAACCCAACTACAAGTTGCTCCTCGGCAGGGAGTGGATCCATGGCATAGGAGTAGTGCCATCGTTGATGCATCAGCGCGTTACAATCAGGCGCCCGGACGGCATAGTAGAAAACATTGAAGCTGACCAGAGTTACTATATGGTCGAAGTCAGCAATGTTGACAGAACAAGCTTCAACAGAAATTTGGCCCACATAGGGCCATACAATCCTCCATACTTCTACTTGGAGCCAACACCCAACAATTTTTGCTCCCTATACCTACACTAGGATCAAGGACTCCAACGGGATAGGGAGGATTTGTCAAACATTGATTTCAGGGATTGATGATATACGGCCAACAGGCTGGGGAAGTGATTTCAGTGACCATGACTGAGTCACAAGCATTACAGAGGATTTCGACATATATGGTCGAAAACAAAATGATAGCGGTCTTAGAGGCTGAAGTGAAGTATATGGCTATCAAAGCCAATGAGCAAGTGCCACTTTCAGAAGGCCTTGGGAAATATTTCGACCTAGAACCACCTGACTCAAGAGAGGAGGAAGTGCAAGGCCAGAGGCTAGATTTCATCTACGATGATGAGCCTTTGGGTTTCGAGAAGGATCCGCTGGCAAGCAATATTAAAATGCTAGCGCAAGATCCTCTTGAAGAGATAGACTTGGGCGAAGGAATGATGAAGAGACCAACATATATCAGTGCAAAGATAGATCCAGAGCTCAGAGTCGAAGTAATCCAATTGCTGAAGGAGTTTAAGGACTGCTTTGCATGAGATTATAACGAAATGACTGGTCTCGACAGAGGATTATTGGAGCATCAACTACCAATAAAGCCTGGGAAAATCCTGTCAAGAAAACTCCAAGGCGTTTTGCACCAGAGATCTTGTCGAAGATCAAGACGGAAGTCAAAAGACTGCTGAAATGCAAGTTCATCCGAATAACCAGGTATGTCAAATGGAATATAAATATAGTACCTGTTATAAAGAAAAATGGAACATTAAGGGTGTGCATTGATTTTAGAGATCTAAATGCTGCAACACCCAAGGATGAATATCCAATGCATGTGGCGGAAATGCTTGTTGATTCTTACGCTGGCTTCGAGTACATGAGTATGCTTGATGGATACTCTGGGTACAATCAGATTTTCATTGCTGAAGAAGATGTGTCGAAAATAGCATTTTGATGCCATAGAGCTTTAGGCACTTACGAATGGGTAGTAATGCCTTTTGGCCTAAAAAATGCAGGGGCAACATATCAAAGAGAAATTAATTCTATCTTCCATGATTTTATTAAAACTTTTATGCAGATTTATATTGATGATATTGTTGTCAAATTTGTTTCAGGGAAGAATCATATAGACCATCTTCGACAATCCTTTTAAAGGATGAGAATCTATGGTCTTAAGATGAATCCTCTAAAGTGCGGTTTCTGCGTAAAGGCATGGGACTTCTTAGGCTTCGTGGTCCATAAAAAAGGAATCGAAATAAACCAAAACAAGACCAAGGCCATTTTGGAGGCAAAAATGCCAACAAACAAGAAGAAATTGCAATCTCTACTTGGCAAGATAAATTTCTTGACGAGATTTATATCCAACTTAAGTGGAAAAACGCAAGCCTTCTCACCCTTACTTCGAATCAACAAAGGAGGATTCAAATGGGGGCAAGAACAACAAGAGGCCTTCGACAAAATTAAAGGATACCTCACCAAGCCACCTATTCTGGTGCCTCCTTGTAGAAATAGGAGTATGAGATTGTACATAGCTGCATCTGATAGAACTTTAGGGAGCATGTTGGCTCAAGAGGATGAGAATGGTGTCAAAAGGCACATCTATTACCTCAGTAGAGTTTTAAATGATGAAGAAACTAGATATAACGAAGTTGAAAACTATGTTTATGTCTTTACTTCTCATGTACAAAACTCAAGCAATATATTAAACCAGTTGATGTTTATGTTTCGTCTCATTTCGATGTTTTCAAATATATGTTGTCGAAACCCATCTTGCACAGTCGAATTGGCAAATGGGCACTTGCATTAACTGAGTATTCACTAACCTTTATGCCTCTCAAGGCTGTAAAAGGACAAGTGGTAGCAGACTTCATAGTCGACCACTCGATAAATGAATAATCCTTAAATTACTTGGAGATTGAACCCTGGAAGTTATACTTTGACGGTTCCAGTCATAAAGATGGAACTGGAGTGGGAGTTCTAATTATTTCTCCACATAAATTCCAACAAAATTCAAGTACAAGATCAAAGGTTCTTGTCCGAACAATAAGGCTGAGTATGAAGCTTTAATTGTTGGCCTTGAAATCTTGTTAGAACTGGGGGCAACTCGAGTCGAAATGATGGGAGATTCAGATTTAGTCATAAGGCAAGTTACAAAAGAATACAAATGTATAAGAGAAAATATGACCATGTATTTTGTAATAGCCAATCGCTTGTTGAAAAAATTCGAGGTGATCAATATTCGACATATACCAAGATTAGAAAATCAAGTGGCTAATGACTTAGCGCATATCGCATATGGGTATAAAATTTCAAAAGAAAATTTGCAACAAGCGATCGAAGTTAGAGGAAGGGTAGTATCAACCAAGTTGTCTCCAACATATTTGGAAACAACGGAGCTGGGGTACGCTGACCAAGAAAACTTTGAGATTTCGTTCATAGACAGTCTAACAGAGCAAGATTGGAGAAAGCCTATAATAGATTATTTGCAAAGTCCAACAACTTCGACAAAACGAAAGACAAAGTATAAGGAGTTGATTATATTCTAATGGGAAATGAGTTATTCAAGAAGACACCTGAAGGAGTACTACTAAAATGCCTAAGTGAAACAGAGACATATATAGCCATTTCGACTACACATGCTGGAGCGTGTGGAGCACATCAAGTAGGCCATAAAATGAAATGGTTATTGTTTCGACAAGGATTATATTGGCCTACCATGTTAAAATATTGTGTTGATTTTGCAAAAGGCTGCCAAGAATGTCAAGTACATACAGGCATCCAGCATGTACCTGCAAGCGAACTTCACTCAATTGTGAAACCTTGGCCTTTTAGGGGATGGGCTTTGGATCTTATTGGAGAGATTCGACCAGCATCATCTAAAAGCCAAAGATACATATTGGTGGGCATTGACTACTTCACTAAATGGATCAAAGAAATTCCTTTAGTCAATGTAGACCAAGAGGATGTCATTGAATTTATTCAAAAGAACATTATATATAGGTTTGGAATCCCTGAGACGATAACAACTGATCAAGGATCAGTATTTACTGGTCGAAAAATGCAAAAATTTGCTACATAAATGGGATTCAAGTTGTTAACATCTACACCTTATTATGCGCAAGTGTTTACCGTGGTTATTGGTAAACAACCGCTGATCCTCCAAATGGTTACTTATTTGGTTACTCGCAGGATCGATCAGATTGATCCTAAGACATAGGTTGATTTTGAGGTTTTGATTAAGTTGGATAATGGTTAAATGACAAGAAAATAAAGAGGCTTTAAGTAAATTGCATGAAGAAATGGGCTTGATAAAATAAATGAAGGCTTGAAATAAAGGGCTTCGACAGGAAAAGTAAAGAAGAAAGCAAGTAAAGTTTCTGGAAAAGTAAATGACTTTGATTAATAAAAGTGGTGTTTCACACATACATTCTCAACAATTCTTTCTCACACGCTGGGTACTCGAATCTATATGAGTGACTTTGTATATAATTGTGAGCACACGCGAAAAACTGCGTGACCTACTACTATTTATACTAAAACATCCCAAGTAACCGTCGGGCAGTTACACTGCTTCGAGATGACTCCACTTGGCACGTTCTCAGCGTTCGACGCTCCAGATCTTTGCACGTTGCACTTGGTAACCACTGGAAACCGTTTTCCCTCCAAACGCTTGAATTTCAAACCGTTCCACTCTGAACCATCGAACACCTTCGTCGAGAAGCATCTTCGACGAGAAACACCTTCGACGTCGAAGGCAACCAACTTCTCCCTTGGAAGAAATCCTCTAAGTACATTGCCATCTTTCGATGGGCATTTCGACAGACCCAGCTGGTTGAAAACATCCTTCAGCTTTAATGGCTGATATTAATAAAACAAGGGTGTCGAATTTAGGAGCCAACAAATTGCCCCCCAAGAATGCCTTATTTCGACTCTGAAAGAAAAAGGCATTCTTTGAAATGCCATTCGACACCTGTCTTTTCATTCTTAGTCACAAATTAAATTGTGCACTTTCTTGTCTTCTACCAACCACTGACAATCCCAAGGAAAAGCCATCATTCCATCCGTACCTAAGACGTCACTTCAGTACGGCGTGCAGCGTGCCAAATGTCTCTTCACAAATTGTCATCATGACAATTCCCAAAAACGAGGGCGCACGCTGCACCCTTTCATTTCTGCAGAACGGCTACAACAACAGGGAGACGCCACGTGTCCCACTACCTTCTGCAACATTAAATGGCATTTAATGTCCTCGAATTTGGGGATTTCCCCAACTACTATAAATAGCGGTAAGTACCCATTATGGGACTTTTTCATGCTACCTTGCTTTCAGATATCCCTTATTGCACACAAACTCTTGCAACCTTTGCAAACCACCTGTTCTTCACTTCATCTTCAACCTTAGTATCAGCAATGGCATCTGGTTCTTCCAACGCTCCTAGCGCCAACACTCCCTCTGGAAATGTCAAACCCAGGATTTTCTCCACTGCTCCCGTAGTGACTCCCACGGGCCAACGAAGGGTCCCTGAGCCCTTGGACATTGCTGTACGTGATGCTTATTCACGCCACCTCATGATTCCGGTTGGATATTCCAACCAAATCTTTGCCATGTCTGGCCCATTATACCCAAGCATTGCTGAAGCCATGAAGATCAAAAGTTACTTTCCGGTACTTGAAAGACTCAAACCGGTTGGATGCTCCAAGAAAGATGCAGAGGATAATGAAGATCCTGCTAAAGAGAAAACCGACCTCCGTTTTTTCAATAGAGGTGTTAGGGCTTTCAGGTCTGGCCCTAGCCTCGCTCCTGATTATAGTGCTTGGCTGGAAAAAATGGAGAAACGCCAGGCTTCGATCTGGAAAGACATGGGGATATTCGACCTGGTTATGCTGTCGAAGACAGGTCTTAACTATTCCCCAGAGATGTTGATAGCTTCCTTACTCTTCTGGGATTACACCCATTTCACCTTCCATCTTCCCTGTGGAATGCTGACTCCCACGCTCTTCGACGTGGCCGCCATCACTGGCCTTCGACCCACTGGGGACTACTTCGACCCAGAGGAAATGTCGGAGGATCAGATTGGATTCTCTGCCACAAAACCAACCTACACCACCTTCATCAATCACTACCACGATAAGTCGACGGACGCTGTGTCGGATGTAGAACATATCGCGTTTCTAGCCTTATGGCTGACACGCTTTGTGTTTTGCACCAAGTCTTTACAGGTGACCAAGAAGATGGTCACTCTCGCCACTCAACTCCACCATGGCCAAAATATCTGTTTGGCAGAATTGATTTTGGCGAGCCTGTACGAGTCGATTAGCAACGGAGCGACCCTTCTGAAGATCATCGAGAACAGAGCCAGCCTGCTGCTGGCTGGACCTTTTTGGCTGCTTCAACTGTGGCTCAATGCCACCTTCGAGTCTTTCTTGCCTCAGAAGACTCAAATAAATGAGCAGGCTCCAGAAATAGCAAATAGGTGCATCGAAGGCACCAGATTGGCTCTGTTGACTCCAACGGAAGATGGGCTGGAGCTTCAGCAAACTTTTACAAACTTCGTCTTGATGTTTGCTAAAAGGAAAGAGTTTGCTTCGACCATGGCTCCGTTTGCTCGACGAAAGGTTGGCCCAGAGTGGTTCACGAGGCCACATCCTAAGGCTTCAAGTGGTCCTCTGGTCGAAGAGCATACAACAGTGTGGGAGGCATTTCTCACGCCAAGAATAATGCCCCTGTGATTCAAGAGCTCCAAGACTCACTTGAGTCTAATCGCGTATCAACCAAACTTGGTGTCTCGCCAGTTTGGTATTATTCAAACACTACCTTCTCCAATTTTTCCCAGGGAGAAGTCTATGTTATACTTCTGCAACGATTACACTGAAGACGCTGCCACTAAGCATATCAGCAGATATGCTGGTCGAACAGTTCTTTCGTTGTTTGACTATCAGCTGAACTTTCTCTGCTCACCATCCTTCGAGGAGTGGTGGAAAAGTTACTACACTGAGGAGTTTTTCGACGAGAAGGACTTAGTGGACGAACTTCAGAAGTCTTTTGTCCTTGTCTTGGACAAAATAAAGAAATGTAAGTTCATCCTTCCAAATTACTTTGCCTTTCCCTTTCGACTGGTAGCCTGTTAATTATTTTGTCTACTTTCAGTTGTTCGAAAGCCTGTAGCCAAGAAGGCTGCAGAAGGCCATCAGGGAGGAGGCCCTTTAACAAAACCTCCACCACCGGCGAAGACTATAGCGCCGGCGAAGACCACAACAAACCAATAGGGGGAAGGCCCTTCGAAAAAGCCTTCTGCATCGGTAACCAAACTTTTATTATTTTTCTTCTGGCTTTAACTTTCTGACTTTCGATGCAACTTCTAAATCGAACTCCAATTGGCTTTTTAGGCACCTTCACCCAAGAAACGGCCAGCACTGACGGTCGAATCTGGGAGTGACGAAGAAGATGATTCTCCCCCTGCTCCTCTAAAAAGGCGAAAGCTGAAGAAGGACGTTCCTCTTCCTGAGGCTCGAACAATCAGAATAAAGGTTGCTAGGAGAAAGCCCAGGCCACCTCCAGTAATCATTGAAGAGCCAACGGAGGAGGAACTAAATGTTCTTCTCAATAAACCTGTCGAAAGCGACAATTCCATCCCTGGGGCTGAAGCTCCTTTGCAGGTAATCTCTTTGATCCCTTTGTAACTCAGGTGTCGACACCCACGTTCGATTATGTCTCTTTCGAATTTAGAAGATTCTTCTTCTTCTCTTTTCAGGACACCACTGAAAGCTCAGCGCCAAGGACTTCTGAAACATTGGATTATGCTGAACTTAGCAGGCCACAAGAAAAAGACTTGGCGAACGATGAAGCCAATACTGAAACAAATGAAGCCAATGCTGAGACAACAGAACAACCAACAGAAGATCCACAAACAGAAGAGCAACAACCCAAAGAGATTCAGGTGGTTGATCTATCGGAAGAAAATCGTGACGAAGGGGACCGCGGTGACGCTGGCGAAGAGGGCCATGATGATGCTGGTACTGCTGCAGTCCGAGTCGAAGAGAGTCAAGTCGAGGCAAATGCTACTCAACAGCCTCAACTCCAAGACAACGCTGTTGCAAAGGTTGTCACCTCAACAAAGCATAGGTCGAAATAAGACTTAGAACTCTTGAAGCAAACTGATCCTGTTGGCTATCTGAACGCCATCATCGAGAGCAAGGGAAGTTCGTCTGATGTTAGTCAGGAGGCTCCTACTCTGTCGGGGAAGTCCACTGAAACTTCTCCTCTCGATGAGGCTTTGACGAAGGTTAAGGCTCAGTTCTTCAAGAAGGATTTGATGAAAGATTTGGAGGGGGACCCTACTGCTCCATCATACTTGGGGGCTGTTTTGAATGTCGTAGACTTGCTAGCTGTGCCTCCGGAAGTTTCAGGCTTTATCATGGAGTTACACTCCATTATTGATCAAGTCTCAGCAGATTATCGGCGACAAAGGGGCTTTAATAGCCAACTTGAAGTGTTATATGGCAAAAGCTCTTCTGCATGGACTGCTGTAGCAGAGACAACTTCTCGAATTGCGGAGTTGTCGAAGCAAAAAGCATCTAAACAAGAAGAAGTTGATGCCATCGATCGAGAGAATGCTTCCATCAAGGCGCAAATCGAAGAACTAGAGGCTAAGATGAATGCCAATACTAAGCGCAAGGAGGAACTTCTCTCGAATGTTCCAGACACTGAAAGTCAAGCTGAAATCACCCAAGGCCTAGAATTTTCTGAGAAAGCTCAAGTCTTCGACGATCAAATTGCCAAGCTTGCGCAGGCGAATGCCTTGTGCAACAAAAGATTGGAGTTGCAGCAAGCTAAATACCTTCGACTCAAGGACTCCATCCCCTTCTGATTGATTCAGCCCTTTAACCATATATTGTAATATATATTCGACAATATTGCCATTTTGGCTAATTTATAAAAAATTTCCATTTTGGCTTATTTATGGTTAATTTAATCGTTACTTGTTATTTATTTTTATCTCTTGGAGTATAGGTTTATACTTTTTCAAATATTTACCATTTACTCTCAAGAGCCTTTTATCTTCACCTAGCTCTTCGACTTCATAAGCTCCACCAGAAAAAGTCTGGATAACTCTGAATGGTCCTTCCCATTTGGGTGACCATTTTCCCATGCTTCGATCCCTTCGATCCATGGGAAGAATCACCTTCCAGACTAGTTCTCCAGGCGAAAATGCCTTAGGTTTCACCTTTTTATTATAAGAGTCTTCTACTCTTTTCTTCTGAAGCCTGAGTAGGTCAAGAGCGCGCAATCTTTCTTCGTCTAACTCCACTAGTTCGTCTAACATCATATCCCAATAAATTTCAGAGGGAATATCATAATGTCTCTGAACCCTTGCAGATTGAAGACAAATTTCTGCTGGCAACACTGCGTCATGGCCAAAAGTTAGCCTATATGGCGTTGTACCTATGGCTTCTTTTGGGGACGTTCAACAAGCCCACAAGATCTGGTCTAACGTCTTATGCCAATTTTTTGGCTTCTTCCCAACATGCTTTTTTATCAAGCCAATCACTACTTTGTTCGCTGCTTCGACTTGACCATTTGCCTGTGCATAATAAGGCGTTGATGTTAGGAGTTTAAAACTTATTTCCTGAGCGAATTCCTGCATCTTTCGACCGGTGAAAACTGATCCTTGATCAGTTGTTATAGTCTCAGGGATTCCATATCTAAAGATAATGTTCTTTTGAATAAATTCAATGACATTTTCTTGGTCCACATTGACTAAAGGGATAGCTTCGATCCACTTAGTAAAATAATCAATGCCTACCAATATATACTTCTGACTCTTTGATGATGCTGGTCGAATCTCTCCAATGAGGTCCAACGCCCATCCTCTAAAGGGCCAAGGTTTCACTATCGAGTGAAGTTCGCTTGCTGGTACATGTTGGATGCCTGTATGGACTTGACATTCTTGGCAACCTTTAGCGAACTCGACACAATCTTTCAGCATAGTGGGCCAGTATAGTCCTTGTCGAAACAACAACTATTTCATCTTATGGCCTACTTGGTGAGCCCCACATGCTCCAGCGTGCGTAGTCGAAAGGGCTATGTATGCCTCAGTTTCGCTTAAACATTTTAGCAATACCCCTTCAGGCGTCTTTTTAAATAACTCATTACCCATGAGTACGTAACTCAACGCCCTGTACTTTGTTTTTCGTTCTGTCGAAGCTACTGGATTTTGAAGATAATCCACAATGGGCTTCCTCCAATCTTGCTCTGACAAATTATCTATGAACGAAATTTCGAAGTTACTTTGATCAGCATATCCTAGTCTTGTCGATTCCAAGTCTGTTGGTGATAGACAAGTTGCTTTTATCTTTTCTCGAACTTCGATTGCTCTTTGTAATCTCGTTTTTGAAATCTTGTACCCAGATGCAATTTGTGCCAAGTCGTTGGCTATTTGATTTTCCAATCTGGGTATGTGTCGAATATTGACCATTTCAAATTTTTTCAACAAACGATTTGCTATCACAAAGTACATAATGAGATTTTCTCTTATGCATTTATATTATTTTGTGACTTGCTTAATGACTAACTCTGAGTCTCCCATTATTTCGACTCGAGTTGCCCCCAATTCCAACAATATCTCAAGGCCAGTAATTAGAGCTTCATACTCAGACTCATTGTTCGAACAAGTACCTGATATCTTGTACTTGAATGTTGTTGGAATTTTTTCTGGAGAAATGATCAAGACTCCTACTCCTGTTCCATCTTTATGGCTGGATCCATCGAAGTAGAATTTCCAAGGTTCTATCTCCACATAATTAATATCCTCAACTTGAATTGAGTGGTCGACTATAAAGTCTGCAACCACTTGTCCTTTCACTGCCTTAAGAGGCATAAAGGTCAAGGAGTATTCAGTTAATGCTAGTGCCCACTTGCCAATTCGACTGTGCAAGATGGGTTTCGACAACATGTACTTGAAAACATCAAAATGAGACGAAACATACACATCAACTGGTTTTATATATTGCTTGAGTTTTGTAAAAGAGAAATACAGACATAGACACAATTTTTCAACTTCGCTATATCTAGTTTCTGCATCGTTCAAAACTCTACTAAGATAGAAAATGGGTCTTTCGACTCCATTCTCATCTTCTTGGGCTAACATGCTTCCCAAAGTTTTGTCGGATGCAGCTATGTACAATCTCATACTCCTATTGCTACAAGGAGGCACCAATATAGGTGGCTTGGTGAGGTACCCTTTGATTTTGTCGAAGGCTTCTTGTTGCTCTTGCCCCCATTCGAATCCCTCTTTATTCAGTCGAAGTAAGGGTGAAAAGGCTTGAGCTTTCCCACTTAGGTTAGATATAAATCTCCTTAAGAAATTTATCTTGCCTAACAGAGATTGCAGTTCCTTCTTATTCGATGGCGCTTTCGCTTCCAGAATAGCCTTCGTCTTGTTCTGGTTGATTTCGATTCCTTTCTTGTGGACAACGAAGCCCAAGAAATCTCCAGCTTTCACACAGAATGCACACTTCAAAGGGTTCATCTTCAGACCATGTTCTCTCATTCTTTCGAATGATTGTCGAAGGTGGTCAATATGATTCTTCCTGGAAACAGATTTTATAACAATGTCATCAATATATACTTGCATAAAAGTGTTAATAAAATCATGGAAGATAGAATTCATTGCTCGCTGGTATGTTGCCCCAGCGTTCTTTAGGCCAAAAGGCATCACTACCCATTCGTAAGTGCCTAGAGCCCCAAGGCATCGAAAAGCTGTTTTTGACACATCCTCTTCAGCAATGAATATTTGATTATATCCTGAATAGCCATCGAGCATACTCAGGTATTCATAGCCAGCGGCAGAATCGACTAGCATTTCCGCCACAGGCATAGGATATTCATCTTTGGGCGTAGCAGCATTCAAATCTCTGAAATCTATGCACACCCTTAATGTACCATTTTTCTTAATTACTGGCACAATGTTTGCAATCCATTCGACATACCTTGTAACGCGTATGAATTTGCACTTCAGCAGTCTTTCGACTTCCGTTTTGATCTTCGACAGTATTTCTGGAGCGAAGCGTCTTGGACTTTGCTTAATTGGCTTCTTCCCAGGTTTGATTGGCAACTGAAGTTCTACCAATCCTCTGTCGAGACCAGGCATTTCGCCGTAATCCCATGCAAAACAGTCCTTGAACTCTTTCAACAATTGGATTACTTCCAACCTAAGTTCTGGGTCAATTTTGGCGCTGATGTAAGTTGGCTTTTTCTCTGACCCTTCGCCTAAGTTGATTTCTTCTAAAGGATCTTGCGCTAACATCTTAATGTTGTTCGCCAAGGGGTCCTTTTCGAAGCCCAAAGGCTCATCGTCATAGATGGCGTCGAGCCTCTGTTCCTGCATTCCTTCTGGCATGATATCAGGAGGTTCTGGATCGAAATCCTTTCCGGGACCTGCAGCAGATAACTGTTGATCATTGGCCTGTGTGGCCATGTACTTTACTTCGGCTTCGAGAGCCGTTATCATCTTTGTTTCGGCTACATAAGCCGAAATTCGCTTCAATGATTGTGACTCAGTCATTATCACTGAATTCACTTCCCCAACCAGTTGGTTGGATATCAGTTAACCCACTGAAGTCTATGTGGGACAAGTCTTCTCTGTCCCATTGAAAACCATGCTCAGGATGCAGGTATAGGGAACAAAAAGTATTTGGCGCTGGCGCCAAGTCGAAGTCAGGTGTTGGACATGGCCCTATGTGAGCCAAGTTCTTGTCGAAATCTGCCAGCCCTAGGTGATTCACTTCGCCCAGGTAATAGCTTTGATCTGCCTCTATGTTTTCGACCATCCCATCTGGACGCCATAGCAGCAACCTCTGGTGCATTGATGATGGCACAACTCCAACACCATGAATCCATTCACGGCCCAACAAAAGATTGTAGTTAGGTTTGGCCGATATGACCATAAACATTGTTGGTCGAAGGATAGATCCTACCTTGATATCCAGTTGGATCACTCCCATAGTGGTCCCTATGCCGCCCTCATAGTTCGACAGGACCATGTTGTGAGGCTTGATGTCCTCATCCCTTTTGCCTATTTTCCTTAGCATAAAGTGAGGAATAATGTTGATGGTTGCCCCACAATCCACCAAGATTTTATTCACTGTAGTTTCTTCGAGTTTAGCCCTTATAAATAAAGGCTTGAGGTGATTTTTCATCGCCTCTGTAGGTGGTTCGAAGAACCCATTTTGTTCCTCAGTAGTGCCATTGTCCATGACGAAATAGCACACTGGCCTATGTTTGGCCATTTCTTGCTCCACTTCCCAATCACTTGTTTCGACCTCCACCTGTCGGTTGAACTCTCTGGGCAGCACTGAGACTATATTCACCATGATGTCCAAAGTATCATCAGACTCAGAACCATCTTCGTCTTCAATTTCACCTTGGTTAGGCCAAACTAGCCTGTTGGTTACTGGCTCTCTTTCCAGAGGTTTCCTTTGCTTCCTTAGAGGAACATTTGAACTGGTTTCTGCCTTTGGTTCATTGGCAGCCTCCCTCTCAACTTTTCGTCTCCTCTGGTATCTCCTCCATTGAGATCGAGACATGGGATTTTTCCCATTGTAGTTGCTTGACACCTGTGTAACTTTAGGGGCAGCAACTTGAGGCTCTTTCTTTTGTGTTAAAGATGAACCTCTTGGCACATCGAAAGAGTGCCATCTTTCCTCGCTTGGCCTCTTTCGACCAGACGTTTTGTACCATGTATCTACTGGAACATTAGTTGGAGGCCTGAAAGTCAGTGGCCTCTTTTCTTGGTTTGAACCTCTTTGAGAGGCTCTTCTGGGGTCATGTCGAAGATCAACATTTTCCCTTCTCTTATTTGCTGCTCTTACGCCTTGAATATGTTCGGCAGCTTTTTTGTCAAAGATCGAACTGCATCTTGGACACAGCATCACTTCTGACTTCTTTTTCTGGCATCTTTGCAGGAAATCTGCCAGATTTTCATTCTCCCGGGGGAAAGCAGTCTTGTTAGCTTGTTCTTGCCTCATGGCCTCCTCTGATGCTTTTGGTTCAGAGACTTCGACCATGTTGACATTCATGGTATCTTTGTTGGCAAGAGTCAACTGCTTCATTTGAATCTCCAAGTCCTCTGTCTGGCCTTGAACTGTGGCCAAGTGAGAACTGGGTTTTGGTCCAGATTTCTGGGCTCCAACTGTCTCCAGCTTTGGGCTTTCGACCGCTTTCTGAACCGCTTTAATTGTCTTTCTGGATAAATTCCCAGAAAAACTGCCAAAGATTGGCATGTTGACATGGTCCTTTGAGACTTCGACCATTGTGATTCCTGGCCTCTTCGACTGGCTTCTGGATGCCTCGATCACGTTCACCTCTGAAGGTTCAGCATAGTGGGCTTCAGCCTGCAACGGATTAGAATCCACAGCCATGGGGGTCTTGTCAGCAAACTTCAACCTCCCTTCTTCGATAGCGTCTTGCACAAGATTCCTGAAAAGAAAACATTGAGACGTTTTATGGCCCAGAAAATTATGATATTTACAAAAGCCTCTCTTCTTTCTTTGATCAAGAGGAGGCACTTTTACCCCTGGGGGTACTATCATTTGGCCATCTTTTACAAGCAAGTCAAAGATCTCATCACATTTTGTAATATCAAAACTATAAGTCTTTTTGGGGAACCTATCGTTGGTCCTTTCTGGACCAATGGGATTTTTCCCACTTGAGGGGACTAACAGTTTGCAAGAGTATGGTGGCCCTTGTTTTAGTTCCGCTAAATCGACTTCTCCTTCTTCGACAGTTATAGTATCGTCGAAGGATTCTGGATCTTCGTCATCCATCTCAACATACGCTATCCTCTCTCTCTTATGAGTTTTCGTTGCCTTTGCTTTTTCAGCTTTGAGGCGTTCTACCTGTCGAACTCTATCGGCCAGTTGGGCCATGTCTATCAGGTATTGAGTGTCTAACTTCTTCCTAATGGAATAATCTAAACCGCCTGCGGCTATTTCGACTAACTCATGCTCCGGCACTTGTGTAAAACATCTTGCTTTGAGCAATCTAAACCTATTTAGATATTCGTCTATAGGTTCAGTGAAACGTCTCTTTACACTGGCCAATTCTTTCAGGCTTATCTTGGTTTGCCCCATGTAGAATTGCTCGTGGAACAATCTTTCCAACTGGGTCCAATGATGGATCGAATTGGGGGGAAGAGTTGTAAACCAAGTAAAAGCGTTCTTTGTTAAAGAACTTGGGAAGTACTTAATTCTCAGGTTTTCGTTGTTCGAAATATCTCCTGCTTCGATCAAGTATCTCGCCACATGTTCGACAGTAGATTCTGTCGTGTCCCCAGAGAACTTAGTGAATTTAGGGACTTTACATCTAGGAGGTAAGTCTGTTTGTAACACGTATTCTGACAGCGGGGATGTAAAGTTGGGCCTTCGAAAGCCCATGTTCATCCCATTTTGAGTCATGATCCTTTCGATCATGGTTGCCAAATTATTTTCCAAACCCATGTTTTGGTATTGGATATGCTGAACTACTTCGTCAGCATTTTGGTTTCTGTTAACTAACCTTACCTCTGGGGTTATTACCCTAGGTTCCTCGACAGGTTGCTCCAATCGTGCCCTAAGGTTTTCTTCGACAGGCTGTTGGACTTGGTTGATAGTGGTTTCTTCCTCTAAGAATACACCCTGGTTTCCCCTTATTTGCGCCCTTTGGGGCTGTCGAATAGGTTGGGGTACTCCAAAGAAATCAGCCAAACGCGTCATTTGCGCTGTCATCTGCTGATCCGATTGAGTAGTGTTTTGTATTAGAGGGTTCAGCACTGTACTTAAAGTTTGTGCCAACATTTGAACCATATCATGGTTGCTTTCGTCCATTTGTTGCCTCAAGACTGCTGTCGAGGCATTTGTAAGGCCATGTGCTACTTGGGACGTTCCTCCTAAGAGTTGGGTCCTATTTCTATTCGCCATACCTACTCCAGAACCTTGGAGTGGCGACGAAGCACTCACTAAAGGGTCTAAAAAAGTGGACGTAGCGTTCGTCAGGCTAGCCAAGTCAGAAGTTGGCATGCCATATAGTGGTTCTCGATTATGACCGCCTGTCATAAATCCTGGGGGAACATAAGGCCTTGTGCCTAAATTTCCCCTTGGTGGGGGAGTTCCCAAAGGCACTCTGGGGCCTGTGAACGGAGGTAATGGCCCCGTTGTTGTGACCGTTACTGCTGGTGTTGAACCAGCGGTTATCGCTTCACTTACGGTCGGGATAACCGTTGCTCCCACATTCGTTTGTGGGATTTCGTTATTGTTTGGCGGATTCGCCATCTCTTCCCTTCTTCTGGCAGTATTGGTATCGTTAGTGTATATTCTACCACTTCTCAATAACATGCAACACTCCTCGAAAAAGATGAGATTACGTTAAAAAAGGGTTAAACTTCAACAATCAACATACAGTCCCACCAGGTGTGCCAATTTGTTTACCGTGGTTATTGGTAAACAACCGCTGATCCTCCAAATGGTTACTTATTTGGTTACTCGTAGGATCGATCAGATTGATCCTAAGACATAGGTTGATTTTGAGGTTTTGATTAAGTTGGATAATGGTTAAATGACAAGAAAATAAAGAGGCTTTAAGTAAATTGCATGAAGAAATGGGCTTGATAAAATAAATGAAGGCTTGAAATAAAGGGCTTCGACAGGAAAAGTAAAGAAGAAAGCAAGTAAAGTTTCTGGAAAAGTAAATGACTTTGATTAATAAAAGTGGTGTTTCACACATACATTCTCAACAATTCTTTCTCACACGCTGGGTACTCGAATCTATATGAGTGACTTTGTATATAATTGTGAACACACGCGAAAAACTGCATGACCTACTACTATTTATACTAAAACATCCCAAGTAACCGTCGGGCAGTTACACTGCTTCGAGATGACTCCACTTGGCACGTTCTCAGCGTTCGACGCTCCAGATCTTTGCACGTTGCACTTGGTAACCGCTGGAAACCGTTTTCCCTCCAAACGCTTGAATTTCAAACCGTTCCACTCTGAACCATCGAACACCTTCGTCGAGAAGCATCTTCGACGAGAAACACCTTCGACGTCGAAGGCAACCAACTTCTCCCTTGGAAGAAATCCTCTAAGTACATTGCCATCTTTCGATGGGCATTTCGACAGACCCAGCTGGTCGAAAACATCCTTCAGCTTTAATGGCTGATATTAATAAAACAAGGGTGTCGAATTTAGGAGCCAACAGCAAGCCAATGGCCAAGTCGAAGCGGCAAATAAGGAAGTTATTGGCTTAATAAAAAAGCATGTAGGAAAAAAGCCAAAAAATTGGCATAATACGTTGGACCAAATCTTATGGGCATGTCGAACTTCTCCTAAATAAGCTACCAATACGACACCATTTCGATTAACCTATGGTCATGTCGCAGTTTTGCCAATAGAAATTTGTCTGCAGTCAACAAGAATTCAGAGACATCAAGATATTCCTTCTGAATCTTATTGGAATATGATGTTAGATAAACTGGTTGATTTGGATGAAGAAAGACTGAGAGCTTTCGACCTCTTAACGATACAAAAGAAAAGAGTGGAAAAATATTATAATAAGAGAGTAAAACCCAAGACATTCTTGCCTGAAGATTTGGTGTGGAAGGTAATTCTCCCAATGGATCGAAATGATAAGAGCATGGAAAAATGGTCTCCTAAATGGGAAGGACCTTTTAAGATTATCCAAGTATTTTCTGGTGGTTCCTATGAGATCGAAGAATTAAGTGAAGATAAAAGACTCTTGAGAGTAAATGGTAAATATTTGAAAAAAATATAGACCTACACTTCAAGAAGTTAAAATAACCAACAATTGATCTCAGTCGAAATATATAGCCAAAATGGAGAATTCATTAAGTTGGCTAAAATGGCTCCAAATCATTACATATACCCATTCTGAGGATTCGAATATTCGTTACATAAGCATGGTTGTACAAAAGAGAAGTCTAATCAAAATGGAAGAGTAACCTTAATCTGGAGGTATTTGGTCTTCTGAAGTTCCAAGCGCCTTTCACACAAAGCCTTCGACTGATGGAGAGCTTCAATCTTTTCATCCAAGGCTTGGGCTTGTTCAGCATACTTCAGTCCACTGTTAAGCTCCTCCTGGCTCTCAGATTCATTGCTGGCAAGAAGCTCTTCTTTGTGTTTGTCATTCGTAGCAATCTTGGTCTCTAGTTCTTTGATTTGAGCTTTCATGCTAGCAGTACTCTGGTCGATCTCCTCGACCTCTTTTTGCCTGGCTTCTTGTTCTTTCGATAGCTCATTTAACCTTGAAGCTGATTCAGCAGCAGCAACCCAGGCAGCAGAAACATGGCCATTTGCCTCTTCAATTTCGCGGTTGAGAATCCTTCGACGAGTGTAGTCATCTGAAGCTTGATCTATGATTGAAGTCAGGTCTAAGACGGTGCTAGCTATTTCAGGAGAAACAACAAGGAGATCTACAACTTTAAGGGTACTTTTCAGAAAGGAAGGGGCAGTGGGTTCTCCCTCTAAGGTCAACATCAGATGCCTCTTGAAAATTTGAGCCTTAACCTTTTGAAGTGCTTCCTCAATGGGAGAAGCCGAAGTAGACTTACCAGATGCAGTCGAAGCATCACGGCTTTGGTCGGAGGAAGTTTCCATGCTTTCAAGAATGGTGTTCAGATAGCCAAGAGGGTTATTCCTTTTGAGTAGTGCAAAGTCTTCTTTGGTGCGGGATCCCGTCGAAGGAACTTTTTCATTGGTGGCATGAGCCACATTATTAGCATGTTGAACCTCCGAATGGTAGATCCTGCGTTTGGGCATTGGCACTTTCGATGTTTGCGATGTTTCCTTTCTCTTCTGTAGAGTTTTCTCTTTCAGCATTTGCAGGATTGTCCTCGTTCTCTGCAGGTTTCTCTGAATTATCCTCATTTTGATCTTCTTCATTATGTATGCCTTTCATTTCTGTTTCTACTTCATCATCAACAACTTCTTCTTCTTCTCCCTGATCATCATCAGCAACATGTGAAGTTCTCAGATTAGCGTGTTGTAAATGGACAGGTGTCGGATAGAGACATCAAAGAATGACTATTTCTTCTTGTGTCGAAATTGACATTCTTGGGGGGCAATTTATTAGCTCCTAAATTCAACACTCATATATATTGGCCTTATTGGCTAAAAATAGATTGAAGAAATCTAAGCTGAAAATACTTCGGCAAAAGAGTCTATGAAAGGAGTTTGTCAAAGTCATCCTTACTAAGAAGGAAAAAACACTTAGAGAATTTTTTAAGTTAAAGACAGTTTCGACCGAAAAGCTCTTGTATCAGCAATAAGTAGATTTGAATCTGAGGAAAGGAGGGAAAGACAATTCATTTGGCAGTTGGGAAAAGCAACGTGGCGTGAAGATAAGGGTCGAAGAGCATGCAGAGGACACTTGTCTTCATCCTGGAATGAAGCAATTGTTTGATAATTACTTATTATTAGTATAAATATAGGAATTTTGTGTAAAATTTCGTGTGTTCAACTCATTGTACAAGTCACTCAATTTTATTCAAGTACCCGCTGTGAGAGAAAGAATATTGAGAATGTACGTTTGAATCACCATAATTTATTGCAATCAAAGTCTTTACATTTCTTTACAATCCTTGCCATTTAACATTTTTCTCATTCATTAACAACGTTAAGACTTCTTATCAAATCCTAAAAACACTTAACATATGTGCTAAGATCAAACTGATCGATCCTGCAAGTAACCAAAATAACATTTTCTAAAAGATCAGTAATTATTTACTAATTTTCACGGTAAACAGTATATTCAGAAATACATCTCCAAAAAATATTTTTAAATTTTCTAAGATTATTTTCACCAATATTAAATATAAAGAAATTATTTCTTAAACTTATAGGTGCAGATTTTTTTCAAATAATCGATTGACTATATCTCAAATATCAAAAGTAACCAGCGTCTTATTTATTTCTTCTACCTTCCTAAATGCAAAAGAAAATATCCTCAAACAAAACACTCATAATAAAACACCTTGAGAAGGACACACTGTGTCAGAACGCTATTGGTCCACGAGTGGACCACCCACACACAAAGCTATACAAATAGTCGACACGTGTAAAACAGGGCCAGCCAGTTCCACACACGAGAGCTTAACAAAAACCATAGGAACACGTGCCATAATCCACCACTCACATGACCAAATCTCGTGTCCCAACAACAACCACTAACCATGCTCCACGGACCACATCACTTTCCCCACCCACAAACCACTGTGGGCCCCTATATAACACTTGCTCAAACCACCTCACGTGACCATTCCCTAGACCCCACTTTCACTTTCCATGCCACGCACCCTTCTACCTATCCTCAGTCACACCGTTTCAACCTCGCACGTGCAAACTGGACCCCACACGGTTGGACCCATTTCCTCTTATACTCATAAATCAAAATATCTATTTTTTCCATTTTATTTTTAAATTAAATCTCACATCTAGTAGACTATTTTAGCCTTAATAAATGATAAATATATACAGTATATAATTATAATAATAGAATCTTTTAAGTTAATAATAATAAATAGATATTTATAAGTATTCATTCAACTTAAAAAATAGAATAATTAAATATTAAACTTTCAAAAACAACAAATAAATAAACAGCAAAAAGAAGGATTTCCTTAAAAAAATATTCTAAAAAGTGTCCTTTTGCATTAGCAAAAAAACAAAACTTGGATAGACACAAACTATCCATGCTTTTTCCAAATTAAAAAAAAAAAAAAAATTGTCTAAACTTCTAACTTGTGAAGTCTAATAACATTATTCTAGAAACATAGAGCTTCAATTTGAAGTGGGAGGTGACTCTAAATTTGCACCAGAACAACCCATAAATTGCAACTCTTTCTTGTCATAAACTTCCAAAGAAAAATCCCTAAGCATTTGAGTAGGTCCAGCAGAAGATGAAGAAGTGACCGCAGAAGAACAAGTAGATGTAGAAGCTGAGTTCAAACTAGGAGCCAAAGTAGATGAAGATGAACCATTAGCATTTGAAGGTTGATTTTGATTTTGCATTTGCATAGTAGAAACAAAATCTGAAATAGGTCTATTGAAAAACGGTGCCGCAGGAATAGCCCAAAACTGTGGCTGATTCATAGTTGAATTTGGGAACATAAAAAATGGCCCTGTTGTATTAGACCCATTATTACCATTACTTGCCATAGGCCATAACGGAACTAGACCACCACCACCATTTTCACCACCAACAAGACCACCGCTACCGCCGCCGTAAGCAGTTTGAGCTATTGGTGCGAGTCCTGAACAGATTGAAGCGTGTTCGTTCAAGTCAACAAACTCACTGTTTGATGCTCTCCTCCTTCGTTTCTTTGGTGCGTCTTCACCGTCTGGTCTCGCCGGTGATGTTGTCGGAATCTTTAACGTCCCGCCGACGGAAACAGCGATGGCTGGGACAGTGCCGGTTCCGGTTGCTTCAATGATAGCTGGCTCAGATTGTTCAAGCAACCACCGTATTGTTTCTCCGTCGGATTTATGACCAAGTTCCCTTGTCAGCTGGAAGATCCTCGCGGCACATGTCGCCGGCATTCGGATTCTCCGACCGCGTCCCTCCACCTTCGTGTGACGGTCCTTGGACGGTTTCTTCGCCGAAGGAACCGTCATTGTCATCGGAACCGGATTCGGCATCGGAATAACATCCATTGAACGCGTTTCAGAAAGCTCTTCTTTCATCGCCGCCTCCGACGGTGACTCCGACGGAAACTCCGACTTGTTCAACGTCTGTTGCTCCGTCGTCTCCGGCGTATCTTTTTCTTCACTGAAACCATCGCCGCCGCTACGATTCACTTCCATCCTAAAAATCAAGAAAGACCCATTAAACTACGATCAAAACCCAGAAGAGAAACATTGCAAAGATTTCAAATTTATGAAATTTATAAAATTTATGAAATTCAGAAAGATTTGAAAGACCAAAAAAATAACAGTTTTTTGGGGGCCTACTGTGTGTGTTTTTTTGCAGAGGTTTTGATACGTTGACTGTGGTTTGAAGCTTTCACGCACTGCGAAAGATTAAAGAGACTAATTGAGAATTGAAGAGAGATTTTAGTTAATAAAAAATAAATAAAAATTTGAAAGAATCAACAAACCCTAACAATGGAGATAGCCCCCACTTGTCGTTTGGAAGAGAGGGTCCCTCAGGTCTGTATTTATTTGCACAGTGAAATAGGATCAACGGCTGGATATGATCTTCATGTTTGATGGATGGTTGTGATTGGGACACGCAGTTAGCTCTAAATATACCAAAAAAGTCAGTTTTGCAGAAAATCAATATATTTTTTCAGGTTAATTGAAAAATTAACTTATTTTGTATTCTTAAATTTTAGTTGAATACTGATGTAAAGAAATTTAAAATTTTAATTAATTTTAAAATAAAATAATATTAAAATTTGATTGACAATTAAAGGTATAATGTTAAGGGTGGAGCTCCAAAATGTATGTCTTAAATGGATTTGCAGAAAACGTATGATGCTGTAGATTGGAGAGTTGTGGAGGATATTCTTAGAGTTTAGTTTTCCCAACAAGTTTATTAAGTGGGTTATGATAACCATCTCTACTGTCTCCTACATATATAATGTCAATAATAGCATCTCTAGCATTCACATTGTTAAGAGAGGTTGAGACAAAATGATCCCTTGTCACACCTTTTGTTTATTATTGTTATGGAATATTTGCATAGATTTTTCCATAGATTGAAAAATAATCTTAATTTTAATTTTTACTCTAAGTGTGAAAAGCTGAAAATTGTGAAACTCACCTTTGAGGATGATTGTTTGCTTTTCTCTAGAGGAGATGCTAAGTCTATGGAGCTTTTGTTAGAGGTTTTTGGAAAATCATCTAATTCTATATGTTTAACAGTTAATGATTGATGTTGAGTATAATCAAATGAAAGTATTGTGTTTATCGTATCTGCGAAAATTGAGGAGATATAAAAACCGTTCAATATTCTCTATAATTCTAAGCAAAAGTTTCAAGATTGTTTGATTTATAAGTTACGAAAAGTAAACGCAAACAATAAATAACGATAAGTTTCAGAGGAATAGACTTGTTGGGAAATTGGTGTTCATCCACCGATTCAATATGCACATCACAAATCAGTTATACACAATTTAAGCATGTTTCGAT
Source organism: Vicia faba (assembly GCA_948472305.1). Classification (NCBI taxonomy): domain Eukaryota; kingdom Viridiplantae; phylum Streptophyta; class Magnoliopsida; order Fabales; family Fabaceae; genus Vicia; species Vicia faba. Next base: position 117,573 of record CATIWC010000897.1, on the reverse strand, counting down.
ATCATTACGTATCGCTCACAAACAAGATTTATGTCTAAACCTTGATGAGATTTCTACCTTATGGTTTAATCGACGATTTCCCAGCCTATTAAATAATACGGTACCGTTAAGATTCGATACTTTCGATAAATATTAAACCTAAATATATGTCTAGCATTTAGAGTTTAATAGATGTTATCTTAGATCGAGATTAGAATCGTATTTGTCAATATGAATTCAATCCGTGAAATAAACAGTAAAACAAAGATAACATCAATAACGATTCATACATAAATTGCTTATAACGCCATCATTTAATGAAAATGCATATTATTTTGGTGAACTACGACCAATCCCAACAAGAGAGGGATTTAGCTACTCATGGTAGTTTCAAGCACAATGAAAGAATTGAGTTGAACAAGATCAATGACGATTTCCCGACTCCTGACGCATATCCAACTCCTTCTCTTTACAACCTCTTATATTCCTATTCTACTGCTATTACACATGATAATATATGGTATTCTAATGATAGAAAACTGGATGATTTGAACTGAGCTGAGTTCTGTCCTTTTTATAGCAGTTATGGCCGCTTGAGTTTGCTAAGCAAACTATACTTTGCTAAGCGAAGTATCTGTTTGCTTCTTCATTAAGTTTTCAAATCAACTTGTCTTCAGGAAATCGATAAAGTTCGCTAAGCGAAGTGTCGCTCGCTTAGCGAAGTTCCTTTCTTCAACCTTAAGTTCTTTCAAAATATCTTCAGAGACCACCACAGTTTGCTACGCGAAGACCTGAGTCGCTAAGCGAACTTGCTTCACTGCTACTCGCCACTGGCGAAACTGGCTAATTTTCTTCTATCTCCACTTCGCTGGATGTTCGCTAAGCGAACTTTCGCTGCAACTTTTGCTTAGCGAAGTATCTGTTTTCTGGTTTTTGTTTTATGGGACATAACCTACACAAATGCAAACCAAACCCAAGTAAACTTGTACAAACCACTTTTATTCAATAATTGGAGCTTTTAGGTAAGAAACTTGTCATGAATGTTAGATAAATGCTATGTTATAATGTAATATTTTATCATGAATGAAACACTTATAAAATTTTCCCCAACTTAAATCTTTGTTTGTCCTCAATCAAAGCAACTTAAAAGCAAGAGTTTATGTACCATTCTTCACATGATCAACCCGAGTTTTCAAAGAAGTCATCAAAGTACATGGTTTTAATGATGAATCTCACAACCAAGTGTGACATGCTTTATTACTTTCCTAGCATTTAGACATACTTATGAAAAGAGTCCTCCACATAAAATTCATGTCAAGCAATCAAAAGCAATAAATATGTTTATCATGAATCACACCTATCATATGTTTTGTATAAGTGAAAACAATGAAGTAATTGATCTCTCACATGACAAATCTTGCTAACATCTAGATTAATTCATGCATTCATCTAAGCAAAGTATGTTGATAAGTAAAAACAAAGATCACTAAGGTATTTTTATGGTTGTAATGTAGCCAAAGTACCAAGGAAGTGTCAATTTATATGGGTAATGAAAACAAAGTAATTTTTTATTTTTCTTTCTTAGAAGAGCATTCATAGGTTTTGTAATACCCCAATTCTACCCCAAGCAATTTATGAAAAATAAATCAGAGTTATAAAATTTCAATCATACGAATGAATCAGGACGTCACAAATTCTTCTAACAAATTCATTGTATTCATCATGGATATATAACACTTATTCAAAACATCGGATGAACTAACAACATAACATCTTTCATTAAATATTCAATAACTACGCAGCAGAATTCTTCAATAATAACTTTAAATAAAATAACAACTTCGAAACATCTCATATTTAATAATAATCAATTCAAAATTCAGCAACTAAAAATCAGTAATCGAAAATCAGTAAGCGTTCATCCCCCCGAGTGTTACATATCAGAGCAATGACACCGACTCGATCTATTGAAGGTATACGACCTTCACTCTCGATTACCTGCACGTTACCAATATAGGGCAACATTCAAACAGAAGGGGTGAGATATCTAACAATATAATAAAGCGCATGATAATCAATATATTAAATTAGATCATTCATATCACCACTTCTCATCTCATAATCAACAATAATTACAGCATATATATTCATTCATCAACATCAAATACATCTCATTATTCATTCATATGATGCGACTCAAAACTATGCAAATGCATGTGGTACCATTGGAGCAGAACTCCCATCTCAAAAATCTAATCTGCCAATTAATAGAGGCATCAAATAAGGCATAACCTTTGGAGCAGAACTCCCATCTCAAAAAATTTCCAATCCAGGCCATCTAAAAAAAATGCAATGTATGCGACTCATCATGAATGTAATGTCAACACTCAATCAACAACATCTCATAACACATCTCAAACAACAACATATCAATCATCTCAAAACGACAACATTTCAGTCATCTCAAATAACAACATCTCAATCATCAAAACGACAACATTTCAGTCATCTCAAACAACAACATCTCATAAACATCTCAGAACAACAACATCTCATAAACATCTCAAAATAATTTAGTAAACATTACTTACTTATCAAACATCATTTGATTAACCACATCTTACTCATAACTCAACTGTATATCAATAATACAGTAATCCGTACTATTATTCTGCTACTGTACATCATTATTATCACTAAGTCCTACTGTCATATTTCTAACAGCAACCTCTAACATCTCAAAATTCATTATTCTGTCCTAAAAACAGCACAACGGTCATCTACGAAAATTAATCCTAAGTCCTAAATTAGTTACTGGAATTACACATCTTAATCATCATTTTAATCATCTAAAATAAAGTTCGTCGCGTTAGCTAACCAACGCTTCGAACGGCATCTCAAACAGCATCCTAAAACTCAAGTTACGGCAACTTAAAACTGATTATGTCAAAATCATTCAATATGCATCGACATAAAACACTATGCATCGACACATCCTGCTTCGTATTCATACTATGAGTCGACGCATCCTCCTTATGGATCGACTCATCCTGCCTCAAAATCCCAGCATGTATCGACACATGCATCGTACCGGTCGACTCATCCTGAGTCTTGCACTCATCATGCATCGACGCAAACCTCCATGCATCGACTCATCCTGAGTCAAACACCCTCCTTGCATCAACTCATCCAGTTTGAGGTCGACGCATCCTGCGATTTTCTGCAAAATTTCTGCGTTTCTACTGTATTTTTACTACGGGAATCATAATTACAGTCCTACAAACCTCATCCTAACCATGATAATTCATCACCTAATCATTAACCTTTAATACTACATCGTTTACACAACATCATATCATCATTTATCCATCGAGAAATCATCAATCATCATCATACATCATTCAATTCAATAACAAAACAACAATCCTCTAATCCCACATATCAAATATCATTAACCCCATTATAAAGCCAGAACCCCACCCTTACCTTGGATCGAAGGTTGCTCTACAATTTCCGAGTTGAATCTTTGTTCTTGTCGTTTCCTTCAAAAACCAGCAGCTTCACGTTCTTCTCAAATCCCTATTTCTCTTCTACTGTTTCTTCCTTCTATTCTAACAACAAATAATAAAATAACCTAATATTATTAGATTATTCCTTAATGGGCTCAAAACCTACACCCCCCCTTAATACTTCCACTATCTCAAATTAAGCCCACCTTAAATAATATTAGCTTCTAACATTATTTCACATAATAATATAATACCTCAAATATATTATTATTTCTCCATTTAATAAAATAAGTCCAATTTAATAATACTTCTTCACAATTATTCCAAAAATAATTTAATTAAATAATTAATTAAATTACGGGCGTTACAACTCTCCCCCACTTAGAATATTTTCGTCCTCGAAAATTTACCTCAATCAAACAATTCTGGATAGGAGTCTCACATCTTGCTCTCCAATTCCCAAGTCATGCTTTCACCAGCAGCTCCTAGCCAAACTACTTTAACCAAGGAAATCTCTTTGCCCCTCAGAGTCTTCAATTCACGATCCGTGATCCGTACAGGCATCGTTTCCACCGTAAGATTATCCCGTACTTGCACATCATCCATATGAATCACATGAGATGGATCTGAAATATACTTCCAAAGTTGCGACACATGAAACACATCATGCAAATTCGAAAGATTAGGCGGTAAAGCCACTCTATAAGTAACATTCCCCACTCTCTCTGAAATCTGATACGGTCCAATAAAATGAGAAGTGAGCTTCTTAGACTTCAATGCTCGCCTAACACAAGTCACATGTGTAACTCTCAAAAACACATGATCACCAGCTTGAAATTCTAAATCCTTCCTTCGCTTGTCATGATAACTCTTCTGTCTACTCTGTTAAGCCTTCATCTTTTCTCGAATCAACTTCACCTTCTCAGTAGTCTCACGAACAAGTTCAGATCCAAGTACTACACTCTCACCAGATTCATGCCAACATAACAAAGTTCTACATCTCCGGCCATACAACGCTTCAAAAGGTGACATCCCAATACTAGAATGGTAACTGTTATTATAAGTGAACTCTATCAACGGAATATAAGTATCCCACTAACCTCCCTGCTCAAGGACACATGCCCTCAACAAGTCTTCCAACGATTGAATCGTCCGTTCAGTCTGACCATCTGTCCGAGGATGATACGCTGAACTCAACCTCAACTTAGAACCCAACCCTTCTTGCAAACTCTTCCAAAAATCAGAAGTAAATCTTGGATCTCTATATGACACAATGTACAAAGTAACACCATGCAGTTTCACAATCATACTAACATAAATCTCAGCCAACTTCGACACTAGAAAACTGATGTTAATAGGAATAAAATGAGCTGACTTCGTAAGCCTTTCAACAGTCACCCAAATTGAATCATGTCCTCTTAAAGTACTAGGCAACCCCGTCACAAAGTCCATTGAAATGCTATCCCATTTCCATTCTGGAACTTCCAACGGTTGCATCAATCTTGCAGGCTTATGATGTTCAACTTTCGACTTCTGACAAGTCAAACATGAATACACAAATCGAGCCACATCACTCTTCATCCCAGGCCACCAAAACAAACCTTTCAAATCTTGATACATCTTCGTAGCTCCTGGATGAATACTCAACTTACTTCTATGACTCTCTTCAAGTATCACTTTCTTCATCTCAGCATCATCAGGAATACAAATCCGATTACGAAACCTCAATACACCTTGCTCATCTAACTTGAAATCACTATTCTTAGATTGATCGATCCCAACCATCGAATCAACCAGTTTCACATCCAACTTCTGAGCTTCTCTGATACTGTTTAAAAATTCATTATTAATCTTCAACATACCCAACATAACACTCTACGGAGTAACCTCGCAAACTAAGCTCATATCTCGGAACTGCTCAATCAATTCCATCTATTTAATCATCATTGCTGACATATGTAAAGTCTTTCGACTCAATGCATCAGCTACCACATTCGCTTTTCCTAGATGATAATTCAAACTGAAATCATAATCCTTTAGCAATTCCCACCATCTTCGTTGCCTCATATTCAACTCCTTCTAATCAAATAGATACTTTAAGCTCTTATGGTCACTAAACACTTCAAATCTAGAACCATAAAGATAATGCCTCCAAATCTTCAATACAAAGACAACAACAGCAAGCTCTAAATCATGCGTAGGATAGTTCTTCTCATGAGTCCTCAACTGCCTCGACGCATAAGCAACTACCTTACCACTCTGCATAAGCACACCTCCTAAACCCATCTTGGAAGCATCACAATACACTACAAAAGGCTCTCCTGGATTAGGCAACGTCAAAATCGGAGCCGACGTCAACCTCTTCTTCAATTCCATAAAACTTTCTTTGCACTAAACATACCAAATAAAAGCTCTACCTTTACAAGTCAACTTAGTCAACGAAAGTGACAACTTAGAAAATCCTTCAATAAACCTTCTATAATAACCATCTAATCCCAAGAAGCTTCTAATATTAGTAGCTGACTTTGGAGTTTCCCATTGCAACACATCATCAACCTTCGATGGATCTACAACAATGCCACTACCTGAAATCACATGACCAAGAAAACTAACCTCTTTTAACCAAAATTCACACTTGGACAGCTTTGCATACAACTTCTTCTCTTTCAGAATCTGCAATACTACTCTTAATTGTTCAGCATGCTCTTCTTCTGACTTAGAGTAAATCAAAATATCATCAATGAACACCACTACGAACCGATCCAAATAAGTATGAAAGATACGATTCATATATTCAATAATACTCCCGGCGCATTAGTAACACCGAAAGGCATCACCGAATACTCGTAATGTCCATAACGTGTTTTGAAAGCCGTCTTCTGAATATCTTAATCTTTCACTTTAATCTGATGGTAACCCGACCTCAAATCAATCTTACTAAACACACGAGCATCCACTAATTGGTCCATCAAGTCATCTATTCTTGGAAGCGGATACTTGTTCTTAATTGTCACCTTGTTCAACTGTCTATAATCAACACAAAGCCTCATGCTTCCATCTTTCTTCTTCACTAACAACACTGGAGCTCCCCACGGCGATACATTTGGTCTTACAACATAAACAACGATTAAAACTCAAAATAACAATACTCGATTGTTAGACAACTAACACTCGACGACAAGGTCGGACCAACCTTTTGCTCTGATACCAACTTTGTAACACCCCAATTCTACCCCAAGCAATTTATGCAAAATAAATCAGAGTTATAAAATTTCAATCATACGAATGAATCGGGACGTCACAAATTCTTCTAACAAATTCATTGCATTCATCATGGATATATAACACTTATTCAAAACATCGGATGAACTAACAACATAACATCTTTCATTAAATATTCAACAACTACGCAGCGGAATTCTTCAATAATAACTTTAAATAAAATAAAAACTTCGAAACATCTCATATTTAATAATGATCAATTCAAAATTCAGCAACTAAAAATCAGCAATCAAAAATTAGCAAGCGTTCATCCCCCCGAGTGTTACATATCAGAGCAATGACACCGACTCGATCTATTGAAGGTATACGACCTTCACTCTCGATTACCTGCACGTTACCAACATAGGGCAACATTCAAACAGAAGGGGTGAGATATCTAACAATATAATAAAGCATATGATAATCAATATATTAAATTAGATCATTCATATCACCACTTATCATCTCATAATCAACAATAATTACAGCATATATATTCATTCATCAACATCAAATACATCTCATTATTCATTCATATGATGCGACTCAAAACTATGCAAATGCATGTGGTACCATTGGAGCAGAACTCCCATCTCAAAAATCTAATCTGCCAATTAATAGAGGCATCAAATAAGGCATAGCCTTTGGAGCAGAACTCCCATGTCAAAAATTTGCCAATCCAGGCCATCTCAAAAAAATGCAATGTATGCGACTCATCATGAATGTAATGTCAACACTCAATCAACAACATCTCATAACACATCTCAAACAACAACATCTCAATCATCTCAAAACGACAACATTTCAGTCATCTCAAATAACAACATCTCAATCATCAAAACGACAACATTTCAGTCATCTCAAACAACAACATCTCATAAATATCTCAGAATAACAACATCTCATAAACATCTCAAAATAATTTAGTAAACATTACTTACTTATCAAACATCATTTGATTAACCACATCTTACTAATAACTCAGCTGTATATCAATAATAAAGTAATCCATACTGTTATTCTGCTACTGTACATCATTATTATCACTAAGTCCTACTGTCATATTTCTAACAGCAACCTCTAACATCTCAAAATTCATCATTCTGTCCTAAAAACAGCACAACAGTCATCTACGAGAATTAATCTTAAGTCCTAAATTAGTTACTGGAATTACACATCTTAATCATCATTTTAATCATCTAAAATAAAGTTCATCGCGTTAGCTAACCAACGCTTCGAACGACATCTCAAACAGCATCCTAAAACTCAAGTTACAACAACTTAAAACTGATTCTGTCAAAATCATTCAGTATGCATCGACACAAAACACTATGCATCGACACATCCTGCTTCGTATTCATACTATGAGTCGACGCATCCTCCTTATGGATCGACTCATCCTGCCTCAAAATCCCAGCATGTATCGACACATGCATCATACCAGTCGACTCATCCTGAGTCTTGCACTTATCATGCATCGACGCAAACCTCCATGCATCGACGCAAACCTCCATGCATCGACTCATCCTGAGTCAAACACCCTCCTTGCATCGACTCATCCAATTTGAGGTCGACGCATCCTGCGATTTTCTGCAAAATTTATGCGTTTCTACTGTATTTTCACTACGGGAATCATAATTACAGTCCTACAAACCTCATCCTAACCATGATAATTCATCACCTAATCATTAACCTTTAATACTACATCGTTTACACAGCATCATATCATCATTTATCCATCGAGAAATCATCAATCATCATCATACATCATTCAATTCAATAACAAAACAGCAATCCTCTAATCCCACATATCAAATATCATTAACCCCATTATAAAGCCAGAACCCCACCCTTACCTTGGATCGAAGGTTTCTCTTTAATTTCCGGGTTGAATCTTTGTTCTTGTCGTTTCCTTCAAAAACCAGCAGCTTCACGTTCTTCTCAAATCCCTATTTCTCTTATACTGTTTCTTCCTTCTATTCTAACAACAAATAATAAAATAACCTAATATTATTAGATTATTCCTTAATGGGCTCAAAACCTACACCCCCTTAATACTTCCACTATCTCAAATTAAGCCCACCTTAAATAATATTAGCTTCTAACATTATTTCACATAATAATATAATACCTCAAATATATTATTATTTCTCCATTTAATAAAATAAGTCCAATTTAATAATACTTCTTCACAATTATTCCAAAAATAATTTAATTAAATAATTAATTAAATTACGGGCGTTACAGGTTTTAAGTCTTGTACACATGTTACTCCTCCAAACCTTTCTTGTTTCTTTTTGAACTCATTCTTCTTTGGCATTCATTTCCCTTTATTTTTCTCACTTTTCTTTTTATTTCATTTCTTTCTTTTGATTCTCACATCTTGCTATTTTTCTTGTCTTGAAAATGGCCTTTTTCTTTTCTCCCTAACTTGAACAAAATCTTACTTTTCTTTGAATGCTCTTTAAAATCTGGCACAAGATATCAATGGTTTCAAGGTTAATTGAAGAAAAATAGAATCTATCAAATATGAACTTTTATGATTTTTCGAAGATATAGAACAATATCCACTAAGTGGTTTACTTAATGCATTATTCAGTTCATAAATGAAGAATTCATGTCATATGGTTCAAAGAGGGGTTGCAAATGATCACTCACTCACAAGGGACAATGAGGCTACATTTGGTTTACTAGTTATGCTCAAATTTGAAGAAATACCTTTATCCCTTCCATGTCTTTACAATTATCAACATAAGTGCAAGATTAAACATGAATTAAACGAGTTAAAACAAGAATTTATCGGTCTCCTAAGCATATGGTGAACAATGGAAGACTGTCTCACTTTTCTGGTTTTGGAACTAAGTGATTCACAATGAAAACATGTTATTGCATAAGATTGAGTGAACTGGTTTTATGCAGATTACTCATGCCACATGCACGCTAAATCTTAAGAAAGCAATAAACACATACCTTGATTTGTGCAATTTTTTCAAAGTTGGATCCATACCATTGCATATTTGTTGATTCATGTGAACTTGGTGTTCTATTCCTTGTCTTTTTCATCTCAATTGTTGAGCACAAATGTTCAACTATAAGTATCATAGATTGATCATAAGACACCTACACCTAAAACTATTTAAATATGTAAAACATTAAAGTGAAGAAAATGGTATGAATGACATTTTTGGTTGATTATGCTACTTTCACTTAGTGAAACGGGTCTCACTTAGCGAACTAAGACAAAAATGAGATTCTCTTATGGTGGTTTGTATGAATTCGTCAAAACTTATTTGCCACCATCTTTTAAACTTTCTTTGTCATTCTTTCTTTTCAGTTCCGGTCCTCTTTCATCAGGAGCTTCAATTTTGAAATAATCCTCATTGCTTTTCAATTGTTGCGCTGCTTAAAACAAGTTAAATTTGACCTCCTTATTTTTTCACCTCACTTTCATCATTCTTTCATCGACATTGATCATCATTCTAGTTGCTTTTATGAATGGACGACCTAAAATCAGAGGTATGTTGTTATCTTCTTCAATATTCATCACAATATGTTGTACCCCAAAATTTGCCCTCCCATTTTTCACTCAAGATGCTATCCCAGGGTTTCTTAAATACTCAATTTGGCTCAAAAAGTTGATCAAGCAGATTCTCTTCCTAGGCAACCAGTCAACAATTAGGGTTTTGCACTTCTCAAAGGTTTGCCCAATCCATGGCCCGGATAACTGCAAAGGCATTTGTGTTATTTTATTAACTATAATCTTCTGAGGATTGATGTTACTTTTGAGGGCATATTCTGTTTAAATAAGGTGTAAAGTCTAAAGCTATCATTTTAAGAAATCATGATTAAGGGTTCAATTAATCATTTGGGTTTGAGCTTTTAAACATTTATTTTGTTTAAGAGTGCAAAATACATGATTTATCCTATCATATTATGTTTACTTGAAATGCAAGTTATCAAGCCAAGAGGTTTTATTCCAAACATTCAAACAAGAATTTCAAAATTAAACTAAAACTCAAAGTTTTGTACAACAAAATATTCATTATTACTCAAGCTTTGTGTTCATTACAGTTTTGTGGGACATTCACAAATGATTACAAATGATTATAAGTAAAATACAAAGTTTAAATCTACAAGGGAAAGTTTGCTTCTTATTCAAGACTCTTTGCTTCATCCTCAAGAAATTCCCCATTGCTAGCCATTGTCTTGCTTGCCATTTGTTTATACATGTGACAAAAGAAAGGAGAATATTAGCAAAAATCAACATTGAAAAGTCCAAGCAAAAATATGATTTTCATCATTAGGATTTGCTTTTAGGAATCATAATTTTGTTTGTCCATTTTTCCTATTTCTGCAAATCTCAAAACCTAGGTTTTGGTTCATAAAAAAAGAGAAAAAAGAAATAAATATACAAATTGGACAGGCAAGGCAGCAAGTTCAAACAACAACAAAAGCAACAGGCTGCAAACAGCAGCAGTCAAATGCACAAGTCAAACAATACCAACAGCTAAACTGCATCACAAAAAGGACAGTGCTTTGCAAAGCAATTACAGCAGCACAAGATGCAAGGCAACATGCTGCAAATAGCAGACAACAAGCAGGCTGTCCAAATCAGAAATCAAAGGCAGCAACACAAAGCTACAACAGAACAAAACAAATAATATGCAAGCAACAAGCCAAAAGCATCAAATGTTGTAATATAAGTCAACATCATCACTTTCCTAAGAAAATAAGCAAACCCTTCAGAAAATGCATCAAAAGCAAAAATGCTTTATCTCACAAAGATAGGAAAGAGGAAAGATATCACCTAGCCAGCAAATGCCAAGACAAACAGGCTGCTATAAGAAACAGTCCAAGAAGACCTGCTCAAAAAGCCTCCCTATGCTGCCCATAGTAGTCCCAAAATCTGTCCAAGTTCTGCATAAAAGAATGTCAACATAAACCATAGCAACTAGTCTGCAATACAGTCCAAAAAATCCCCATACTTGCACCAAAATGGAAACAGTCCAAGCTGCACTCAAAAGCCAAAAACTAGAAAAGCCAAAACTATCAAAATTCAAAGTTTTTTCCCTCCTATTTTTTCATCCTAATCAGATAACAAGGATTTACTATTTTATAAAGGAGAAGAACCATCAAATATCAGGAGAGAGACACAGAACTAGCAAAAGAAAAAACTACTAAAAACTCAGAATCAGATTTGTCAACAAACATCCTTTGTCTCAAACCAACTGAAACATCATAAAACCATCACCAAACCTACAGAACATTACAATATCCATCAAAATAACCATTAAACCATCACTAAAAACAAGTATCCATAAAAAACAACCCTCTAACCATCATCAAAAACCAGCAAACAACAAAAACATAGAACAAAAGTCCACCATCCAACCATCATCAAAAACCAGCAAATAACAAAAAACATAGGACCAAAGTCCACCATCCAACCATCATCAAAAACCAGAAAATAACAAAAAACATAGAACCAAAGTACACCATCCAACCATCATAAAAAAACCAACAAATAACAAAAAACATAGAACCAAAGTCCACCATCCAAACCTTGTCATCAAACATCATCATTCAAAACCCAGCAAATCAGTAGCAAACAAACAAACAACAAAAACCCTAATCTAATAACCAGGATAACACAAGCTCAGAAGAAGAAAGAAGTCACTCATAAATACGGAGTCAGAGCCATCTTACCAAAAAGAACATTAGGAGGTTAGTAAGGTTACAGATCCGGACCTCACCAATAATCTCTTTCTTCTCTTTCCTTCCTCTCATTGAATATACCGTTGCATGCATTGTTACCTTCGTCGGCCTCGCCGAACAGAGAGTTAGGGTTTTCATTTCCCTCCTTTCTAGATTTAGGGCCATCAAATGAGAATATGCAGAAATTAGTCATAAATTAATAACCAACAGAAAGAGACGATCAGAAAAATGTAAGAAAAATAGGGTTTTGAGACATGTCGCCGCCGTCACCGCCGTAAGGCGATTTCCGGCGCGGCCAATGGGTCTTCTCTGGTGAAGACTCATTGTAAGAGAGAAGAGAGAGGGCCGAACGTCTAAGAGAGAGAGAGAGAGAAAATATGAAACATGAATGATGTGGTCTAAGATACATAGTTTTTGTTCCGTTGATAATAATGCCCGGTCCAGTCTGGTGGTGACACTTGTCACCACCCCTTCAATAACTCTGAATAAATCATCCCATGCGTCCCCCCCCCACCCTCTTTTAATTTTTTATTGCATTTTAACCAATAAAAATCCAAATAAAAAATATATACATAGAATTTAATTTTTTTTAAAATCAACTATTTTATTTTTTAGAATAAAATTTCCCTTTTCTTTCAAAACCTCACAAAATAAACACCAATATATTATTTTTATTTGTTTTACTTTGTATTGTTTTAATTTAATTGTTTGTTCATTTTAAATTCGATTTGGTTGTATTGATTTCCTATTTAAATTTTTTATCGCATTTTTTATTTGAATCATCCCCATTTTTGTAAATTTGTACTCCCATTCATGAAAGCTCTGTAATAGCGTAGAATTTTAACTTATGCAATTTACTGTTTTCCTTTAACTGTATAATAATTAGGCGTGCATGGCAAGATTCAAAATCAACCGCTAGATAACCTAATTTCAAAAACAAAATTAACTTGAATGAAAAACACTTTTCACACGCGCACCTCTAGGGTAACCTCACTCGTTGCCTCGGAAATACAGTCATGTCCCTCGAGTATGAGATGTTTTAGCAATGACCCTTCGATTAAAAAGATCGTAGTCCCTCGATGACCCTCAACGTTGCCTTCGATAAAATGATCTCGTCCCTTACAAAAATTGATAAGGTGTCACATAAGTTGCTTTTGATGACTGAAAAATTGACTCGCCCCTGTCTCTTTACATCCAACGATGGGGCTTCTTACCAAATCAATGGTAAGATAGCAACATCTAAAGGAGGAATAAAAGAACCTTGAGACCTTTCGAGTAGGTAGATTCGTTCCTATTTACTCGCTTGCTCACGACAAAAACATTTTTCACCAACATCTTCATCTCAAAACATTTTCAAAAGATAAAACTTTTTGTATACGTTCTTATAGAGACGAGAACCAATGCAAAACATCTTTTCAAAACACTTTCTAAAACACAATCCACAAACACATCTTTGAACCATCTTTTGAAACAAAACTTTGTACGCGTTCTTATAGAAACGAGAACCATTACAAAGAGATTTTTCAAAACACTTTCAAAGCCCACATCACAAGCACACCGTCAAAACAAAAAGCAAGTGATTTAAACGAGTAACTAAGAGCCCATGGAAAACCATGGATGAAAAGGGTGCTAATACCTTCCCTTTTCATAATCTACCCCCTGAACCCGAGAAATAATCTCGAAAGGTCTTTCCTGTGCTTTTTTACCTTTCATTTTGGATAAAAGAAAAGTCAGTGGCGAGTCTTTCTATCCGCACAAATGCGATCGAAATGCAAAACACCAAGTCAATTCTCCCACTGTATCACTGAACTGGCGACTCTGCTAGGGAATATTGAAAAGTGGGGTTACCTTAGGGTTAGATCACCTTTACTTGCTTTCATTATTTAATTTGTGTGCTTTATATTTAGTTCTTGGTATTGGGCTTGCTTTGATCCTCCACCCGGATCTGGGGCACCTTTTTAGGTAAATAGCAATAGATTGTGGAAACTGTACGGCGTAGACCGATACGGTTGAAACAATGGCTATGTTAGTGTGACGCATTTGTGGGTACCGATATCCCTCGTGGTGAATCGAGGAGAATACAGGGCCGCCAAGTGGCGTCATGAAGCACTAATTGACTTTAGAACCCTAATTGAACAAACTTGGCCATTAGGACATAGTGAGATAGCCGATTTTGGTGTAGAGCTGAAAATTGGTTGATACTCGATACTACACTCATTGAGGCTAGACTTTTGGGATATCTCGGCCGCAAGAAAAGATTGTTGTGCTGAGACAATACCTAAGAGAAAGGTCGGTGATATTGAGATCCTTTAGAACCCGATCACTATTGCTAGGAAAGTTTGAGCCAACCAAACTTCAAAAGGGTACTTACCTACAAAACTCATGCAAGCCTAAAACATAGGGACTTGTTTTGTGGTGTGTGTATATGTTTACTTGTACATAAACATCATAAACATCATGAACATCATACGCATGCTCACTAACCATTTCAAGGATTTAGAAATTTATCTTTGTTTTTGTTTTGTAGGACATGAATTCTCTCCGAAGAAACACCATCCGAATCAGCTTTGTAAAAGCACATCCTCAACTTTAAGAGCTAGCCTAATGAGTGCCCAGGGATTCTCCTTTTACCAATAAATATGGTCGACTTCTCAGTTTGACTACATCCAACTTCCAAGAAGAGATAATGTGTGTACTATTCTAATTCTTTGATCCCGTACATCATTGTTTCACCTTTCCGGACTATCATTTGGTACCTACACTGGAAAAGTTCTCTCTACTCTTAGGGGTGCCGGTGCTTAATCAAATACTGTTCACCGGTCTAGAAGGGATTCCAAAACCTGAAGTCAACGCCGAAGCTTTGCATATGAAGAGGGCCGACATCATAGCCAATTGGGAGACAAGAAGCGAGGTTAAAGGCTTTCTAGCTAAGTTTCTATTGGAAAAGGCTCGTTCATTCTGGGACGACATGAATTTCCAAGCTTTCGAAGACGTCCTGGCTCTTCTCATTTATGGTTTGGTTCTGTTTCCCAATTCGGACCAATTCATAGATGTTAACGCCATCAAAGTCTTTCTCTCTCGCAATCCTATACCTACCTTACTAGGAGACATTTTGCATTGCCTTCATACCTGCACCATGAAGAAAAGAGGTACTCTTTTGTGTTGTATCCCTCTACTCGCTAAGTGGTTCACTTTACACCTACCTCAGTCAGCATTGAAGAACGAGCAAAGACTGACATGGTCCCAAAGGATGATGTCTCTCACCCACTCTGATATCCGTTGGTGTTCGAGATCCTTGAAAGATGTCTATATCATTGACCGCTGTGGGGAGTTCCCTAACGTACCTCTGCTTGGTATTAGGGGGGGTATCACCTACAACCCCTGCTTAGCTCTTCGACAGTTTGGGTATGCCCGAAGAGACGGCCCCCACGAGATGCTCATCTAAGTTCTGGTGTTCGACTACGACAAAGAAGACTAAGGTTACCTCCAGAGGTTCGCACGTGCTTGGGGAATGGTGAAAAAGGTGGACAGTAGGAATTTGGGACACAAAAACTCTATCCCTCTCGAGCCTTACCTTAGGTGGGTACGGGCTCGTGCTCAGAGTCTCTTGATGCCTTACCCTTCCATCCTTCCTATCATCATGGAGCTTGTTGTTGAAGGAGACGTCCCATACACCATTCTTCATCCTGACATGCCTACCTCTCTCGAAGACTTGCAGAAAGCTTGGGTCCAGTTGAAGGAAGAGGGAGACTCCTTTGAAGCCCAGTTTTATGCCAGTGAGAAGAAGGTTCTGGAGCTCACCAAGCTGCTTCATGAAGAGAAAAACCTGAATGCCTACATTGCTCCAAAGAGGATGCGCTTAGTCTTTCTGTCATAGGAGTTTTGTTGTATTTTGTTTCTTTCATTGTAAGCCTAAGGAGGCGTGATGTATTCAAACTCGGTTTTATTAATATAACGTGTGTTCTTTTTTGGTTTGAACAAATTTAAATCTCTAAATTTCCTTGAAATCATTTTCATATTGCATCTACATTCATCATAACATCATACAGGTTTCTCATAACAAGTCACCTTATCCTTCTACTGTTTATTTCAGTGAGATTGATGTTAAACAGACTGTGAAAGATCTTCAGGCGCAGAACGCCCAATTTCAACAAATGCTCTTGGCTCTGACAAAAGGACAAGAGGAGTTGAAGACTCAGCTGGCCAAAGAGAAGAAGAAGAAAGCGAAGAAATCAACCGGTGTTGTGATCATGGGGAGAAGGTTTAAAGGACAAGCCAGACGAACTTTGTACTTTGCGACATCATCAGGCGAAGGAGATAATCAAACCTAGGAAGTGAACGACGACCCAGCATCCGAGGAAGAGGAAGAGCCTGATTACTCTGAGGAACAATATCCTCCTGCTGATGATAAATACAAACAACTAGAGGATCGTTTGAATGCTATGGAGATTCAGAGGGTATCCGGTTTGGACTTTGAAGAATTAGGACTCATCTCAGGGGTTGTCATCCCACAAAAATTCAAGGTCCCCACTTTCTCCAAATACGACGGTGTCTCTTGCCCGAAGCTACATCTAAGGTCATACGTCAGAAAAATTCAACCCCACACGGCTGACAAGAATCTGTGGGTGCATTTCTTCCAAGAGAGCTTATCTGGGACGCAGTTGGATTGGTTCTATCAATTGGAAGGGACCAACATTTGAAATTGGGAAGAGTTGATTGCCGCTTTCTACAAACAATATAAGTACAATGTTGATTTGGCTCTGACTAGGACGCAATTGCAAAGCATGTCTATGGGAACAGGTGAAGGTTTCAAAACCTATGCTCAAAAGTGGAGGGATCTCGCAGGCAGGGTCCAGCCCCCTCTATCCGACAGAGAATTAGTGGATATATTCCTAGGCACCTTGTCGGGACCATTTTTCAATCACCTGATTGGGAGTTCCTCAGTTGGGTTTACTGAATTAATCATGACTGGTGAGCGGGTCAAAGCCGGTATAAAAAGCGGCAAAATTCAAAGAGATGCATCCTCGAGCATGATGAAGAATCCTTTTGTTGGAAAGAAAGAGGTCAGTGCTGCATATGACTATAGGAATCAAAACAAAACCGACCGTCGCCCGGTGGTAGGGGCTGTCATGATTTATAATCCTGTGTCAAATCAGCAGCGAAATTATCAGCGCAAACTAGAAGGGCCCATGAGACAGTTTACCCGGATCAACATGACCATGTCTCAAATTTTACCACACCTTATGAAGACCAATCTGACAACTTTAAAAGAAGCTCCTAAGAACCCCAATACTGCTTCTCCTTGCTATAACCCGAACGCTCGATGTGCCTACCATTCTGAAAGCCCGGGGCATGATACAAATGACTGTTGAGCCTTAAAGAATAAGGTGCAAGACCTTATCGATGCGAAAGAGATTGAGTTTGATCTCCCAGAAACGCCTAATGTAATAACGGAGCCTATGCCCAGACATGGCCAAGGTATCAACCCCATTGATGATGATCGTTTTGTCTCCTCCGTGAATGACTTAATTACTCCTGTATGGACCATTAAACAGAATCTACTGCAAGCCGGTCTGTTCCCGGGCTACGATGAAAATTGTCACTTGTGCAAGTCTCTACCGAACGGTTGTTTGTTACTAAAGATAGGCATCCAGCGCCTGATGACTAGCAAATAAATCCTATTTGAAAAGCTACCTCTTATCCAAAGTTCTTATCAAGATGTTTCGATAATTATCATTTCCGACAATCCTCCCAGGGTCTCCACCAAAAGACCCGTCAGGATTACATCTGTTCCAAGATCTGCACCTTTAATCATCACTATGCCAAGACCAATATCATACTCTTCGGATAAAGCTGTTCCCTGGAGTTATGAGGCTGACGTTTATTACTATGGCGTCAAGCAAGATCAGTTGGCTGTAAAAGACGAAGTTGCAAGAGATATTGATCCTGATATCGGTAACATCACTAGGACCAGCAAAGTAACAAGAAGTGGAAGAGTTTTCTCACCTGAGATTTCTCCAAAGATCGTTGCTACTCCTGTGATCATTCCTACTGCCACTCCTACCGACACTCCCAGTGATACTCCTACTATTATCCCTGCTACCGATACAAGGGGCAAAGAGGCTTTGATTGAGCCTACCCAAGCAAGAGAACGTCCCGAGATCATCCTTGAAGCTTCTAGAAAAGAGATAGAAGAAATACTGAAGATAATCAAGAAAAGTGACTACAACATTGTCGAACAGTTGGGGAAGACCCCCTCGAAGATATCATTGTTGTCCTTACTTTTGTGTTCTAAGACCCACGCCAAAGCCTTGGTAAAGTTTCTTAAAACCGCCCACGTACCCCCAGAGACCTCCATCGACCAATTTGAAAACTGTGTGGCTAGTCTAACTGCTGATAACGGATTGGGCTTTTTCGAAGCTGATTTAACCTCTATGGGAAGGAAGCACAACGATGCCTTGCATATTTCCATTGAATGCAAGGGCACCACACTTGCCCATGTTCTGGTGGATACCGGCTCATCATTGAATATTTTGCCCAAAAATGCTCTCGACCGACTGGATTGCGAGGGGCTCATCTTGAAACCTAGTAAATCATAGTAAGGGCCTTTGATGGTTTCAAGAGGACAGTGCACGGAGAAGTTAGTATCCCCATAAAAATTGGAACTCAGACTTTTGACTCAACTTTCTATGTGATGGACTTTCGCCCTTCGTACTCTTGTCTATTGGGTCGACCCTGGATCCATGGTGCTGGTGCCGTCACTTCAACCCTGCACCAAATGCTAAAATACCCGATTAAAGGAAAGATTGTCACAGTTCACGGAGAGGAGGAGTACATGGTTAGCCCTCTGAACTCTTTCAGGCATGTTGAAATAGATGGTGAATTCATCGAGACTCCCTGTCAAAACTTTGAGGAGGTTCCAACAACAGTCATGGCAACCAAGTCTACTCCAAAGGTCCCGAAGATTACCAGACCTCCACTAAAGATGGCCTCTTTGAAAGATGCTCGAGCAGTAGTTGAAGAAGGAGGGTGTACCATCTGGGGTCAGCTTTGGGATATTCCCTACAAGTCCGACAAATTTGGGTTAGGGTTCACTTAAGAGGCCCAAAGAGCTGTTCGACGTTCTCGTATTGGGGGACCACCTCTGCGTATCAGCAATCAAGGAGTTAATGCAGTGGAAGACAGTGATGGAAGCTGTGATATGGACGATTGGATTTTCTCAACCATCGGTGGAGAGCTCAACAATTGGGAGGCCAAAGATTTCATTCCTATTACTTTTATTCAAGAGTAATTGTCTTTTAATATTTTCAGACTTGTAATATTTAAACAATTCATACTTTTAAAACCTTGTGTCTTACCCGAGGCACAACGGTCCATTTGTGAGGGTTGTCACTTCATTCTCATATGTCATTAATAAATCATGGACGTTTTTGCATCAAATTTTGTGTTCTTTATCTTTCTTTCTTACATTTTATTTTCTTTCAAAAGTAGCTATGCTCTTACGCACACTCACATATTAAAATGCAGGTCTACATCCACTCAGGATCCCATGGGTAACAATTCTGCTATGGCCAATTGTGACTTTGAAAATCCGATCTACCAAGCCGACAACGAAAGTGAGGAAGATTGTGAGGTGCCAGGGGAGTTGGCCAGGTTGTTGCAACAGGAAGAAAGGACCATTCGGCCACATGAAGATCCAGTTAAAATAGTTAACTTAGGTACTAAGGAGGACAAAAAGGAGGTCAAGGTGGGTGCCAATTTGGAACCTAATGTCAAGGAGCGTCTGATTCAGTTGCTGCACGATTATGTTAAAGTCTTTGCTTGGTCGTACGAAGACATGCCGAGACTTGATACAGACATTGTGGTACATCGTTTTCCTACAAGGGAAGATTGTCCTCCAGTAAAGCAAAAGGTTCGCCGCATGAGGCCTGATATGTCAGAAAAGATCAAGGTAGAAGTCATGAAGCAATTCAATGCTGGATTTTTGGCTGTCACCTCTTATCCCCAATGGGTGGCCAATGTTGTTCCTGTGCCCAAGAAAGACAGTAAAGTGCGAATGTGTGTTGACTATAGAGACTTGAATAGGGCGAGCCCCAAGGATTATTTCCCACTCCCCCACATCGACATTCTAGTTGACAATACGGCACAACACAAAGTGTTTTCCTTCATGGACGGTTTCTCAGGCTACAACCAAATCAAAATGGCGCCTGAGTATATGGAGAAAACAACCTTTGTTACACAGTGGGGCACTTTCTGCTATAAGGTCACGCCATTCAGACTGAAGAATGCTGGGGCAATTTATCAACGCGCCATGGTAGCTTTATTTCATGACATGATATATCATGAGATAGAGGTCTATGCAGATGATATGATAGCCAGATCGCAAACGGAAGAAGAGCAACTTGATCACTTACAGTAACTGTTTGAGAGGCTAAGAAGTACAAGTTGAGATTGAATCCAAACAAGTGCACGTTCGGAGTACAGTATGGTAAACTCCTAGGCTTTTTCGTTAGCAACAAAGGTATCGAGGTTGATCCTGCCAAAGTTAAAGCGATACAAGAAATTCCATCTCCTCGTACTGAGAAGGAAGTCAGAGGATTCTTGGGACGTTTTAATTAAATCGCCAGGTTCATTTCTCACCTGACAACTACTTGTGAGCCAATCTTCAAGCTCTTGAAGAAAGATCAAGTAGTCAAATGGAATGACGAATGCCAAGTTGCTTTTGACAAAATCAAGGAATACTTACAAGAGCCTCCTGTGTTGTTACCACCCGTCGAGGGAAGGCCTTTAATGCTGTATTTGACTGTTTTAGAAAACTCAATGGGGTGTGTGTTGGGGCAGCATGACGAGTCTGGCCGGAAAGAGCATGTTATTTATTACCTGAGCAAAAAGTTTACCGACTGTGAAACAAGATATTCACTTCTCCAGAAAACTTGTTGCGCTCTGGCATGAGCTTCTCGCCGGCTGAGACAGTATATGCTGACCCATACTACTTTATTGATATCTAAAATGGATCCGATAAAATACATCTTTGAGAAGCCCGCTCTTTCTGGGAGAATAGCGAGATGGCAGATGATCCTGATAGAATATAACATACAATATACTACCCAGAAAGCTATAAAGGGTAGTGTATTAGCTGATCACCTTGCTCACCAAGTTGTGGAAGACTATCAGTCCATGAAGTTTGAATTCCCGGATGAAGACATTATGACATTAGACAACTGTGAAGAAATCAGGCCATATGAAGGACCTGAACAAGGATCCCGATGGACCCTGTTCTTTGATGGAGCATCAGATGCACTTGGAAATGGTATCAGTTCCGTACTCATATCTCCGGAAGGATGTCATACTCCCTTTACTGCCAGACTTTGCTTAAACTGTACAAACAACATGGCAGAATACGACGCATGCATCTTCGGTCTTAAAGTTACCATAGAATTGGGGATCAAATCCTTGGATGTATTTGGAGATTCAACTTTGGTCATCAGTCAGATCAAAGGGGAATGGGACACCAAACACCCCAACCTTATCCCTTACAAAGAACATGTATTGACATTATTGCCGCATTTTGAGAAGATTACCTTCGAGCATTTCCCGCGAGAAGAAAATAAACTAGCAGACGCACTAACTACAATGTCATCTATGTTTAAACTTAATTTGGATAACGAGGTTCCTCAAATCACCATTGAGCGAATGGATGAACCAGCCTACTGTCACGAGATCGGTGCTGAAGAAGTAGTGGATCGACCTTGGTTCCATGAAGTTAAAAGGTATCTCGAGTCTCAGGAATATCCAGAAGGAGCTTCAGTGAATGACAAGAAGTTCCAAAGAAGATTCTCGGCTAAATTCTTCCTTAGTAACGGCATTTTGTACAAACGCAGTCATGACTCTGTATTACTTTGGTGCGTAGACAAGGTTGGAGCTGAAAGGATCATGGTTGAATTACACTAAGGCACTTTTGGTACCCATTCCAGCGGGCACACGATGGCAAAGAAAATCCTACGGGTAGGCTATTATTGGTCTACCATGGAGGCAGATTGCTACCAACACTCTCGGACTTGCCATAAGTGTCAGATTTATGCTGATAAAGTGCACGTACCTCCGGTTCCTATGAACGTCTTGACGACTCCTTGGACCTTTTCTATGTGGGAAATCGATATGATTGGGGAAATCAAGCCAACAACCTCCAATGGACACCTCTTCATCTTAGTAGCCATCGACTATTTTACAAAGTGGGTTGAGGCAGCTTCCTTCGCTTCTGTTACCAAGAATGTGGTCGTCTGGTTCATCAAACAGAACCTCATCTGTCGGTACGGTATCCTAGAGAGAATTCTCACTGATAATGGTATGTGTTGTACCCCAAAATTTCCCCTTCCATTTTTCACTCAAGATACTATCCTAGGGTTACTCGAATACTTTGGCTCAGAAATTGATCAGACAGATTCTCTTCCTAAGCAATAAGTCAGCAATTAGGGTTTTCCATTTTCTCAAAGAAATTTGAGTCTTCAAGGTTTCAAATGGTCTTCATAGGTATTCATGTCTCCTCAAGGATTATTTAAATCAGTCTTCAAACCTCTCTTGCAAGTTTGCTCAATCAATGGGCCAGATAACTGAAAACGACTACATTGACTTAAGAATCACCCTTTTGAGAGAACAAATTCAAAACGATCGTAACTTCTTCATTATTCAATATTTTTGAATGGTTTTTCTTGCATATGATTCTCCTTGATTCCATCTCAAATTTCTCTTCACAAATCAAGAACTGATTACGCGTAGAAGATCACCAAAAATTCGAATGCGTTGGAAGTCGCATCATGAATTTTGACCTAATTTCAAATAACAGTCGTCTGATTGCTAAGAATTTTTACTGAAGGACTGATGATTGTTCTCAAGAGCATATTTATTTGAACAAGATATGAAGATTAAGGCTATCATTTAAAACAATCATGATTGTGGATTCAGGTTGGCCAATTGAGTTACATTCTTAAACATTTATTTTGTTTAGGAATTGGAGTACAAGGTGCAGGTTTGTTTGAAATTCAGTTATAAAGTCAGTTGTGATCATCAGGAATTCAAGTAGTGATTTGGAAAGTGTTTTTTCAATAATTCCAATCCAATTTCATTTTCATGGCACAAGGTATTGTGGAACTCATTCATGGGATGTTGAAGAATTCAAATTTGAATTTCAATTAAAAGAGACTTTGCATACTTTTGGTATCATTAGGGATTGTTTGTTTAAAGTACAAATTGGAAAAATTACAATATAACAAAATTTCTTAATGGATACAAGTTTGTTCTAAAAAAGTAAACTACAAAGAAGTTTTCTTCAAAGTCTTCATCGAACACTTCAAGTTGCTCCTCATCAATTTTTCCTATTGCCCATTGGTTTTCTCATCACATGAAACAAAAGGAAAAAAGACTTTGTAAGTAACATAAACATGAGCATAAAATTTACAAAAAGAAAGTATGGTAAATTCATCACTAGGGTTTGCTTTTAGGAATCAGAACTTGTTGGTCTATCATCACCTCTCTTCCCAATTGCAAATCACAAAAAATCACCTTTCTTGGTTCACAAAAAGAGAGAAATGAAGCTACAAGGCAAGAAAATACAAACAAACTGCCCAAAACTGCAACACAAAAACTACAAGGCTGCAAACAACAGCAATCAAATACAAAACAGGGGCAAGCCTACAACAAATACAACCTGCAACAAGAAAGTCAACAAGGTCGGGCAAGCAAGCATAGAAACAACAGCTAGTGAAAACAACAACAACAGACTGCTATACAAAGAAGCACATAGCAAAAAAACAAGTTAACAAACAAGTCAAACTGCCAAGCAGCAACAATACATCAAGAAGGAAAGCTGCAATGCAGCAGGGCAAGCAAACTGCCTAACTTGTAGCAAATACACAGCACAACAGCAACAAGAGAACAAAAGGAAATGGCAGCAATTCAAAAACAGCAAATTAATTTGCACATCAAGCCAAGTATGTCATCACTTTCCTAAGTCATACAAACCCTTCAGAATTTTAAAATAAGCAAAGACTGCTTTTGTTTCATAGAAAGAGGAAAGAGAAAAGATGAAAGGGATATCACCACAAACCAATGCAGTCCAAAATCCTGCTATGTGCCAAAATCTCTATCCAAATAACCTGCATCAAAACCTGTAGCCCAACATTTGCACACAAATAGGAAGATGGAAACTACACTCAAAGGTTTCAAAGTCAGCATACCATAATGGTTCAAAATCCACAAAAAAAACTTTCCCTCCAATTCTGAATTATCGGCTATATATTACAGAGACCCATTAGATATCAAAGGAGAACTCAAAACCAACAAATTTACAAAATCATCAAAAATACATAGCAAAGCCATCATTGTAGAAACCGAAAGCCACAGATATCAAAGCCACAAAAACCAGAACCAACAAGTCAGTCAACAAAATTTATAGAATCAAAAGATATTATCATCAAACACCATAATCAACAAACCCTTTGTCTCAATTCACAACTCAAAAACCAGTAAAAATCACAAAAAAAACCCAGTCAAAATTTCAACAAACCCTTGGTCTCAATTCACAACTCAAAAACCAGTAAAAATCACAAAAAAACTCAGTCAAAATTTCAATAAACTCGATGTCTCAATTCACAACTCAAAACCAGTAAAAAATCACAAAAGAAACTTAGTCAAAATTTCAACAAACCCTCTGTCTCAATACACAACTCAAAACCAGCAAAAAATCACAAAAAAACTCAGTCAAAATTTCAACAAACCCTCCGTCTCAATACACAACTCAGAACCAACAAACATCAAGCCAAGAAGCATAACAAGCGTGAAGGATAATCAACAGAAATATAAAAGGATACCTGAGTTGATCATCCCAAGCTTCTGATTCCATCGACAACAACCATAAAGCATCACCGGTAAGCTTCAATCTCTATTTATCTCGACCGTCACTCATATTTTCTTGTTCCCCTATTGATTGAATAAACTTCTGGAACCCTAAGATTTCGTAACTCCCACATAAGCCAAATATGCATTAGATCCTACTTTTTTTCTTTCTGTTTTAAACACATTAAGGGAAGAAAACGAGATGAGCTTACCGAGTATGAGGTAGTTGTAGCAAAAAAGTCCCAAATAGATTCGAGTTTGACCATGAAACACAAAACCCCGAACCAAAGATCTGATTTTTGAGCTAAGAACGAAAATGGAGACTGATTGTTGAAGCTGTACCGTGAGATTAGAAATTCCCATCGATTGTTAGGTAGAGAATCGTGAGACAGAGAGAGGATGAAGCGAGAGAGAAGGCATAAGCGTGAAGCAGGAGGCACAGGTAGATTTAGGGTTTCCTTAGAACCCCAATTTTTTCATGTTTGAAGCAGCTGGGTCTGGATCCGGGTTAACCCGGCCTGACCCAATATTCTTTTTATTT
Source organism: Vicia faba (assembly GCA_948472305.1). NCBI lineage: Eukaryota > Viridiplantae > Streptophyta > Magnoliopsida > Fabales > Fabaceae > Vicia > Vicia faba. Next base: position 91,677 of record CATIWC010000897.1, on the reverse strand, counting down.
TATTTTATTTTTCTTTTCTTTGTATGCAAAATTTTCTTTGGGCCATTGCACACCATACACCTTGACCTGAATTCACACCCCCTAGTGACCCATTCTAATTATTTCTTAAGTTGTCCATATTTTTAGGTTTCATTTAAAAAAGGAAAACATTCAATTTATTTTCTTCAAAGAAAAACATAATAAAGTGTTAATTTTGTTTTAAATTTAGTTCTAATTTTTTTTTAAAGGAAATTTTGTAGATAATTTTACTAATTAATTTTCATACTTAGTTCTAATTTGTTTATTTAGTTTCTTAATAACAAAAAAAAAACCTAAAAGACAAAATATATACAAATAATTTAATTTCATTAAATCAATTATTTTATTCTCTTTAATAGAATAGATTTTTAATTCTCTTTCCAAACTTTTTTCAAACAAATGCTAAGAATTTTATTTCCTTATTTTTACTTTGTTAATTAATTTTACTTCATAAATTTGTTGTAATTTTAATTATTTGTTTGATTCGATTTGATTGTATTGATTGTCTATTTTGACTTTAAATCGCATTGATCCATCCCCATTTGTAAAATTGTACCCCCATCCCCGAAGCTCTGTAATAGCATAGAATTTCAATTTCCGCATTTTATTGTTTACTTATTACTGTATAGTAATTAGGCGTGTATGACAAGATTTAAAATCAATCGCTAGATAACCTAATTTCAACAAAAAAATAACTTGAATCAAACACACTTTTTTTCACACGCGCACCTCTAGGGTAACCTCGCTTGTTGCCTCGGAAACACAGTCATGTCCCTCAAATATGGGACGCTTTAGCAAATGACCCTTCGATAAAAAAGATCTAGTCGCTCGATGACCCTCGACGTTGCCTTCGATAAAACGATCTAGTCCTTTACGAAAATTGCTAAAGCGTCTCATAAGTTGCTTTCGATGATTGAACGATTGACCCGCGCCTGTCCCTTAACATCCAACGATGGGGTTTCTTACCAAATCAATGGTAAGATAACAACATCTAAAGGAAGAATAAAAGAACATTTAATACCTTTTGAGTAGGTAGATTCGTTCCTAATTACTCGCTTGCTCACGACAAAAACATTTCACACCTACACTTTCATCTCAAAACATTTTCAAAAGACAAAAACATTTTGTATACGTTCTTATAGAGACGAGAACCATTGCAAAACATATTTTCACAACACTTTCCGAAACACAATCCACAAACACATCTTTGAACTACTTTTCGAAACAAAACTTTGTACGCGTTCTTATAGAAACGGGAACCATTACAAAGAGATTTTTTCAAAACACTTTCAAAGCCCACACCACAAGCATACTGTCAAATAAAAGAAAGTGATCTAAATAAGTAACTAAGAGCCCATGGAAAACCATGGATGAAAAGGGTGCTAATACCTTACCTTTTCATAATCTACCCCCGAACTCAAGAAAACATCTCGAAAGGTCTTTCCTGTGCTTTTTTACCTTTTCTGTTGGATAAAAGAAAAGTCGGTGGCGACTCTTGCTATCCGCACAAATGCGATCAAAATGCAAAACAACAAGTCAGTTCTCCCACCAAACCACAGTATGAATCTAAACAACACTATAATCATCGCCTTGTGCGAAAAGTTTAAGATCCAGCATCATAATTCTTCCCCTTATCGGCCAAAGACGAATGGCGCTGTAGAAGCTGCTAACAAAAACATTAAGATGATCATACAGAAAATGACAGTCACATACAAAGACTGGCATGAGATGCTACCTTTCTCTCTCCACGGGTACCGTACCAGAGCTCGCACATCAACTGGGACAACACCCTATTCTCTGGTATACGGCATGGAGGATGTCTTACCTATCGAGGTCCAGATCCCCTCTCCGAGGAACATAAAGGATGCTGGCTTGGACGAAGAAGATTGGATCCAGACTCGACTTGACCAATTGAACTTGATTGATGAGAAGAGGCTTACAGCTATCTGTCATGGTCAGATGTACCAAAAACGCATGATTAAATCTTTTAACAAAAAGGTCAAACGTCAGGTATATCGAGTCAGTGACTTGGTAATCAAGCGTATCATTTTTCCACAAGGTGATCCCAGGGGAAAATGGACTCCTACATATGAAGGACCGTTTGTAATCAAAAGCATATTCTCTGGTGGGGCAATGATCTTGACCACTATGGATGGCAACGACCTTCCTCACCCTGTCAATACGGACATAGTTAAAAGATACTACGCATGAACAAGGACACACTAGGTCGACTGACCTAGGCAAAAATTAGGGCATCCCAGCAGACCAAAAGGTTTGGGCAAAAATTAGGGATAAAATACAAAAAAATCTGTACACCCGGCAAGCCGAAAACCCGAAAGGGTGGTTTGGGAAAAAAAGGGTATCCCGGTGGATCGAAAACCCGAAAGGGCGGTCCAGGAAAAAGCTAGGGATTTAAAGCATATGACTATGTCCCGTTGGATCATCTTGCAGACAATCTTTAGCATCGACCAATCAACTCAAACAGTTCAAACCAATCCAATCAACTTTGCCAAAGGCGACGAGTGGACAAGACATTCAGAGACATGAAGACTATAGCAGAATGGGAACCCCACACTATGCCAAAATTGAATTTAGACAACGCCACATAGACAACGCTTATGCACTAAGCGCTGCTATAGGTTTTCAGAAAAAAAAATTAAAAAATTAGAGTAAGCGCTGCTAAAGGTATACCTTAGACAACGCTTACTAAAAGTGCTGCTAAAGGCCTTACCAGAGACAGCGCTTCCTTTCCCTAAGCGCTGCTATAGGTTTTCAATAAAAAAAAATAAAAAAATAAGAATAAGCGCTGCTAAAGGGTATACCTTAGACAATGCTTATTAAAAGCGCTGCTAAAGGCTTTACCATAGACATCGCTTCCTTTCCCGAAGCGCTGCTATAGGTTTTCAATAAAAAAAATAAAAAAATAAGAATAAGCGCTGCTAAAGGGTATACCTTAGACAACGCTTACTAAAAGTGATGCTAAAGGTGTGATAAAGGGTATACCTTAGACAACGCTTTCAAGAAGCGCTGCTAAATGCATTACATTAAAGCGCTGCTAAAGCCTAAAGCGCTGCTAAAGGTAATACCTTTAGCAGCGCTTCTTGAAAGTGCTGTCTAAGGTAATTAAATAGTTTCTAAATCCCTAAATTGGTTATCAGAAACACCACTTTATACAAACGAAACCCCACACACGCAACTGTTCATCTTCGTCTAACTCGTCTCCTCTCTCCTCACCGTCCAACCGTGGTTCATCTTCTTCTCCAACTCGCTTCCTGATTCGTTGTATCGTTGCAAGCTTCGGATTCTCCGGTTATACGAGGCACGTGGTTCATCTTCTTCTCCAACTCGCTTCAGATTTGTTACCACCATCTCCTCGTGAAGAAGAAGTTTCACAAAACCAGTTTCACTATAAGGTAAAATTTCTTCATCCTTCTATATTTTTTTCTATGGTTAACTCAATGCAAGCACAAAGTCTGGTCTTCTTCATTTCTTTTTGAATATCTCAGTACCAAAACAGGCAAAGCAACAGATTTTTGTTAGGTGAGTTAGTTGTGGTTTTTGTTTTATTACTGTTAAGGCAAAGCAGCAGATTTTCCCAATTTTCCTATTCTGTTCTGAATTTTGCTTCTGTTTTCAATCTTCATTTATTACACTCATGAATGAAACCAAATTATCATCATCATCCATCAAATGGATTAATAAAAAAAAGCACTTTATCGGTTTCAATGAAACAAAGCCTTTGTCTATTTCTGCATACAGAATCACTTCCAAAAACCAATTCAAAAACTTAACAAGAATAGAAAAGAACCTACTCTACACAACAAAACAACTTATTCAAAATGAATTTTCTTATTCTTTTCATTACCATTTCTGTTTCCTCAATGATTCTCAATGCTAATGCTCAATCTCAACCTCAAGCTCAATCTCCAGGTAGACTATAACACACTGTTATGATAAATTTTCATTAATTCTACAAAATCATGAACTAGTCTTAAATTTTGAAGATCTCATAACAACTAATGTAATCATCATGAATCATGAAGTTTCATTGCTTGAAAGATGAAATACTCATCAACATTTTTATTTTATGTCAATTTTAATATATCTTATATTTCTGCACAGCAATTAACTGAGTTGGTTTAATGAGACTAATGAGTTTGATGTATTGTTTTTACAATGAATGATACAGGAAATCAAGATGTTAGAATAGTGCATAACCAGAATTTGAATAAGAGAATTCTACTAGCATTGATTGCTTCTTCTGCTCTTGCTGGAATCTTCATCTTCTTATTGTTTTTCTTCTTACGGCGAAATAGAAAATTAACAATCTCCGCGAGTAAAAGCCGAGGAACCTTAGGTATTATGGTTTCTATTCTCTCTTTTGAAACTTTTATTTTGATTTTTTTTAGTGAATCAGTAACTAGTCCATGAAACTTTAGGTGTTAGAATTATCGATGTTTTGAAATGATTTCTGAAATTAAAAATCGTCGATCAATTTAGTCTTTAAGAAAGATCTGTTGTGATAGAAGATTTTCAGTGATGGAAGCATAGAAAGTTTCTTTTCTGTTTCTCATAATGTATGCTTAGCTCATGTAGACATGCCTGCAAGGAACAAAGGAATCACATCATGTAAATCCCCCATCTAATATTCAACTTAGTAATAGTAAAAAATAACACAAATCATGAATCTTAGAATGAGTTCACAACTAAGCTAATGTCTCTAAAATTGTAACGTTGAAGATCATTGATTGAATATGTTATAGGACCACAACAGTCCTCATTTCTAGAATTGTTCTAATCACATGTTTAATTAAATCAAAATTTTATTAACATATAGTATTCATGTTTTTCCAATATTCATATGAATTTCAGGAGAGTCTGTCTCAGTCTACATCTCCACCAGATGATTGTAGGAGCATACTTAGTCGAGCATTAGATGTTCGTGAGTATTCTGGTCGGGTGAGGGGTAAAGGACATGGGGTTACTCCAACCTCCTTGAAAAAGAATAATCCAAAGACAAAATCTGCTAGCAATAAAGAACTGCAGGCAAGGTTGGATGCATTAGAAGCTGAAGTTCTTGAATTGAGGAAGGAAAAAGCAAGACAATACCAATCAGAAAGGGAAGCTTCAGGTGTTAAAGAAGCTAGTGACATAGCTAGTGTCAATTATGCAGCTCAACCGAGTATTCCCGAGGTACTTAGATATATTATTATGAAATTAAATTAGTGTAATTTATTTAACTGACATATATACACATTAACGATGTCATATTTATTATTGATTTTAGGGCATTTCACCTTGTCAACTCTTTTTAGAGACACCAACTTATCGCATGGTTGGCAAGGGAAAAGTCCATAACACTCTGGGAGAAGTACTTCATCATAAACCGCTCCCTTCTGGATATTTGAAAGTGTCAATTGATATTGCTTTAGAGGAGGGTGCGTTATTACCAATCCCAGATGAAGTTTCGGATGCAACATTGGTGGGAGAGGCAATAGGAGCATTTGTTGCATGGCCGTCAAGGCTTGTTCGCATAGATGATGAGGTATAATTAAAACCGTTATAAACCTTTTAGTACTCAAATTTTTTACGTTCGTTTTACTTACATTTTTTTTGCATGGTAATGTTAGACTCCTACAAAACCCAAACCAAAAGATAAAGGGATTACGCGGCCAAAGGAGTCAGTGACAGCAAAAAAACAGGTACAAAAAAATTATATAATATTTATGCTTAGATAATGTTAATTTGTCGTCCTATACTTGACCACTCTAATTTTATGATATTTAGATTATTCCTGCTAAAGAGATTGAAGCTGTAAGTAGGGGTAAGGAGCCTGTAATTAGCAACATTCCCACATAAACAAAGAGTGTTGCTAAGAGGACCGGGGCTAGAAAGAAAACTACTTCACAATATAGGTTGTGCCTTCAGACATTTATAAGCTTCACAACTATTTCCCAAGGTGGTACTTCTCTTATACCCCTGCATGAAGGGATTTATGGTTCTGAAGGCATGACAACAATTGGTAAGGAGGATTTGGAAGAAGTTTTTGGACACTTGACATTAGGCATGGCTGTTATCAATACATATATCAGGTATACTCCAATCAACTTTGTTTAATTAATTGCATAATTTATTTACTCATTTCAATGAATAATTAATGTTAATGATGTTTTTATTTAAGGTTTCTGTATGACAAGTTGATTCGCCTGCGTGGATTGGAATCCAGATTCACTTTCATAAATCCCAACATTGTCCATGCAGGGTCAATAATCTCAAAACCAGATGAAGTAATAGCATTTGTGCTCAGTTTATTTATGGCCAGCAAAGATACAGAAAAATTGTTCTTTTTACCATATAATACTGGCCCCAAGTAAGATTTTCATTCTAAATTACCTCTATTATAATTTTTCGTTTTTTAACGTTGTGCAAAAAATTTCCATCTAACCTTTGTTTAATATTCCAGTGGACACTGGTTATTAGTTGCAATTAATCCTGTGAGAGAAATTGTATATTATCTGGATTCATTGGGCAATGATTGGACAACATACCCAGATATAAAGAAGACGATTGACACATAAGTGACATTGTTCCAAAATATTACTGTGTATATTTAATTATTTATGTGCGATAGTTCTAAATATTCGTTATTATTTTATTATAGCATTCTACAAAGTTTTCAAGCACAAAGACATATTCAAGTACTAAGGAGTAGAGTCAACAATATTTCTTGGATCAAAGTGGAGGTATATATTTTCACAGTTTTGATTATATAGCGATGATACTTGATAAAACAAGTTAAGGTGTATATCTTGATGTATATCCGTATCTTCTTTCCATGTGTAGTGTCCTCGTCAGCGCAATGGTGTAGATTGCGGTTATTTTATGTTGAGGTTTATGAAAGAAACTATTCTTTTGGACCGATTAGAGATTCCATCCACGGTATGAATTTCTAACTTAGGAATTATTTTCATATTTCTCATAAAATGACTTAGTATTTTAATTAAATCATACTATGTTATATTATTATGTAGTACTTTGATGAATTCAAGTGTGCTTCATACTCAAAAGATCAATTGGATGAACTTATGGAGGATTGGTGCCAATTTGTTATGGAGTTGAGAGTTTTATTATAAGGTATAACTTTGAGTTTTGAGAATATAATATATGTCGTTATAGTTGTGTTACAATATTATTGTTTTTGTTGTTGTTATTTGGTAACTTGTATGAATTTTGATTTTTTGATTTTGTTTTAGGTTATATAGGTGCAGCTCGATGTAGAAGATAGAGTTATATATTCATCGTTGATTTTGTTTCATTGTTGTATATACTAATGTTGTTGTTGTGTATATTGTGCAAAAAGGAGTGAAGAGATGAATATTGATGTAGTTATAATATTGTTTCATTGTTGTATATTCTAATGTTGTTGTTGTGTATATTATGCAAAAAGGATTGAAGAGATGAATATTGATGTTGTTATAATATTGTTTCATTGTGGTATATATTAATGTTGTTGTTATGTATATTTTGCAAAAAGGATTTAAGAGATGAATATTGATGTTGTTATAATATTGTTTCATTGTGGTATATTGATGTTGTTGTTGTTTAAAATGTTATAATGAAGCTATAATTTCTGGTGCAAAAATGGTGAGATTAAATTTGATAGGCAGCGTTTTGTTTTAAATGAAATTTTTTTTAAAAAAATAATAAGGAAAAGCGCTGCTAAAGGGGGGGAATAGACAGCGCTTTTCATGAAAGCGCTGTCTAAAGTGATTGAAAAAAAAAGTTAAAAAATAATAAGGAAAAGCGCTGCTAAAGGGGGGGGGGGGGGAATAGACAGCGCTTTTCATGAAAGCGCTGTCTAAAGTGATTGAAAAAAAATTTAAAAAATAATAAGGAAAAGCGCTGCTAAAGGGGGGGGGGGGTAATAGACAGCGCTTTTCATGAAAGCGCTGTCTAAAGGGATTGAAATTTTTTTTAAAAAAATAATAAGGAAAAGCGCTGCTAAAGGGGGGGGGGGGGGGGGGTAATAGACAGTGCTTTCCATAAAAGCGATGTCTAAAGTGATTGAAAAAAAATATTAAAAAATAATAAAGAAAAGCGCTGCTAAAGGGGGGAATAGACAACGCTTGATAAAAGCGCTGTCTAAAGTTCCACATTAAAAGCGTTGTCTATACCTTTAGCAGCAGAGGTTTTAGCAGCGCTTTTAAGCGCTGTTAAAGGCCTAAAAAAGCGTTGTCTAATCCCTTGTTTGGCATAGTGCCATGGGATTATTTCACATAGCTATCTTTTCTTTGTATCGATTTTCATTTTTTTTACGATGACATTCTCTTACTAGAATGTTCGTCTCATTGTACAAAAAATACTTATTTAAGTTAATACAAAAATATCCCCTTTGGAAGTGCAAAACCATCTGTTTTTTCCTTGTTTCTGTGTTTTGTTTACAAAAACGTCCATTGATTTATTTTTGAACATATGCATTTGAATGTGATTACTGTTACAAATAAACAGAAAACGGAAAGACAATTACTAATGACTTTAAGAAATAGGATAATATCTATAAGCCATTCCATAAGATCCCCGTAGGTACCTTCTCTAGCAGGAACGAAATAAAATACATCCTACTACAGAATCATTGACATATCCCCAGTATGAAGCCTGTTGGTATCGAGCGCTCTCATACCCCTGACAGAGCAAAACTTCCAACTACCGCTCCAGAGGTTCCCCAGTAAGTTGCCCAACTTCTCAGGTCTCCCCAGCAGGATTTCACGAAGTTTACAAGCAATTTCCGACGTTGTATCCCTCTACTTGCTAAGTGGTTCACTTTACACCTACCTCAGTCAGCATTGAAGAACGAGCAAAGACTGACATGGTCCCAAAGGATGATGTCTCTCACCCACTTTGATATCCGTTGGTGTTCGAGATCCTTGGAAGATGTCTCTATCATTGACCGCTGTGGGGAGTTCCCTAACGTACCTCTGCTTGGTATTAGGGGGGTATCACCTACAACCCCTGCTTAGCTCTTCGACAATTTGGGTATGCCCGAAGAGACGGCCCCCACGAGATGCTCATCCAAGGTCTGGTGTTCGACTACGACAAAGAAGACCAAGGTTACCTCCAAAGGTTCGCACGTGCTTGGGGAATGGTGAAAAAGGTGGACAGTAGGAATTTGGGACACAAAAACTCTATCCCTCTCGAGCCTTACCTTAGGTGGGTACGGGCTCGTGCTTAGAGTCTCTTGATGCCTTACCCTTCAATCCTTCCTATCATCATGGAGCCTGTTGTTGAAGGAGACGTCCCATACACCATTCTTCATCCTGACATGCCTACCTCTCTCGAAGACTTGTAGAAAGCTTGGGTCCAGTTGAAGGAAGAGGGAGACTCCTTTGAAGCCCAGTTTTATGCCAGTGAGAAGAAGGTTCTGGAGCTCACCAAGCTTCTTCATGAAGAGAAAAACCTGAATGCCTACATTGCTCCAAAGAGGATGCGCTCAGTCTTTTTCTCATAGGAGTTTTGTGGTATTTTGTTTCTTTCATTGTAAGCCCAAGGAGGCGTGATGTATTCAAACTCGGTTTTATTAATATAACATGTGTTCTTTTTTGGTTTGAACAAATTTAAATCTCTAAATTTCCTTGAAATCATTTGCATATTGCATCTACATTCATCATAACATCATACAGGTTTCTCATAACAGGTCACCTTATCCTTCAACTGTTTATTTCAGTGAGATGGATGTTGAACAGACTGTGAAAGATCTTCAGGTGTAGAACGCCCAGTTTCAAAAAATGCTCTTGGCTCTGATAAAAGGACAAGAGGAGTTGAAGACTCTGCTGGCCAAAGAGAAGAAGAAGAAAGCGAAGAAATCAACCGGTGTTGTGATCATGGGGAGAAGGTTTAAAGGACAAGTCAGACGAACTTTGGACTTTGCGACATCATCAGGCGAATGAGATAATCAAACCCAGGAAGTGAACGACGACCCAGCATCCGAGGAAGAGGAAGAGCCTGATTACTCTGAGGAAGAATATCTTCCTGCTGTTGATAAATACAAACAACTAGAGGATCGTTTGAATGCTACGAAGATTCAGAGGGTATCCAGTTTGGAATTTGAAGAATTAGGACTCATCTCAGGGGTTGTCATCCCACAAAAATTCAAGGTCCCCACTTTCGCCAAATACGACGATGTATCTTTCCCGAAGCTACATCTAAGGTTATACGTCAGAAAAATTCAACCCCACACGGCTGACAAGAATCTGTGGGTGCATTTCTTCCAAGAGAGCTTATCTGGGACGCAGTTGGATTGGTTCTATCAATTAGAAAGGACCAACATTTGCAATTGGTAAGAGTTGACTGCCGCTTTCTACAAATAATATCAGTACAATGTTGATTTGGCTCTGACTAGGACGCAATTGCAAAGCATGTCTATAGGAATAGGTGAAGGTTTCAAAACCTATGCTCAAAAGTGGAGGGATCTCGCAGGCAGGGTCCAGCCACCTCTATCCAACAGAGAATTAGTGGATATGTTCCTAGGCACATTGTCGGGACCATTTTTCAATCACCTGATTGGGAGTTCCTCAGCTGGGTTTACTGAATTAATCATGACTAGTGAGCGGGTCGAAGCCGGTATAAAAAGCGGCAAAATTCAAAGAGATGCATCCTCGAGCATGATGAAGAATCCTTTTGTTGGAAAGAAAGAGGTCAGTGTTGCATATGACTATAGAAATCAAAACAAAACCGACCGTCGCCCGGTGATAGGGGCTGTCATGATTTCTAATCCTGTGTCAAATCAGCTGCGAAATTATCAGTGCAAACCAGAAGCGCCCATGAGACGGTTTACCAGGATCAACATGACCATGTCTCAAATTTTACCACACCTTCTGAAGACCAATCTGACAACTTTAAAAGAAGCTCCCAAGAACCCCAATACTGCTTCTCCTCGCTATAACCGGAACGCTCGATGTGCCTACCCTTTTGAAAGCCCGGGGCATGATACAAATGACTGTTGAGCCTTAAAGAATAAGGTGCAAGACCTTATCGATGCGAAAGAGAATGAGTATGATCTCCCATAAACGCCTAATGTAATAACGGAGCCTATGACCAGACATGGCCAAGGTATCAACGCCATTGATGATGATCGTTTTGTCTCCTCTGTGAATGACTTAATTACTCCTCTGCGGACCATTAAACAGAATCTACTGCAAGCCGGTCTGTTCCCGGGCTGCGATCAAAATTGTCACTTGTGCAAGTCTCTACCGAACGGTTGTTTATTACTAAAGATAGGCGTCCAACGCCTGATGACTAGCAAATAAATCCTATTTGAAAAGCTACCTCTTATCCAAAGTTCTTATCAAGATGTTTCGATAATCACCATTTCCGAAAATCCTCCCAGGGTTTCCACCAAAAGACCCGTCAGGATTACATCTGTTCCAAGATTTGCACATTTAATCATCACTATGCCAAGACCAATATCATACTCTTCGGATAAAGCTGTTCCCTGGAGTTATGAGGCTGACGTTTATTACTATGGCGTCAAGCAAGATCAGTTGGCTGTAAAAGACGAAGTTGCAAGAGATATTGATCCCGATATCGGTAACATCACTAGGACCAACAAAATAACAAGAAGTGGAAGAGTCTTCTCACCTGAGATTTCTCCAAAGATCGTTGCTACTCCTATGATCATTCCTACTGCCACTCCTACCGACACTCCCAGTGATACTCCTATGTTATCCCTGCTACTGATACAAGGGGAAAAGAGGCTTTGATTGAGCCTACCCAAGCAAGAGAACGTCCCGAGATCATCCTTGAAGCTTCTAGAAAAGAGATAGAAGAAATACTGAAGATAATCAAGAAAAGTGACTACAACATTGTCGAACAGTTGGGGAAGACCCCCTCGAAGATATCATTGTTGTCCTTACTTTTGTGTTCTGAGACCCATGCAAAAGCCTTGGTAAAGTTTCTTAAAACCGCCCACGTACCCCCAGAGACCTCCATCGACCAATTTGAAAACTGTGTGGCCAGTCTAACTGCTGTTAACGGATTGGGATTTTTCGATGCTGATTTAACCTCTAAGGGAAGGAAGCACAACGATGCCTTGCATATTTCCATTGAATGCAGGGGCACCACACTTGCCCATGTTCTGGTGGATACCGGCTCATCATTGAATGTTTTGCCCAAAAATGCTCTCGACTGACTGGATTGCGAGGGGCTCATCTTGAAACCTAGTAACATCATAGTAAAGGCCTTTGATGGTTTCAAGAGGACAGTGCATGGAGAAGTTAGTATCCCCATAAAAATTGGAACTCAGACTTTTGACTCAAGTTTCTATGTGATGGACTTCCGCCCTTCGTACTCTTGTCTATTGGGTCGACCCTGGATCCATGGTGCTGGTGCCGTCACTTCAACCCTACACCAAATGCTAAAATACCCGATTAAAGGAAAGATTGTCACAGTTCACGGAGAGGAGGAGTACATGGTTAGCCATCTGAACTCTTTCAGGTATGTTGAAATAGATGGTGAATTCATCGAGACTCCCTGTCAAAACTTTGAGGAGGTTCCAACAACAGTCATGGCAACCAAGTCTACTCCAAAGGTCCCGAAGATTACCAGACCTCCACTAAAGTTGGCCTCTTTGAAAGATGCTCGAGCAGTAGTTGAAGAAGGAGGGTGTACCATCTGGGGTCAGCTTTGGGATATTCCCTACAAGTCCGACAAATTTGGGTTAGGGTTCACTTAAGAGGCCCAAAGAGCTGTTCGACGTTCTCGTACTGGGGGACCACCTCTGCGTATCAACAATCAAGGAGTTAATGCAGTGGAAGACAGTGATGGAAGCTGTGATATGGACGATTGGATTTTCCCAACCATCGGTGGAGGGCTCAACAATTGGGAGGCCAAAGATTTCATTCCTATTACTTTTATTCAAGAGTAATTGTCTTTTAATATTTTCAGACTTGTAATATTTAAACAATTCAGACTTTTAAAACCTTGTGTCTTACCCGAGGCACAACGGTCCATTTGTGAGGGTTGTCACTTCATTCTCATATGTGATTAATAAATCATGGACGTTTTTGCATCAAATTTTGTGTTCTTTGTCTTTCTTTCTTACATTTTATTTTCTTTCAAAAGTAGCTATGCTCTTACACACACTCACATATTAAAATGCAGATCTACATCCACTCAGGATCCCATGGGTAACAATTCTGCTATGGCCTATTGTGACTTTGAAAATCCGATCTACCAAGCCGACAACGAAAGTGAGGAAGATTGTGAGGTGCCAGGGGAGTTGGCCAGGTTGTTGTAACAGGAAGAAAGGACCATTCAGCCACACGAAGATCCAATTGAAATAGTTAACTTAGGTACTAAGGAGGACAAAAAGGAGGTCAAGGTGGGTGCCAATTTGGAACCTAATGTCAAGGAGCATCTGATTCAGTTTCTGCACGATTATGTTGAAGTCTTTGCTTGGTCGTACGAAGACATGCCGAGACTTGATACAGACATTGTGGTACATCGTTTTCCTACAAGGGAAGATTGTCCTCCAGTAAAGCAAAAGGTTCGCCGCATGAGGCCTGATATGTCAGAAAAGATCAAGGCAGAAGTCATGAAGCAATTCAATGCTGGATTTTTGGCTGTCACCTCTTATCCCCAATGGGTGGCCAATGTTGTTCCTGTGCCCAAGAAAGACAGTAAAGTGCGAATGTGTGTGGACTATAGAGACTTGAATAGGGCGAGCCCCAAGGATTATTTCCCACTCCCCCATATCGACATTCTAGTTGACAATACGACACAACACAAAGTGTTTTCCTTCATGGACGGTTTCTCAGGCTACAACCAAATCAAAATAACGCCTGAGGATATCGAGAAAACAACCTTTGTTACACAGTGGGATAGAGGTCTACGCAGATGATATGATAGCTTTATTTCATGACATGATACATCATGAGATAGAGGTCTACGCAGATGATATGATAGCCGGATTGCAAACGGAAGAAGAGCACCTTGATCACTTACAATAACAGTTTGAGATGCTAAGAAGTACAAGTTGAGATTGAATCCAAACAAGTGCACATTCGGAGTACGGTATGGTAAACTCCTAGCTTTGTCGTCAGCAACAAAGGTATCGAGGTTGATCCTGCCAAATTTAAAGCGATACAAGAAATTCCATCTCCTCGTACTGAGAAGGAAGTAAGAGGATTCTTGGGACGTTTTAATTAAATCGCCAGGTTCATTTCTCACCTGACAACTACTTGTGAGCCAATCTTCAAGCTCTTGAAGAAAGATCAAGTAATCAAATGGAATGACGAATGCCAAGTTGCTTTTTACAAAATCAAGGAATACTTACAAGAGCCTCCTGTGTTGTTACCACCCGTCGAGGGAAGGCCTTTAATGCTGTATTTGACTGTTTTAGAAAACTCAATGGGGTGTGTGTTGGGGCAACATGATGAGTCTGGCCGGAAAGAGCATGTTATTTATTACCTGAGCAAAAAGTTTACCGACTGTGAAACAAGATATTCACTTCTCGAGAAAACTTTCTGCGCTCTGGCATGGGCTTCTCGCCGGCTGAGACAGTATATGCTGACCCATACTACTTTGTTGATATCTAAAATGGATCCGATAAAATACATCTTTGAGAAGCCCGCTATTTCTGGGAGAATAGCAACATGGCAAATGATCCGGACAGAATATGACATACAATATACTACCCAGAAAGCTATAAAGGTTAGTGTATTAGCTAATCACCTCGCTCACCAAGCTGTGGAAGACTATCAGTCCATGAAGTTTGAATTCCCGGAAGAAGACATTATGACATTAAACAACTGTGAAGAAATCAGGCCATATGAAGGACCTGAACAAGGATCCCGATGGACCCTGTTCTTTGATGGAGCATCCAATGCACTTGGAAATGGTATCGGTTTCGTACTCATATCTCCGGAAGGATGTCATACTCCCTTTACTACCAGACTTTGCTTTAACTGTACAAACAACAAGGCAGAATACGAAGCATGCATCTTCGGTCTCAAAGTTAACATAGACTTGGGGATCAAATCCTTGGATGTATTTGGAGATTCAACTTTGTTCATCAGTCAGATCAAAGGGGAATGGGACACCAAACACCCCAACCTTATCCCTTACAAAGAACATGTGTTGACATTGTTGCCGCATTTTGAAAGATTACCTTCGAGCATTTCCCGCGAGAAGAAAATAAACTAGCAGACGCACTAGCTATAATGTCATCTATGTTTAAACTTAATTGGGATAACGAGGTTCCCAAATCACCATTGAGCGAATGGATGAACCAGCCCACTGTCACGAGATCGGTGCTGAAGAAGTAGTGGATCGACCTTGGTTCCATGAAGTTAAAAGGTATCTCGAGTCTCAGGAATATCCAGAAGGAGCTTCAGTGAATGACAAGAAGTTCCAAAGAAGATTCTCGGCTAAATTCTTCCTTAGTAACGACATTTTGTACAAATGCAGTCATGACTCTGTATTACTTCGGTGCGTAGACAAGGTTGGAGCTGAAAGGATCATGGTTGAATTACACTAAGGCACTTTTGGTACCCATTCCAGCGGGCACACGATGGCAAAGAAAATCCTACAGGCAGGCTTTTATTGGTCTACCATGGAGGCAGATTGCTACCAACACTCTCGGACTTGCCATAAGTGTCAGATTTATGCTGATAAAGTGCACGTACCTCCGGTTCCTCTGAACATCTTGACGGCTCCTTGGTCCTTTGCTATGTGGGGAATCGATATGATTGGAGAAATCAAGACAATGACCTCCAATGGACACCTCTTCATCTTAGTGGCCATCAACTATTTTACAAAGTGGGTTGAGGCAACTTCCTTCACTTCTCTTACCAAGAATGTGGTCGTCCAGTTCATCAAACAGAACCTCATCTGTCGGTACGATATCCTAGAGAGAATTCTCACTGATAATGGTATGTGTTGTACCCCAAAATTTTCCCTTCCATTTTTCACTCAAGATACTATCCTAGGGTTACTCGAATACTTTGGCTCAGAAATTGATCAGACAGATTCTCTTCCTAAGCAATAAGTCAGCAATTAGGGTTTTCCATTTTCTCAAAGAAATTTGAGTCTTCAAGGTTTCAAATGGTCTTCATAGGTATTCATGTCTCCTCAAGGATTGTTTAAATCAGTCTTCAAACCTGGCATTGCAAGTTTGCTCAATCAATGGGCCAGATAACTGAAAACGACTACATTGACTTAAGAATCACCCTTTTGCGAGAACAAATTCAAAACGATCGTAACTTCTTCATTATTCAATATTTTTGAATGGTTTTTCTTGCGTATGATTCTCCTTGATGCCATCTCAAATTTATCTTCACATATCAAGAACTGATTACGCGTAGAAGATCACCAAAAATTCGAATGCGTTGGAAGTCGCATCATGAATTTTAACCTAATTTCAAATAACAGTCGTCTGATTGCTAAGAATTTTTACTGAAGGACTGATGATTGTTCTCAAGAGCATGTTTATTTGGACAGGATATGAAGATTAAGGCTATCATTTAAAACAATCATGATTGTGGATTCAGGTTGGCCAATTGAGTTACATTCTTAAACATTTATTTTGTTTAGGAATTGGAGTACAAGGTGCAGGTTTGTTTGAAATGCAGTTATAAAGTCAGTTGTGATCATCAGGAATTTAAGTAGTGATTTGGAAAGTGTTTTTTCAATAATTCCAATCCAATTTCATTTTCATGGCACAAGGTATTGTGGAACTCATTCTTGGGATGTTGAAGAATTCAAATTTGAATTTCAATTAAAAGAGACTTTGCATACTTTTGGTATCATTAGGGATTGTTTGTTTAAAGTACAAATTGGAAAAATTACAATATAACAAAATTTCTTAATGGATACAAGTTTGTTCTAAATAATTAAACTACAAAGAAGTTTTATTCAAAGTCTTCATCGAACACTTCAAGTTGCTCCTCATCAATTTTTCCTATTGCCCATTGGTTTTCTCATCACATGAAACAAAAGGAAAAAAAGACTTTGTTAGTAACATAAACATGAGCATAAAATTTACAAAAAGAAAGTATGGTAAATTCATCACTAGGGTTTTCTTTTAGGAATCAGAACTCGTTGGTCTATCATCACTTCTCTCCCCAATTGCAAATCACAAAAAATCACCTTTCTTGCTTCACAAAAAGAGAGAAATGAAGCTACAAGGCAAGCAAATACAAACAAACTGCCCAAAATTGCAACACAAGAACTACAAGGCTGCAAACAGCAGCAATCAAATATAAAACAGGGGCAAGCCTACAATAAATACAACCTGCAACAAGCAAGTCAACAAGGCCGGGCATGCAAGCATATAAACAACAACTAGTGAAAACATCAACAACAGACTGCTATACAAAGCAACACATAGCAAAAAAACAAGTTAACAAACAAGTCAAACTGCCAAGCAGCAACAATACATCAAGAAGGCAAGCTGCAATGCAGCAGGGCAAGCAAACTGCCTAACTTGTAGCAAATACACAGCCCAACAACAACAAGAGAACAAAAGGAAATGGCAGCAATTCAAAAACAACAAATTAATTTGCACATCAAGCCAAGTATGTCATCACTTTCCTAAGTCATACAAACCCTTCAGAATTTTAAAATAAGCAAAGACTGCTTTTGTTTCATAGAAAGAGGAAAGAGAAAAGATGAAAGGGATATCACCACAAACCAATGCAGTCCAAAATCCTGCTATGTGCCAAAATCTCTGTCCAAATAACCTGCATCAAAACCTGTAGCCCAACATTTGCACACAAATAGGAAGATGGAAACTACACTCAAAGGTTTCAAAGTCAGCATACCATAATGGTTTAAAATCCTCAAAAAAAACTTTCCCTCCAATTCTGACTTATCAGCTATATATTACAGAGACCCATCAAATATCAAAGGAGAACTCAGAACCAACAGATTTACAAAATCATCAAAAATACATAGCAAAGCCATCACTGTAGAAACCGAAAGCCACATATATCAAAGACACAAAGACTAGAACCAACAAGTTAGTCAACAAAATTTACAGCATCAAAAGATATTATCATCAAACACCATCATCAACAAACCCTTGGTCTCAATTCACAACTCAAAAACCAATAAAAATCACAAAAAAAACCCAGTCAAAATTTCAACAAACCCTTGGTCTCAATTCACAACTCAAAAACCAGTAAAAATCACAAAAAAACTCAGTCAAAATTTCAATAAACCCTTTGTCTCAATTCACAACTCAAAACCAGTAAAAAATCACAAAAGAAACTCAGTAAAAATTTCAACAAACCCGTTGTCTCAATACACAACTTAAAACCAGCAAAAAAATCACAAAAAAACTCAGTCAAAATTTCAACAAACCCTCCGTCTCAATACACAACTCAGAACCAGCAAACATCAAGCCAAGAAGCATAACAAGCGTGAAGGATAATCAATAGAAATATAAAAGCATACCTGAGTTGATCATCCCAAGCTTATGATTCCGTCGACAACAACCACAAAGCATCATCGTAAGCTTCAATCTCTATTTATCTCGGTCGTCACTCATATTTTCTTGTTGCCCTATTGATTGAATAAACTTCTGGAACCCTAAGATTTCGTAACTCCCACATAAGCCAAATATGCATTAGATCCTACTTTTTTTCTTCTATTTTAAACAAATTAAGGGAAGAAAATGAGATGAGCTTACCGAGTATGAGGTAGTTATAGCAAAAAAGTCCCAAATAGATTCGAGTTTGACCATGAAACACGAAACCCCGAACCAAAGATCTAGTTTTTGAGCTAAGAACGAAAATGGAGACTGATTGTTAAAGCTGTACCGTGAGATTAGAAATTCCCATTGATTGTTAGGTAGATAATCGTGAGACAGAGAGAGGATGAAGCGAGAGAGAAGGCAGAAGCGTGAAGCAGGAGGCGCGGGTAGATTTAGGGTTTCCTTAGAACCCCAATTTCTTCATGTTTGAAGCAGCTGGGTCTGGATCCGGGTTAACCCGACCTGACCCAATATTCTTTTATTTTATTTTATTTTTCTTTTCTTTGTATGCAAAATTTTCTTTGGGCCCTTACACACCATACACCTTGACCTGAATGCACACCCCCTAGTGGCCCATTCTAATTATTTCTTAACTTGTCCTTATTTTTAGGTTTCATTTAAAAAAGGAAAAAATTCAATTTATTTTCTTCAAAGAAAAACATAATAAAATGTTAATTTTGTTTTAAATTTAGTTCTATTTTTTTAAGGAAATTTTGTAGATAATTTTACTAATTAATTTTCGTACTTTGTTCTAATTTGTTTATTTAGTTTCTTAATAACAAAAAAAAAAAACAACCTAAAAGACAAAATATATACAAACAATTTAATTTCATTAAATCAATTATTTTATTCTCTTTAATAGAATATATTTTTAATTCTCTTTCCAAACTTTTTTCAAACAAATGCTAAGAATTTTATTTCCTTATTTTTACTTTGTTAATTAATTTTACTTCATAAATTTGTTGTAATTTTAATTATTTGTTTGATTCGATTTGATTGTATTGATTGTCTATTTTGACTTTTAATCGCATTGATCCATCCCCATTTGTAAAATTGTACCCCCATCCCCGAAGCTCTGTAATTGCATAGAATTTCAATTTTCGCATTTTATTGTTTACTTATTACTATATAGTAATTAGACGTGTATGACAAGATTTAAAATCAATCGCTAGATAACCTAATTTCAACAAAAATATAACTTGAATCAAACACACTTTTTTTCACACGCGCACCTCTAGGGTAACCTCGCTTGTTGCCTCAGAAACACAGTCATGTCCCTCGAATATGGGACGCTTTAGCAAATGAACCTTCGATAAAAAAGATCGTAGTCCCTCGATGACCCTCGATGTTGCCTTCGATAAAACAATCAAGTCCTTTACGAAAATTGCTAAAGCGTCTCATAAGTTGCTTTCAATGATTGAACGACTGACCCGCGCATGTCCCTTAACATCCAACGATGGGGTTTCTTACCAAATCAATGGTAAGATAGTAACATCTAAAGGAAGAAGAAAAGAACATTTAATACCTTTCGAGTAGGTAGATTCATTCCTAATTACTCGCTTGCTCACGACAAAAACATTTCACACCTAAACTTTCATCTCAAAACATTTTCAAAAGACAAACATTTTGTATACTTTCTTATAGAGACGAGAACCATTGCAAAACATCTTTTCACAACACTTTCCGAAACACAATCCACAAACACATCTATGAACCACTTTTCAAAACAAAACTTTGTACGCGTTCTTATAGAAACGGGAACCATTACAAAGAGATTTTTTCAAAACACTTTCAAAGCCCATACCACAAGCATACTGTCAAATAAAAGCAAGTGATCTAAACAAGTAACTAAGAGCCCATGGAAAACCATGGATGAAAAGGGTGCTAATACCATACCTTTTCATAATCTACCCCCGAACTCAAGAAAACATCTCAAAAGGTATTTCCTATTCTTTTTTACCTTTCCTGTTGGATAAAAGAAAATTCGGTGGTGACTCTTGCTATCCGCACAAATGCGATCAAAATGCAAAACACCAAGTCAGTTCTCCCACCGAACCACCGAACTGGCGACTCTGCTATGGAAAATTTCTAAAATAAGTGGGGTTACCTTAGGGTTAGATTACCTTTACTCGCTTTCATTATTTGATTTGTATGCTTTATATTTTGTTCCTTGTATTGGGTTTGCTTTGATCCTCCACCCGGATCTGGGACACCTTTTTAGGTAAATAGCAATAGATTGTGGAGACTGTACGGCGTAGACCGATATGGTTGAAACAATGGCTATGTTAGTGTGACGCATTTATGGGTACCGGTATCCCTCATGGTGAATCAAGGAGAATACGGGGCCGCTGAGTGGCGTCATGAAGCACTAATTGACCTTAGAACCCTAATTGAAAAAACTTGGTCATTAGGACGTAGTGAGGTAGCCGGTTTCGGTGTAGAGCTGAAAATTGGTTGATACTCGATACTACACACATCGAGGCTAGACTTTTGGGATATCTCGGCCGCAAGAAAAGATTGTTGTGCTGAGACAATGCCTAAGAGAAAGGTCGGTGATATTGAGATCCTTTAGAACCCGATCATTATTTCTAGGACAGGTTGAGCCAACTAGACTTCAAGAGGGTACTTACCTAGAAAACTCATGCAAGCCTAAAACATAGGGACTTGTTTGTTGTGTGTGTATATATTTGCTTGTACATAAACATCATAAACATCATCAACATCATATGCATGCTCACTAACCATTTCAAGGATTTAGAAATTTATCTTTGTTTTTGTTTTGTAGGACATGAATTCTCTCTGAAGAAACACCATCCGAATCAGCTTCGTAAAAGCACATCCTCAACTTCAAGAGCTAGCCTTAAGAGTGCCCGGGGATTCTCCTTTTACCAAGAAATATGGTCGACTCCTCAGTATGGCTACATCCAACTTCCAATAAGAAATGATGTGTGTACTATTCCAATTATTTAATCCCGTACATCATTGTTTCACTTTCCCAGACTATCAGTTAGTACCTACACTGGAAGAGTTCTCTCTACTCTTAGGGGTGCCAGTGCTTAATCATATACCGTTCACCGGTCTAGAAGGGATTCCAAAACCTGAAGTCATCGCCGAAGCTTTACATGTGAAGAGGGCCAACGTCATAGCCAATTGGGAGATAAGAAGTGGGGTTAAAGGCTTTCTAGATAAGTTTCTATTGGAAAAAGCTCGTTTATTCTGGGATGACATGGATTTCCAAGCTTTCAAAGATGTACTAGCTCTCCTCATTTATGGTTTGGTTTTGTTTCCCAATTCAGATCAATTCATAAACATTAATGCCATCAAAGTATTTCTCTCTCCCAATCCTATACCTACCTTACTAGGAGACATATTGCATTTCCTTCATACCTGCAACATGAAGAAAAGAGGTACCCTTTTGTGTTGTATTCCCCTACTCGCTAAGTGGTTCACTTCACACCTGCCTCAGTCACCATTGAAGAACGAGCAAAGATGGAATTGGTCTCAAAGGATGATGTCTCTCACCCACTCTGATATCCGTTGGTGCTCGAGATCCTTGGAAGATATCTCTATCATTGACCACTGTAGGGAATTCCCTAATGTACCTCTGCTTGGTATTAGGGGAGGTATCACCTACAACCTATGCTTAGCACTTCGACAGTTTGGGTATGCCCAAAGAGACGGCCCTCATGACATGCTCATCCAAGGTCTGGTGTTCGATTACGACAAAGAAGACCAAGGTTACCGCTAGAGGTTTACACGTGCTTGGGGAATGGTGAACAAGGTGGACAGTAGGACTTCGGGACATAAAAACTCTATCCCTCTCGAGCCTTACCTTAGGTGGGTACGAGCTCGTGCCCAGAGTCTCTTGATGCCTTACCCTTCCATCCTTCCGGTCATCGTTGATCCTGTTATTGAAGGAGACGTCCCATACACCATTCTTCATCCTGACATGCCTACTTCTCTCGAAGACCTACAGAAAGCTTGGGTTCAGTTGAAGGAAGAGCGAGACACCTTTGAAGCCCAGTATTACGCCAGTGAGAAGAAGGTTCTGGAGCTCACCAAACTGCTTCATAAGAGAAAAACCGGAATGCCTACATTGCTCCAAAGAGGATGCGTTTGGTCTTTTTGTCTTAGGAGCTTTGCTATATTTTGTTTCTTTCTTTGTAAGCCCAAGGAGGCATGATGTATTCAAACTCGATTTTATTTAATATAACATGTGTTCTTTTTTGGTTTTAACAAGTTTAAATCTCTAAATTTCCTTGAAATCATTCGCATATTGCATCTTTATTCATCATAACATCATACAGGTTTCTCATAACAGGTCGCCTTATCCTTCTACTGTTTATTTCAGTGAGATGGATGTTGAATAGACTGTGAAATATCTTCAGATGCAGAACGCCCAATTTCAAAAAATGCTCATGGCTCTGACAAAAGGACAAGAGGAGTTGAAGACTCTGTTGGCCAAAGTGAAGAAGAAGAAAACAAAGAAACCAGCTGGTGTTGTAATCATGGGGAGAAGGTTTAAAGGACAAACCAGACGAACTTTAGACTTTGCAACATCGTCAGGCGAAGGAGATAATCAAACCCAGGAAGTGAACAACGACCCAGCATCCGAAGGGGAGGAAGAGCCTGATTACTCTGAAGAACAATATCCTCCTGCTGATGATAAATACAAACAGCTAGAGGATCGTTTGAATGCTATGGAGATTCAGAGGGTACCCAGTTTGGACTTTGAAGAATTAGGACTCATCTCGGGGGTTGTCATCCCACAAAAATTCAAGGTCCCCACTTTCGCCAAGTACGACGATGTCTCTTGCCCGAAGCTACATCTAAGGTCATATGTCAGAAAGATTCAACCCCACACGACTGACAAGAAACTGTGGATGCATTTCTTCCAGGAGAGTTTATCTGGGACGCAGTTGGATTGGTTCTACCAATTGGAAGGGACCAATGTTCGCAACTGGGAAGAGTTGGCTGCCGCTTTCTATAAACAATATCAGTATAATGCTGATTTGGCTCCGACTAGGACGCAGTTACAAAGCATGTCTATGGGAACGAGTGAAGGTTTCAAAACCTATGCTCAAAAATGGAGGGATCTCACAGGCAGGGTCCAGCCCCCTCTGTTCGATAGAGAATTAGTGGATATGTTCCTAGGCACCTTGTCAGGACCATTTTTCAATCACCTGATTGGGAGCTCCTCAGTTGGGTTTACTGAATTAATTATGACTGGTGAGCGGGTTGAGGCCGATATAAAAAGTGGCAAAATTCAAAGAGATGCATCCTCGAGTATGGCAAAGAAGCCCTTTGTTGGAAAGAAGGAGGTCAGTGTTGAATATGACTTTAGAAATCAAAACAAAACTGACCGTCGCCCGGCAGTAGGGGTTGTCGTGATTTCTAACCCTGCGCCAAATCAATAACGAAATTATCAGGGTAAACCAGAAGCGCCCTTGAGATGATTTACCCGTATTAACATGACCATGCCTCAAGTTTTGCCACACCTTCTAAAGACCAATCTGGCAACTTTAAAGGAAGCTCCCAAGAACCCCAATACTGCTTCTCCTTGCTACAACCCGAACGCCCGATGTGCCTATCATTCTAAAAGCCCGGGGCACGACACAAATGACTGTTGAGCCTTAAAAAATAAGCTGCAAGACCTTATCGATGCGAAAGAGATTGAATTTGATCCCCCAGAAACGCCTAATGTAATAACGGCGCCAATGCCCAGACATGGCCAAGATATCAACGCCATTGACGATGATCATTTTGTTTCCTCTGTGAATGATTTAGTTACTCCTCTGTTGACCATTAAACATAATCTACTGCGAGCCGGCCTGTTCCCAGGCATTGATGAAGATTGTCACTAATGTAAGTCTCTACCGAACGATTGTTTGTTACTAAAGATAGACGTCCAACGCCTGATGACTAGCAAAGAAGTCCTATTTGAAAAGCTACCTCTTATCAAAAGTTCTTATCAAGATGTTTCGATAATCACCATTTCTGAAAATCCTCCCAGGGTCTCCACCAAAAGACCCGTCAGGATTACATCTGTTCCAAGATCTGCACCTTTAATCATCACTATGCCAAGACCAACATCGTACTCCTCGGATAAAGCTGTTCCCTGGAGTTATGGGGATGACGTTTATTACTATGGCGTCAAGCAAGATCAGTTGGCTGTCAAAAATGAAGTTGCGAGAGATATTGATCCTGATGTCGGTAACATCACTGGGACCAGCAAAATAACAAGAAGTGGAAGAGTCTTCTCGCCTGAGATTTCTCCAAAGACCGTTGCTACTCCTGCGATCATTCCTACTGCCACTCCTACCGACACTCCCAACGATACTCCTACTATTATCCCTACTACCGATACAAGGGGAAAAGAGGCTTTTGTTGAGCCTGCCCAAGCAAGAGAACGTCCCAAAGTCATCCTTGAAGCTTCTAGAAAAGAAATAGAATAAATCCTGAAGATAATCAAGAAAAGTGACTACAACATTGTAGAACAATTGGGGCAGACCCCCTCGAAGATATCATTGTTGTCCTTACTTTTATGTTCTGAAACTCACGCCAAAGCATTTGTAAAGTTTTATAAGACCGCCCACGTGCCCCAAGAGACCTCCATCGACCAATTTGAAAACTGCGTGGCCAGTCTAACTGCGGATAAAGGATTAGGCTTTTCCGACGCTGATTTAACCTCTAAGGGAAGGAAGCACAACAATGCCTTACATATTTCCATTGAATGCAGGGGAACCACACTTTCCCATGTTCTGGTTGATACTGGCTCGTCATTAAATGTCTTGCCCAAAATTGCTTTCGACCGACTGGATTGCGAGGGGTTAATCTTGAAACCTAGCAACATCATAGTAAGGGACTTTGATGGCTCCAAGAGGACAATGAACGGAGAAGTTAGTATCCCCATAAAAATTGGGACTCAGACTTTTGACTCAATTTTCTATGTGATGGACATCCGCCCTTCATACTCTTGTCTGTTGGGTCGACCCTGGATCTATGGTGCTGGTGCCGTCACTTCCACCCTACACCAAATGCTAAAATACCCGATCAGAGGGAAGATTGTCACAGTTCACAAAGAGGAAGTGTACATGGTTAGCCATCTGAACACTTTCAAGTATTTTGAAATGGATGGTGAATTCATAGAGACTCCCTGTCGGAACTTTGAGGAGGTTCCAACAATGGTCGCGGCAACCAATTCTACTCCAAAGGTCCCGAAGATTACCAGACCTCCACTGAAGATGGCCTCGTTGAAAGATGCTCGAGCAATAGTTGAAGAGGTAGGATGTACTATCTGGGGTCAGCTTCCGGATATTCCCTACAAGTCCGACAAATTTGGGTTGGGGTTCACTTCAGAGGCCCAAAGAGCTGTTCGACGTTCTCGCACTGGGGGACCAACTTTGCGTATCAGCAATCAAGGAGTCAATGCAATAGAAGAGAGTGATGGTGTTGTACCCCAAAATTTGCCATCCCATAATCTTCAAAGTTATGACAAGCAAATGGTTCAAAGTCTACTCAAGGGCTACACAGTCAACCATCCTTCTAAGCCAGTCAAATTAGGGTTTTGGTTCCTGCAAGGAAGTTGAGGTTTTCAAGGGCTCAATCAAGTCCCATATGCTCATACCCATTGTCAAGCACCTACATGTCAAGTTTCAAGGCTCACAAGGTCAAGTTGCACAGTCAAAGACCCTAATTGCTCCACAATCAACTGCAGAGGCAAAATGGTCATTTGGCAGTCAAAAGTCAAAATTTTTGGTCAACATCTCATTTTGAAGTCACAATCATCATTTGGTCAAGTCTTGACCATGATTTCACAAGAATGGCTCAAAAATCATCAAGGTGTCAAAAGTTTCTATTTTTGGACAGCTGAAAAGTCAACTGTAACTTGACCAAGGCATAACTTTTTCATGGTTCATCAGAAAAATTCCATCCAATGCTCATCTTCAAAGGGGAAGACATTTCCTACAACTCACCTTCACATTCCAAGTCCAAGAAATGCTCTCACAAAAAGTTATCAATTTCAACATTATAGGTCATTTTCAAAAGTCAACAAAAAGGGACTTTAAGTCAAAGACCATAACTTGAGATTGGTAAATCAAAATGACATGGGACTAAAGACATTGGTTAGAGGACTTCAAGAAATTTCCAAAATGTCCAAGAACATGTTCATAACTTCAAAATTGAGCAAGATATGCATTAGAGAAGTTGGGAATTTTTTGTGAAATGGCCAAAATCAATTATCCTTGAAACTTCATTTTTAACAAAAGGGGCCCACTTTTTCCACTTGAATCAGCTTGGCCATGCTTCCCACGTGTCCCACATTTTATTTCAAAATTTAAAATTAATTTTTTCATTTTTATTTGATTTTATTGGATTTAATTCATTTTTAATCTTTTAAAATCAAATGAAAATCAAAAAGATTAATTAAGGGACATATCTTGCTTTGATTAGCCTTGAACCATCATTATGCACATCCCAAATTCGTGCCAAGGCCTAATCAAGCAAGAATTCAAATTTTGGTACAAAGATGGAAGGTGTTTTAATGGAGGTTTATGGCAAAATCTTAAGTATGAATGCAAGGCTTCAAGGCCCTTAATTCTAATTGAAACTCATTACATAATGCATATACAAGTTATCACAAGAAAAAAACACGACCTCAGAGCTCCAAAAACGACCATACAAAATTGCAAAATTATCACATAAACTTGAAATCTGAAAACCTCCTTAGAGCACGTTTCAAGTCCCCATTCCCATCCAAACACATTGCTGACATTCCAAGGAAGCTCTAGCAATCAACATCAAGCCCAAACGTGCATAGAACCAGTCACACGAAGCTATACGGTTTGTCATTTTTTCCAGAAATACATAACATGGTTCATGCATTTTTAATGATTTTTCTTGTTTGATTTGCACTAATGAGGACTCTCTGAAGCTATTGGTACCACCCAATTGAAATATAGGCGCCTGAACAAGAATTCACCATGGATTTTTCTTAGGGTTTCAGAGCTCCAATTTTGGGGTTTTTCGCTTGAGGAAAAATTGGACCATAAGACCAGCACCATTGAAACCAGGACCTTCCAACGAAACTAACCCACTATTCGCGCCCTATTTATGTTTGCATATGAGCTATTCACTATTTTTTTCAGATGGTGTTTTGGGGGGGTTTAAAACCCCCGCTATCTCATTTTGTTACAGGGACAAACAGAGACGAAAGCTAGCGTGGCTTGTTGTCATTGGATGGTTCATAATTCTGGCGCGATTTTTTTGTTTGTGTACCACTACTTCTTGTTTTATGTTATATTGTTTATTTTCTGATTTATATCCAAAACGCGCTAATAGCTCAACTGGTAGGCAGGTGGCTTGGTAAACACTGGGACCTGGGTTCGAATCCCAGGTCCCCTCAAATTATTTCCATTGTTTTGCTTAACATGTTTCTATGCAGCTTCTCATCTAAAGACCACCATACAACTCCAGCTCCTGGTTTGCCACGCGCCCAGGAATTCAATCTGATGGCTACCAAAGAGCATCCATCATGTGCCTCAGTCTATGAAGGAGTATCCAAGTGGGAAAAGTCAACGTGGCCAACTTCCTAATGGGCCTAAAATCCTGGCATACACCTCCAAATTGGGCAGAAAACCCCCCTTTTTGTTTGTATTTTCTTTCTCTCATTTTTTTTTCTCTTTTATTTATTTTAATTTAATTATTTTCTTTTAATTCACCAAATTAATTTTTATAATAACTAAAATACAAAAAAATCAGAAATCATAAAAATAAAAAATATGTTTTATTTAATATTATTTTGTAAATAAATTGTTATAATCAAATTAGTTTAATTTAGGTTTTCAATTTTAATATTTTCTTAATAACTAAAAAATATAGAAATTAGGGTTTTAGTATTTTTATTCTTTTTCCTTTTTATTCTTATCATTATTAATTATTAATTATTTTTGTAAATACTCTTGTAATTAAACAATTAGTAAATTAGGTTTAAACTTAAATATTTTGTTTAATAATTAAGAACAATTTAGAACTAGGTTTTTTATTTAATTTCAAAATCCAATTAATTTTCTTTATGTCCATTAAATACAAAAACATCAAAAAATAACTTCTTTTCTTATTTAATCATTAATTAATTTGTAATTTTAATTCAATTTCCTTAAAGGGTCCAACGCCCTCGCACTCTCGATTCTTATTTCTTTTCGCACGTTTACTTTTATTTCCTTTTTTAAATATAATGTATTTGCCCCAAAGCCTTGTAATAGATAATTAGGACATTTACTTTCCGCACTCTTTATTCAAAATCGGGTCTTTGTTAATTTGGCGATGTATAAGACCCGCGCCTTGTAATAGCGTAGGACCTTTATTTTCCGCATTTTAATTTCCGCACCTTTTAAACTGTTAATCACATGAAAGAATGTATGCCCAAATAAAATCAAAGCGTAGACCACCAAATGCATGACAAGAATAAAACATAACTGAAAATGACACACAATTCACACACCACTCCTAGGGTACGCCTCGCTATTGCCTTGCCCCTCGAAACGTGGTCGTCGAGTATAGGACGTTTTAGTAAGTCCTTATGTCCATGAACATGGCATAAGGGTAGCTTCTAAGGTGTCTTACTGTTGCTCTGGTGATCACACTGTTGCCTTGCCCCTCGAAACGTGGTCGTCGAGCATAGGATGTTTTAGTAAGTCCTCATGTCCATGAACATGGCATGGGGGTAGCTTCTAAGGTGTCCTACTGTTGCTCTGGTGACCACACTGTCCCTACAAACGAATTGACCCGAACACCTCCAATGGTGGTGCTACCTACCTCTCAATGGTGGGATGGCACTACCTTAAGGACATTTACACAGCCTAATTCCTTAGGGTAGGTGGATGACTCGTAGATACTTGCTCTATTAAAAAACAAATCAAACTCTTTTCACACCGACACTTTCAAAAAGCTTTCAAAACAATTTTTCAAACACTCTTGAGGACTGATACAAGAGTCGAACTGAAATCTTTAAACAAAACTTTTTCAAACCCACTCACACTTTGAAAAGCAAACAAACATTTTGAAAACACAATGAGCAAGTACCTAAGAGCCCATGGATAACCATGGATAGAAAGGGTGCTAACACCTTCCCTTTCTATAAATCTACCTCCCGAACCGAGAGCAATCTCATAAGGAATTTTTCTGTGCTTTTGTCCTTTCCATATTGGAGAAAATAAAAGACGGTGGCGACTCTTGCTTCCGCGACATTTCGCGAACCAGCGTTAAACAGTCAGTTCCAGATCCACCGATCACAGATGGCAACTGTGACATGGACAAATGGATTTTTCCAACCATCGGCGGAGGGCTCAACAATTGGGAGGCCAAAGATTTCATTCCTATTACTTTTATTCAAGAGTAATTGTCTTTTAATATTTTCAGGCTTGTAATATTTAAACAATTCAGACTTTTTAAAACCTTGTGTCTTACCTGAGGCACATAGGTCCATTTGTGAGGGTTGTCACTTCATTCTCATATGTCATTAATGAATCATGGACATTTTTGCATCAAATTTTGTTTTCTTTGTCTTTTATTTCTTACATTTTATTTCTTTCAAAGGTAGTTATGCTCTTACACACACTCACATATTAAAAATGCAGATCTACATCCACTCAAGATCCCATGGGTAACAGTTCTGCTATGGGCATTTATGACTTTGAAAATCCGATCTACCAAGCCGACGACGAAGGTGAGGAAGATTGTGAGGTGCCAGGGGAGTTGGCCAGGTTGTTGCAACAGGAAGAAAGGACCATTCAGCCACACGAAGAGCCGGTCGAAAAAGTTAACTTGGGAACTGAGGAAGACAAGAAGGAGGTCAAGATGGGTGCCAATTTGGAGCTTAATGTCAAGAAGCGTCTGGTTCGGTTGCTGCACGATTATGTTGAAGTCTTTGCCTGGTCATATAAAGACATGCCGGGACTAGATACAGACATTGTGGTGCATCGTCTGTCTACGAGGGAAGATTGTCCTCCAGTAAAGCAAAAGGCTCATCGCATGAGGCCCGATATGTCGGAAAAGATCAAGGCAGAAGTCATGAAGCAATTCAATGCCGGATTTTTGGCTGTCACCTCTTATCCCCAATGGGTGGCCAATGTTGTTCCTGTGCCCAAGAAAGACGGTAAAGTGCAAATGTGTATGGACTACAGAGATTTAAATAGGGCAAGTCCCAAAGATGATTTCCCACTCCCCCACACCGACATCCTAGTTTACAATACGGCGTAGCACAAAGTGTTTTCCTTCATGGACGGTTTCTCAGGCTACAACCAAATCAAAATGGCGCCTGAGGATATGGAGAAAACGACCTTTGTTACACAGTGGGGCACTTTCTGCTATAAGGTCATGCCATTCGGATTGAGGAATGTTGGGGCAACTTATCAACGCGGCATGGTAGCTTTATTTCATGACATGATACATCATGAGATAGAGGTCTACGTAGACGATATGATAGCCAGATCGCAAATGGAAGAAGAGCACCTTGATCACTTACGAAAGCTGTTTGAGAGGCTGAAGAAGTACAAGTTGGGATTGAATCCAAACAAGTGCACGTTCGGAGTACGGTCTGGTAAACTCTTAGGCTTTGTCGTCAGCAACAAGGGTATCGAGGTTGATCTTGCCAAGGTTAAAGCAATACAAGAAATGATATCTCCTCGTACTGAAAAAGAAGTCAGGATTATTGGGACGTCTGAATTACATCGCCAGGTTCATTTCTCACCTGACAGCTACTTGTGAGCCAATCTTCAAGCTCTTGAAGAAAGATCAAGTAATCAAATGGAATGACGAATGCCAAGTTTCTATTGACAAAATAAAAGAATACCTGCAAGAGCCTCCTGTGTTGTTGCCACCGGTCGAGGGAAGGCCATTGATCTTGTATCTAACTGTTTTAGAAAAATCAATGGGGTGTGTGCTGGGGCAGCATGACGAGTCTGGCCGAAAAAAGCATGCTATTTATTACCTGAGCAAAAAGTTTACTGATTGTGAAACAAGATATTCACTGCTCGAGAAAACTTGCTGCGCTCTGGCATGGGCTGCTCGCCGGCTGAGACAGTATATGCTGACCCATACTACTCTGTTGATATCTAAAATGGATCCGATAAAGTACATCTTCGAGAAGCCCGCTCTTTCTGGGAGAATAGCAAGATGGCAGATGATCCTGACAGAGTATGACATACAATATACTACCTAGAAAGCTATAAAGGGTAGTGTATTAGCTAATCACCTCGCTCACCAAGCTGTGGAAGACTATCAGTACATGAAGTTTGAATTCCCGGATGAAGACATCATGACATTAGGCAACTATGAAGAAATAAGGCCATATGACGGGCCTGAACAAGTATCCCGATGGACCCTATTCTTTGATGGAGCATCCAATGCAATTGGCAGCGGTATCGGTGCCGTACTCATATCTCCGGAGGGATGCCATACTCCCTTCACTGCCAGACTTTGCTTCAACTGTACAAACAACATGGCAGAATACGAAGCATGCATCTTCGGTCTCAAAGCTGCTGTAGACTTGGGGATCAAATCCTTGGATGTATTTGGAGATTTGACTTTGGTCATCAGTCAGATCAAAGGGGAATGGGACACCAAACACCCCAACCTTATCCCTTACAAAGAGCATGTCTTGACATTGCTACCGCATTTTGAGAAGATTACCTTCGAGCATTTCCCACGAGAAGAAAATCAGCTAGCAGACACACTATCCACAATGTCATCTATGTTTAAACTTAATTGGGATAACGAGGCTCCTCAAATCACCATTGAGCGGATGAATGAACCAGCCTACTATCATGAGATCGGTACTGAAGAAATAGTGGACCGACCTTGGTTCCATGAAGTTAAAAGGTATCTCGAGTCTCAGGAATATCCAGAAGGAGCTTCAGTGAATGATAAGAAGTTCCTAAGAAGATTCTCGGCTAAGTTCTTCCTTAGTAATGGCATTTTGTATAAACGCAGTCATGACTCTGTATTACTTCGGTGCGTAGACAAGGTTGAAGCTGAAAGGATCATGGGTGAATTACACGAAGGAACTTTTGGTACCCATTCCAGTGGGCATACGATGGCAAAGAAGATCCTACGGATAGGCTATTATTGGTCTACCATGGAGGCAAATTGCTATCAACACTCTCGGACTTGCCATAAGTGTCAGATTTATGCGGATAAAGTGCACGTACCTCCGGTTCCTCTGAACGTCTTGACGGCTCCTTGGCCCTTCACTATGTGGGTAATCGATATGATTGGGGAAATCAAGCCAACGGCCTCCAATGGACACCGCTTCATCTTAGTGGCCATCGACTATTTTACAAAGTGGGTTGAGGCAGCTTCCTTCGCTTCCGTTACTAAGAATGTAGTCGCCCGGTTCATCAAACAGAATCTCATTTAT
This sequence comes from Vicia faba, assembly GCA_948472305.1. Classification (NCBI taxonomy): domain Eukaryota; kingdom Viridiplantae; phylum Streptophyta; class Magnoliopsida; order Fabales; family Fabaceae; genus Vicia; species Vicia faba. The sequence continues at coordinate 58,711 of CATIWC010000897.1, read as the reverse complement.
CGGTACGGTATCCCAGAGAGAATCCTCACTGATAATGGTACGAATCTAAACAACAATATGATCACCGCCTTGTGCGAGCAATTCAAGATTCAACATCACAACTCTTCCCCTTACCGGCCAAAGATGAATGGTGCTGTAGAAGCTGCTAACAAAAATATTAAGAAGATCATACAGAAAATGACAGTCACATACAAAGACTGGCATGAGATGCTATCATTCGCTCTCCACGGGTATCGTACCACAACTCGCACATCAACTGGGGCAACACCTTATTCTCTGGTATACGACATGGAGGCTGTCTTGCCTATTGAGGTCCAGATCCCCTCTCTAAGAATCATGAAGGATGCTGGTTTGAATGAAGAAGATTGGATCCAGACTCGGTTTGATCAACTAAACTTGATTGATGAGAAGAGGCTTACATCTATCTGTCATGGTCAGATGTACCAAAAACGCATGATCAAAGCTTTTAATAAAAAGGTCAAACGTCAGGTATATCGGGTCGATGACTTGGTAATCAAGCGTATCATTTTTCCACAAAGTGATCCCAGGGACAAATGGACCCCTACATATGAAGGGCCGTTTATAATCAAAAGCATATTCTCTGGTGGAGCAATGATCTTGACCACTGTGGATGGCGACGACCTCCCGCACCCTGTAAATACAGACATAGTTAAAAGATACTACGCATGATAAAGACCCGCTAGGTTGACTGGCCTAGGCAAAAATAAGGGCTTCCCGACAAACAAAAAGGGTTCAGGCAAAAATAAGGGATGAAAATTAAAAAATAACCTGTACACCCAGCAAGTCGAAAACCCGAAAGGGGGGCTTGGGCTAAAAAGGGTATCCCGGTGGACTGAAAACCCGAGAGGGCGGTCCAGGAAAAAGTTAGGGATCGAAGCGTATGACTATGTCCCGTTGGATCATCTGGCAGACAATCTTCAGCATCGACCAATCAACTCAAACAACTCTAATTCAATCCAATCGACTTCGCCGAGACGACAAGTGGACAAGACATTCAGAGACATGAAGACTATAGCAGAATGGGAACCCCATGGGATTATTTCACATAGCTATATTTTCTTTGTACCAATTTTCATTTTTACGACGACATTCTCTTACTAGAATGCTCGTCTCATTGTACAAATACTTATTCAAGTTAATACAAAGATGTCCCCTTTGGAAGTGCAAAACCATTTGTTTTCTTTTTTTATTTTTTGTTTCTGTGTCTTGTTTACAAAAACGTCCAATGATTTATTTTTGAACATATGCATTTGAACGTGATTACTGTTACAAATAAAAAAAAAACGGAAAGACAATTACTAAGGACTTTAAGAAATAGGATAATATCTATAGGCCATTCCATAAAATTCCCGCAGCCTGGAGGTATCAAGCGCTCTCATACCCCTGACAGAGCAAAGCTTCCAGCTACCGCTCCAGAAGTCCCCAGTAAGTTGCCAAACTTCTTAGATTTCCCCCAACAGGATTTCACGAAGTCTACAAGCAATGTCCAGCTTTTCCCTTCTACAACAGAGTTTTATTTGGAAATTCACCCATCAGTGCTTCATAAGGGATTTATTCTCCCTGCTTCCAGCAATGCTATGACACGAACAATATTTAATTCCATACATTTGCATCCCTACGTCATAGCATTGACAACACAAGCACATACAGTGCAATCTCATTTATTTTTAGAAAACAACATCATACCATGCATTGCATACATCATAGCATTGCATAAAATTAACTCTTCTCCTTTTCAGGAAAGAATCAATCGATAGTAAATTATCATCAACAAATTTCCGACAGGCAAATATGTTCAACAAGTCAAATATAGATCAGTTCCAGAGAAAAGGCTGATTTCTACTGGTTCAGATAAATCTCTCAACAGTTTATTATGGTTCTTCTCCAGATTTCTACTGGTTCAGATAAATCTCTCAACGATTTATTATGATTCATTTCCAGACTTTTACTGGTTCAGATAAATCTCTCAACGGTTTATTCTGATTCTTCTCCAGATTTCTACTGGTTCAGATAAATCTCTCAACGGTTTATTCAGATTCTTCTCCATATTTCTACTGGTTCAGATAAATCTCTCAACGATTTATTATGATTCATCGCCAGACTTTTATTGGTTCAGATAAATCTCTCAATGTTTTATTCTGATTCTTCTCCAGATTTCTACTGGTTCAGATAAATCTCTCAACGGTTTATTCTGATTCTTTTCCATATTTCTACAGGTTCCAATAAATCTCTCAACGATTTATTATGATTCATTTCCAGACTTTTAATGGTTCAGATAAACCTCTCAACGGTTTATTCTGATTCTTCTCCAGATTTCTACTGGTTCAGATAAATCTCTCAACGATTTATTGTGATTCTTCTCCAGATTCCTACTGGTTCAGATAAATCTCAACGGTTTATTCTGATTCTTCTCCAGATTTCTATTGGTTCATATAAATCTCTCAACAGTTTATTCTGATTCTTCTCCAGATTTCTACTGCTTCAGATAAATCTCTCAACGATTTATTCTGATTCTTCTCCATATTTCTACTGGTTCAGATAAATCTCTCAACGATTTATTATGATTCATTTCCAGACTTTTACTGGTTCAAATAAATCTCTCAACAGTTTATTCTGATTCTTCTCCAGATTTCTACTGGTTCAGATAAATCTCTCAACGATTTATTCTGATTCTTCTCCATATTTCTACTGGTTCCGATAAATCTATCAATGATTTATTATGATTCATTTCCAGACTTTTACTGGTTCAGATAAATCTGTCAACGGTTTATTCTTATTCTTCTCCAGATTTCTACTGGTTTAGATAAATCTCTCAACGGTTTATTCTTATTCTTCTCCAGATTCCTACCGATTCAGATAAATCTCTCAACGGTTTATTCTGATTCTTCTCCAGATTTCTACTGGTTCAGATAAATCTCTCAACGGTTTATTCTAATTCTTCTCCATATTTCTGCTGGTTCAGATAAATCTCTCAATGATTTGTTCTGATTCTTCTCCGGACTTCTACTGTTTCAGTTTAAACCTCTCAACGTTTTATTCTGATTCTTCCCCACCGACGATTTTCTCTGGTTCAGATAAATTGCACCAAGATTTATTCTGACGCTTCCCCGTCAAAGTTAATCCAAGACCTCTATTGGTTCAGCTTAAATTACCCCAAGATTTATTCTGATTCTTTCCAATCAAACAACATTCAATATTTCTGCTAGTTCCAGTTTAAATTAACCAAAAGTTTATTCTGATTTTCTTTTCCAGTTGAAGTCAAATTCAGACTTAGTCTAATTTTTGTCAACAATCACCTTTGGATGGCATCTATAAGCCCATCTCCGACAACTCTCCACCATTTCTCCAAATGGTATCCTTAAGCCCATTTCCTTACGCAATTGACTAGCCCATCATCAAGCGCAAATTTCTGGGTACTTTAGTGTTCAATCATCTTCTCCTTTCAAGCCACAAACGACAAACACGTCGATCTCGCTTTTTAAGTTTAAGAAGATTGAACAGGGGCAGCTTTTGTACCCCAAAATTTTCCCTTCCATTTTTCACTCAAGATACTATCCTAGGGTTACTTGAATACTTGGGCTCAGAAATTGATCAGAGAGATTCTCGTCCTAAGCAATAAGTCAGCAATTAGGGTTTTGCATTTTCTCAAAGAAATTTGAGTCTTCAAGGTTTCAAATGGTCTTCATAGGTATTCATGTCTCCTCAAGGATTGTTTAAATCGATCTTCAAACCTCGCATTGCAAGTTTGCTCAATCAATGGGCCAGATAATTGAAAACGACTACATTGACTTAAGAATCACCCTTTTGCGAGAACAAATTCAAAACGATCATAACTTCTTCATTATTAAATATTTTTGAATGGTTTTTATTGCTTATGATTCTCCTTGACGCCATCTCAAATTTATCTTCACAAATCAAGAACTGATTACGCGTAGAAGATCACCAAAAATTCGAATGCGTTGGAAGTCGCATCATGAATTTTGACCTAATTTCAAATAACAGTCGTCTGATTGCTAAGAATTTTTACTGAAGGACAGATGATTGTTCTCAAGAGCATGTTTATTTGGACAAGATATGAAGATTAAGGCTATCATTTAAAACAATCATGATTGTGGATTCAGGTTGGACAATTGAGTTACATTCTTAAACATTTATTTTATTTAGGAATTGGAGTACAAGGTGCAGGTTTGTTTGAAATGCAATTATAAAGTCAGTTGTGATCATCAGGAATTTAAGTAGTGATTTGGAAAGTGTTTTTCAATAATTCCAATCCAATTTAATTTTCATGGCACAAGGTATTGTGGAACTCATTCATGGGATGTTGAAGAATTCAAATTTGAATTTCAATTAAAAGAGACTTTGCATACTTTTGGTATCATTAGGGATTGTTTGTTTAAAGTACAAATTGGAAAAATTACAATATAACAAAATTTCTTAATGGATACAAGTTTGTTCTAAATAATTAAACTACAAAGAAGTTTTCTTCAAAGTCTTCATCGAACACTTCAAGTTGCTCCTCATCAATTTTTCCTATTGCCCACTGGTTTTCTCATCACATGAAACAAAAGGAAAAAAGACTTTGTTAGTAACATAAACATGAGCATAAAATTTACAAAAAGAAAGTATGGTAAATTCATCACTAGGGTTTGCTTTTAGGAATCAGAACTTGTTGGTCTATCATCACTTCTCTCCCCAATTGCATATCACAAAAAATCACCTTTCTTGGTTCATAAAAAGAGAGAAATGAAGCTACAAGGCAAGCAAATACAAACAAACTGCCCAAAACTGCAACACAAGAACTATAAGGCTGCAAACAGCAGCAATCAAATACAAAACAGGGGCAAGCCTACAATAAATACAACCTGCAACAAGCAAGTCAACAAGGCCGGGCATGCAAGCATATAAACAGTAGCTAGTGAAAACAGCAACAACAGACTGCTCTACAAAGCAGAACATAGCAAAAAAACAAGTTAACAAACAAGTTAATCTGCCAAGCAGCAACAATACATCAAGAAGGCAAGCTGCAATGCAGCAGGGCAAGCAAACTGCCCAACTTATAGCAAATACACAACACAACGGCAATAAGAGAACAAAAGGAAACGGTAGCAATTCAAAAACAGCAAATTAATTTGCTCATCAAGCTAAGTATGTCATCACTTTCCTAAGTCATACAAACCCTTCAGAATTTTAAAATAAGCAAAGACTACTTTTGTTTCATAGAAAGAGGAAAGAGAAAAGATGAAAGGGATATCACCACAAACCAATGCAGTCCAAAATTCTGCTATGTGCCAAAATCTCTGTCTAAATAACCTGCATCAAAACCTGTAGCCCAACATTTGCACACAAATAGGAAGATGGAAACTACACTCAAAGGTTTCAAAGTCAGCATACCATAATGGTTCAAAATCCTCAAAAAAAACTTTCCCTCCAATTCTGAATTATCAGCTATATATTACAGAGACCCATCAGATATCAAAGGAGAACTCAGAACCAACAGATTTACAAAATCATCAAAAATACATAGCAAAGCCATCATTGTAGAAACCGAAAGCCACAGATATCAAAGCCACAAAAACCAGAACCAACAAGTCAGTCAACAAAATTTACAGCATCAAAAGATATTATCATCAAACACCATCATCAACAAACCCTTGGTCTCAATTCACAACTCAAAAACCAGTAAAAATCACAAAAAAAACTCAGTCAAAATTTCAACAAACCCTTGGTCTCAATTCACAACTCAAAAACCAGTAAAAATCACAAAAAAAAAACTCAGTCAAAATTTCAATAAACCCTTTGTCTCAATTCACAACTCAAAACCAGTAAAAAATCACAAAAGAAACTCAGTCAAAATTTCAACAAACCCTTTGTCTCAATACACAACTCAAAACCAGCAAAAAAATCACAAAAAAACTTAGTCAAAATTTCAACAAACCCTCAGTCTTAATACACAACTCAGAACCAACAAACATCAAGCCAAGAAGCATAACAAGCGTGAAGGATAATCAACAGAAATATAAAAGGATACCTGAGTTGATCATCCCAATCTTCTGATTCCATCGACAACAACCACAAAGCATCACCGGTAAGCTTCAATCTCTATTTATCTCGGTCATCACTCATATTTTGTTGTTCCCCTATTGATTGAATAAACTTCTGGAACCCTAAGATTTCGTAACTCCCACATAAGCCAAATATGCATTAGATCCTACTTTTTTTCTTTCTATTTTAAACAAATTAAGGTAAGAAAACGAGATGAGCTTACCGAGTATGAGGTAGTTGTAGCAAAAAAGTCCCAAATAGATTCAAGTTTGACCATGAAACACGAAACCCCGAACCAAATGTATGATTTTTGAGCTAAGAACGAAAATGGAGACTGATTGTTGAAGCTGTACCGTGAGATTAGAAATTCCCATCGATTGTTAGGTAGAGAATCGTGAGACAGAGAGAGGATGAAGCGAGAGAGAAGGCAGAAGCGTGAAGCAGGAGGCGCGGGTAGATTTAGGGTTTCCTTAGAACCCCAATTTTTTCATGTTTGAAGCAGCTGGGTCTGGATCCGGGTTAACCCGGCCTGACCCAATATTCTTTTTATTTTATTTTATTTTTCTTTTCTTTGTATGCAAAATTTTCTTTGGGCCCTTACACACCATACACCTTGACCTGAATTCACACCCCCTAGTGGCCCATTCTAATTATTTCTTAAGTTGTCCATATTTTTAGGTTTCATTTAAAAAATGAAAACATTCAATTTATTTTCTTCAAAGAAAAACATAATAAAGTGTTAATTTTGTTTTAAATTTAGTTCTAATTTTTTTTAAGGAAATTTTGTAGATAATTTTACTAATTAATTTTCGTACTTAGTTCTAATTTGTTTATTTAGTTTCTTAATAACAAAAAAAAACCTAAAAGACAAAATATATACAAACAATTTAATTTCATTAAATCAATTATTTTATTCTCTTTAATAGAATAGATTTTTAATTCTCTTTCCAAACTTTTTTCAAACAAATGCTACGAATTTTATTTCCTTATTTTAATTTGTTAATTAATTTTACTTCATAAATTTGTTGTAATTTTAATTATTTGTTTGATTCAATTTGATTGTATTGATTGTCTATTTTGACTTTAAATCGCATTGATCCATCCCCATTTATAAAATTGTACCCCCATCCCCGAAGCTCTGTAATAGCATAGAATTTCAAGTTCTGCATTTTATTGTTTACTTATTACTGTATAGTAATTAGGCGTGCATGACAAGATTTAAAATCAATCGCTAGATAACCTAATTTCAACAAAAAAATAACTTGAATCAAACACACTTTTTTCACACGCGCACCTCTAGGGTAACCTCGCTTGTTGCCTCGGAAACACAGTCATGTCCCTCAAATATGGGACGCTTTAGCAAATGACCCTTCGATAAAAAAGATCGTAGTCGCTCAATGACCCTCGACGTTGCCTTCGGTAAAACGATCTAGTCCTTTACGAAAATTGCTAAAGCGTCTCATAAGTTGCTTTCGATGATTGAACGATTGACCCGCGCCTGTCCCTTAACATCCAACGACGGGGTTTCTTACCAAATCAATGGTAAGATAACAACATCTAAAGGAAGAAGAAAAGAACATTTAATACCTTTCGAGTAGGTAGATTCGTTCCTAATTACTCGCTTGCTCACGACAAAAACATTTCACACCTACACTTTCATCTCAAAACATTTTCAAAAGACAAAAACATTTTGTATACATTCTTATAGAGACGAGAACCATTGCAAAACATATTTTCACAACACTTTCTGAAACACAATCCACAAACACAACTTTGAACTACTTTTCGAAACAAAACTTTGTACGCGTTCTTATAGAAACGGGAACCATTACAAAGAGATTTTTTCAAAACACTTTCAAAGCCCACACCACAAGCATACTGTAAAATAAAAGCAAGTGATCTAAACAAGTAACTAAGAGCCCATGGAAAACCATGGATGAAAAGGGTGCTAATACCTTCCCTTTTCATAATCTACCCCCCGAACTCAAGAAAACATCTCGAAAGGTCTTTCCTGTGCTTTTTTACCTTTCCTGTTGGATAAAAGAAAAGTCTGTGGTGACTCTTGCTATCCGCACAAATGCGATCAAAACGCAAAACACCAAGTCTGTTCTCCCACCGAACCATAGTATGAATCTAAACAACACTATAATCACCGCCTTGTGCGAACAGTTCAAGATCCAACATCATAATTCTCCCCCTTATCAGCCAAAGACGAATGGCGCTGTAGAAGCTGCTAACAAAAACATTAAGATGATCATACAGAAAATGACAGTCACATACAAAGACTGGCATGAGATGCTACCGTTCTCTCTCCACAGGTACCGTACCAGAGCTCGCACATCAACTGGGACAACACCCTATTCTATGGTATACGGCATGGAGGATGTCTTACCTATCGAGGTCCAGATCCCCTCTCTGAGGAACATGAAGGATGCTGGCTTGGACGAAGAAGATTGGATCCTGACTTGACTTGACCAATTGAACTTTATTGATGAGAAGAGGCTTACAGCTATCTGTCATGGTCAGATGTACCAAAAACGCATGATCAAAGCTTTTAACAAAAAGGTCAAACGTTAGGTATATTGAGTCAGTGACTTGGTAATCAAGCGTATCATTTTGCCACAAGGTGATCCCAGGGGCAAATGGACTCCTACATATGAAGGACCGTTTGTAATCAAAAGCATATTCTCTGGTGGGGAAATGATCTTGACCACTATGGATGGCGACGACCTTCCTCACCCTGTCAATACAGACATAGTTAAAAGATACTATGCATGAACAAGGACCCTCTAGGTCGACTGACCTAGGCAAAAATTAGGGCATCCCAGCGGACCAAAAGGTTCGGGAAAAAATTAGGGATAAAATACAAAAAAATCTGTACACCCGGCAAGCCGAAAACCCGAAAGGGCAGTTTGGGAAAAAAAGGGTATCCCGGTGGATCGAAAACCCGAAAGGGAGGTCCAGGCAAAAGCTAGGGATTTAAAGCGTATGACTATGTCCCGTTGGATCATCTCGCAGACAATCTTCAACATCGACCAATCAACTCAAATGGTTCAAACCAATCCAATCAACTTCGCCAAAGGCGACAAGTGGACAAGACATTCAGAGACATGAAGACTATAGAAGAATGGGAACCCCATGGGATTATTGCACATAGCTATCTTTTCTTTGTATCAATTTTCATTTTTTTTTACGATGACATTCTCTTACTAGAATGTTCGTCTCATTGTACAAAAAATACTTATTTAAGTTAATACAAAAATATCCCATTTGGAAGTGCAAAACCATTTGTTTTTTCCTTGTTTTTGTGTTTTGTTTACAAAAACGTCCATTGATTTATTTTTGAACATATGCATTTGAACGTGATTACTGTTACAAATAAACAGAAAACAGAAAGACAATTACTAATGACTTTAAGAAATAGGATAATATCTATAAGCCATTCCATAAGATCCCCGTAGGTACCTTCTCTAGCAGGAACGAAAGAAAATACATCCTACTACAGAATCATTGACATATCCCCAGTATGAAGCCTGTTGGTATCGAGCGCTCTCATACCCCTGACAGAGAAAAACTTCCAACTACCACTCCAGAGGTTCCCCAGTAAGTTGCCCAAATTCTCATGTCTCCCCAACAGGATTTCACAAAGTCTACAAGCAATTTTTGACGTTCCCCTTCTACAACAGAGTTTACTTCTCTAATGATTGGAAACTCACATATCAGTGCTTCAAGAGGGATTTATTTTCCCCCGCTTCCAGCAACACTACGGCACAAAAAATCTTTAATTCCATACATTTTCATCCATACGCCATAGCATTGACAACACAAGTACATACAATGCAATCTCATTTATTTTGAGAAACAACATCACACCCTGCATTGCATACATCATAACATTACATACAATTAACCCTTCACCTTTTACAGGAAAGAGTCAGTCGACAGGAAATTATCATCAACAAAGTTCTAACAGACAAATATTTTCAACAAGAAAAGACTGGCCGACCATCTAAAAAAATATTTCTTCCAGATTCTTACTAGCTCAGATAAATCTCTCAACGGTTTATTCTGATTTGTATCCAGATTCTTACTGGTTCAGATAAATCTCTCAACGGTTTATTCTAATTTGTATCCAGATTCTTACTGGTTCAGATAAATCTCTCAACGGTTTATTCTGATTCGTATCCAGATTCTTACTGGTTCAGATAAATCTCTCAACAGTTTATTCTGATTCGTTTCTAGATTTTCACTGGTTCAGATAAATCTCTCAACGGTTTATTCTGATTCATTTCCAGATTTTCACTGGTTCAGATAAATCTCTCAACAGTTTATTCTGATTCGTTTCCAGATTCTTATCGGTTCAGATAAATCTCTCAACGGTTTATTCTGATTCGTTTCCAGATTTTCACTGGTTCAGATAAATCTCTCAACGGTTTATTCTGATTCATTTCCAGAATTTCACTGCTTCAGATAAATCTCCTAATGATTTATTCTGATTCGTATCCAAATTCTTACTGGTTCAGATAAATATCTCAACAGTTTATTCTGATTCATTTCCATATTCTTACTGGTTCAGATAAATCTCTCAATGGTTTATTCTGATTCATTTCCAGATTCTTACTGGTTCAGATAAATCTCTCAACGGTTTATTTTGATTCGTTTCCAGATTCTTACTGGTTCAGATAAATCTCTCAACGATTTATTCTAATTCGTTTCCAGATTCTTACTGGTTCAGATGAATCTCTCAACGGTTTATTCTGATTCGTTTCCAGATTCGTACTGGTTTAGATAAATCTCTCAACGGTTTATTCTGATTCATTTCTAGATTCTTACTGTTTCGGATAAATCTCTCAATGGTTTATTCTGATTCATTTTCTGTTAAAAAATCAAGTTCAAACTTTCTGTCAACAATTATCTTTGGATGGCATCTACAAGCTTATCTCCGATAACTCCCCATCATTTCTCCTAATGGCATCTTTAAGCCCTTTCCCTACACAATCAACCAACGCATTATCAAGTTCAAATTTCTGGGCACTCTAGTGTTCAATCATCTTCCACTTTCAAGCCACGAACGACAAACATGTCAATCTTACTTTTCAAGTTTAAGAAGATTGAACAGGGGAAGCTGTTGTACCCCAAAATTTGCCCTCCCATTTTTCACTCAAGATGCTATCCATGGGATTCTTAAATACTCAATTTGGCTCAAAAAGTTGATCAAGCAGATTCTCTTCCTAGGAAACCAGTCAGCAATTAGGGTTTTGTACTTCTCAAAGGTTTGCCCAATCCATGACCCATATAACTGCAAAGGCATTTGTGTGATTTTCTTAACTATAATCTTCTGAGGATTGATGTTACTTTTGAGGGCATATTCTGTTTAAATAAGGTGAAAAGTCTAAAGCTATCATTTTAAGCAATCATGATTGAGGGTTCAATTAATCATTTGGGTTTGAGCTTTTAAACATTTATTTTGTTTAAGAGTGCAAAATACATGATTTATCCTATCATATTATGTTTACTTGAAATGTAAGTTATCAAGCCAAGAGGTTTTATTCCAAACATTCAAACAAGAATTTCAAAATTAAACTAAAACTCAAAGTTTTGTACAACAAAATAGTCATTATTACTCAAGCTTTGTGTTCATTACAGTTTTGTGGGACATTCACAAATGATTACAAATGATTACAAGTAAAATACAAAGTTTAAATCTACAAGGGAAAGTTTGCTTCTTCTTCAAGACTCTTTGCTTCATCCTCAAGAAATTCCCCATTGCTAGCCATTGTCTTGCTTGCTATTTGTTTGTACATGTGACAAAAGAAAGGGGAATATTAGCAAAAATCACCATTGAAAAGTCCAAGCAAAAATCTGATTTTCATCATTAGGGTTTGATTTTAGGAATCAAAATTTTGTTTGTCCATTTTTCCTATTTATGAAAATCTCAAAACCTAGGTTTTGGTTCACAAAAAAGGGGAAAAAGAAATAAATATACAAATTGGACAGGCAAGGAAGCAAGTTTAAACAGCAACAAAAGCAACAGGCTGCAAACAGCAGCAGTCAAATGCACAAGTCAAACAATACCAACAACAAAACTGCATCACAAAAAGGACAATGCTTTGCAAAGCAATTACAGCAGGACAAGATGCAAGGCAACATGCTGCAAATAGCAGAAAACAAGCAGGCTGTCCAAATCAGAAATCAAAGGCAGCAACACAAAGCTACAACAGAACAAAACAAATAATATGCAAGCAACAAGCCAAAAGCATCAAATGCTGTAATATAAGTCAATATCATCACTTTCCTAAGAAAATAAGCAAACCCTTCAGAAAATGCATCAAAAGCAAAAATGATTTATCTCTCAAAGAGAGGAAAGAGGAAAGATATCACCTAGCCAGCAAATGCCAAGACAAACAGGTTGTTATAAGAAACAGTCCAAGAAGACCCGCTCAAAAAGCCTCCCTATGCTGCCCATAGCAGTCCCAAAATCTATCCAAGTTCTGCACAAAAGCATGCCAACATAAACCATAGCAACTAGTCTGCAATACAGTACAAAAAATGCCCAGACTTGCACCAAAATGGAAACAGTCCAAGCTGCACTCAAAAGCCAAAAACTAGAAAAGCCAAAACTGTTAAAATTTAAAGTTTTTTCCCTACTATTTTTTCACCCTAATCACATAACAAGGATTTACTATTTTATAAAGGAGAAGAACCATCAGATATCAGGAGAGAGATACAAAACTAGCAAAAGAAAAAACTACTAAAAACTCAGAATCAAATTTGTCAACAAACATCCTTTGTCTCAAACCAATTAAAACATCATAAAACCATCACCAAACCTACATAACATTACAATATCCATCAAAATAACCATTAAACCATCACTAAAAACCAGTATCCATCAAAAACAGCCCTCCAACCATCATCAAAAACTAGCAAACAACAAAAACATAGAACAAAAGTCCACCATCCAACCATCATCAAAAACCAGCAAACAACAAAAACATAGAACAAAAGTCCACCATCCAACCATCATAAAAAACCAACAAATAACAAAAAACATAGGACCAAAGTCCACCATCCAACCATCACCAAAAACCAACAAATAACAAAAAACATAGAACCAAAGTCCACCATCCAACCATCATCAAAAAACCAGCAAATAACAAAAAACATAGAACCAAAGTCCACCATCCAAACCTTGTCATCAAACGTCATCATTCAAAACCTAGCAAATCAGTAGCAAACAAACAGACACAAAAACCCTAATCTAATAACCAGGATAACACAAGCTCAAAAGAAGAAAGAAGTCACTCACAAATACGGAGTCAGAGCCATCTTACCGAAAAAAACGTTAGGAGGTTAGTAAGGTTACAGATCCGGACCTCACCAATGATCTCTTGCTTCTCTTTCCTTACTCTCATTGAATATACTGTTGCATGCATTATTACCTTCGCCGGCCTCACCGAACAGAGAGTTAGGGTTTTCATTTCCCCCTTTCTAGATTTAGGGCCATCCAATGAGAATCTACAGAAATTAGTCATAAATTAGTAACCAACAGAAAGAGACGATCAGAAAAATGTAAGAAAAATAGGGTTTTGAGACATGCCGCCGCCGTCACCGTCGTAAGGCGATTTCCGATGCAGCCAAAGGGTCTTCTCCGGTGAAGACTCATTGTAAGAGAGAAGAGAGAGAGCAGAGCGTCTAAGAGAGAGAAAAAAAATGAAATATGAATGCTGTGTTCTAAGACACATAGTTTTTGTTCCATTGATAATAATGCCCGATCCAGTCTGGTGGTGACACTTGTCACCACCCCTTCAATAACTCTGGATAAATCATCCCATGCGTTCCCCCCCCCCTCTTTTAATTTTTTCTTGCATTTTAACCAATAAAAATCCAAATAAAAAATATATACATAGAATTTAATTTTTTTTTAAATCAACTATTTTATTTTTTAGAATAAAATTTCCTTTTTCTTTCAAAACCTCACAAAATAAACACCAAAATATTATTTTTATTTGTTTTACTTTGTATTGTTTTAATTTAATTGTTTGTTCATTTTCAATTTGATTTGGTTGTATTGATTTCCTATTTAAATTTTTTATCGCATTTTTGATTCGAATCATCCCCATTTTTTAAATTTGTACCCCCATTCCTGAAAGCTCTGTAATAGCGTAGAATTTTAATTTCTGCAATTTACTGTTTTCCTTTAACTGTATAATAATTAGGCGTGCATGGCAAGATTCAAAATCAACCGTTAGATAACCTAATCTCAAAAACAAAATTAACTTGAATAAAAAACACTTTTCACACGTGCACCTCTAGGGTAACCTCGCTCGTTGCCTCGGAAATACAATCATGTCCCTCGAGTATAGAATGTTTTAGCAATGACCCTTCGATAAAAAATATCGTAGTCCCTCGATGACCCTCAACGTTGCCTTCGATAAAACGATCTCGTCCCTTACAAAAATTGCTAAGGTGTCACATAAGTTGCTTTCAATGACTGAAAAATTGACCTGCGCCTGTCCCTTTACATCCAACGATGGGGCTTCTTACCAAACCAATGGTAAGATAACGACATCTAAGGGAGGAATAAAAGAACCTTGAGAACTTTCGAGTAGATAGATTCGTTCCTAGTTACTCGCTTGCTCACGACAAAAACATTTTTCACCAACATCTTCATCTCAAAACATTTTCAAAAGACAAAACTTTTTGTATACATTCTTATAGAGACTAGAACCATTGCAAAACATCTTTTCAAAACACTTTCTAAAACACAATCCACAAACACATCTTTGAACCATCTTTGGAAACAAAACTTTGTACGCGTTCTTATAGAAACGAGAACCATTACCAAGAGATTTTTCAAAACACTTTCAAAGCCCACATCACAAGCACACCGTCAAAACAAAAAGCAAGTGATCTGAACGAGTAACTAAGAGCCCATGGAAAACCATGGATGAAAAGGGTGCTAATACCTTCCCTTTTCATAATCTACCCCCCGAACCCGAGAAATAATCTCGAAAGGTCTTTCCTGTGCTTTTTTACCTTTCCTTTTGGATAAAAGAAAAGTCGGTGGCGACTCTTGCTATCCGAACAAATGCGATTGAAATGCAAAACACCAAGTCGGTTATCCCACTGTATCACACCCTAAAATCGGCTGGGAATTGAAAACCTCCAAGCTTAACCATTAAATCTTTTATCATTCCAACTAGTTTTATGGTTGATTTATCTGCAAGTTGTAACACCATTGTTGTAGGCTTCATATCAAGATTACTAATCTTTTTGAGGATGGAGATCGGAAGAAAATTTATGCTTGAACCAAGATCAATCAAAGCTTTATCAAATTTGATATTTTCAATAGTGACTGGTAATATAACACTTCCAGGATCAACTTTGTTTTCTTCCTCCTTTTTCTCATTTTTTTTCTTTTTGATTTTCCACTACAACTATTTTATTTTTCACTCTCCCCAACTTTTGTTTCAACCACTTCTCCAATATTTGTTGTAACAGAATTGCATGTTTCTTTTGGATTAGTTTGAGTGGTGGCAGTGAATGTTCCCGTTTGTTGCTCACTTAACTACTTTGCAATTTGTCCAACTTGTGTTTCCAAATTCTTGATTAAAGCATTTGTATTCTTCTGATTCTCCATGGACAACTTCATAAATTGATTCAAGGTTTCTTCTATTTTTGAAAGCTTGTCTGGCTAAGTGTAACTTTGGTACTGATTCTGCCTGTTTTGAACATGGCCATAGCTTGCGTTGTTGTTGCATGGATAACCTTGACTGCTTTGATACGGAATATGCCTTTGTTGTTGATTTCCCATATAATTGACTTATTCATTAGGTGGAGAAAATCCAGTTTGATGGTCACCTTTGCATGACTCAGAAAAAGCTACTTGTTTTGATGTGCTTGCTAAACTGTGCATTTCTTTGAGTTGTTGTGGAAGTTTGGATAATTATTTTGATTCTTTGACCGTTTGAGTGAGAAGTTTATTTTTTGCTAGTACTGCTTCGTTTGTGCCCAATTCCAAAATTCCAAGTGTCTTTTTTGTGGTTCCTAGGTTATATTAGACTTGATGATCGGTGCGATCCATCCGGTTGATAATTGAAATTGCTTCTTCTACGCTTTTGGATAATAACGAACCACAAGCTGTTGCATCAAGTAAGAGTTTGGCTGAGGCTACAATCCATTACGAAAAATATGAATCTGGGTGAGATTATAGAAACCATGATTTAGACATGTGTAACATTCCCATAATCGTTTCTTTCCACATAATCATTTCATGGATGGAAAATTAACAATTGCAGCATTTACTCAAAGTGCAACAAAAACTTTGTGTGAATCATGGGAACATTTCTGTTGCACTTTGAGTAAAGATTGCTGTAACACGGTGGGAGAACTGACTTGGGTGTTTTTCATTTGATCACAATTATTGCAGATAGCAAGAGTCGCCACCTACTTTTCTTTTATCCAATAAGGAAAGGGTGAGAAGAACAGGAAAGACCTTTTGAGATATTTTCTTGAGTTCGGGGGGTAGGTTATGAAAAGGGAAGGTATTAACACCGTTTTCATCCGTAGTTATCTAAGGGCTCTTAGCTGCTTGCTAGATCACTTGCTTTTGTTTTAAAATGTGCTTGTGGTGTGGGTTTTGAAAGTATTTTGAAAGCGTGTTTGTAATGGTTCTCTTTTCTGTAAGAACACGTACACAGTGTTGGTTTTGAAAATAGTTCAAAGAGGTGTTTGTGGAATGTGTTTTTGAAAGTGATTTTGAAAAGTGTCTTTGTAATGATTCTCATCTCTATAAGAATGCGTACAAAGATCTTTGTCTTTTGAAAATGTTTCAAATGAAAGTGTTGGTGTATAAAATGTTTTTGTTATGAGCAAGCGAGCAACTAGGAGCATCCTACCTACTCAAAAGGTCTAACGTTATTTTCCTCCTCCTAGAGATGTTTCTATCTTACCATTGATTTGGTAAGAATCCCCATCATTGGATGTGAAGGGACGGGCGTGGGACATTTGTATAGTCATAGAAGGCAACCTATGAGACGTCTTAGAAATGTCATTTAGGGACTAGATCATTTACCGAAAGCAACATCGAGGGTCATCGGGGGACTATGATATTTTATCGAGGGTCTTTGCTAAATGGCCCATATTCGAGGGACATGACTATTTTATCGAGGCAACAAGTGAGATTACCCTATAGGTGCATGTATGAATAGTGTGTTTGATTTGCATGCATTTTCTCTTTGATTTTTGGGTTGTCTACTTGTTGGTTTTATCTTGCCATACATCCTAATTACTAACATTTGTACAAAAGAAATAAAAATGCAGAAAATAAATCCTACACTATTACAACCATATTGAATAGTAAGAAAATGTAAAGACAAAACAAAATAAAAGGAGAAAAAAATTTCGATCCAGGCAGAAACTACCTTCGATTATGTCCTTCCTGGCTTCCTTCGATTTGGCCTGGAAGTAGTAAGGACATGTCTTTCGATTTCACCCCTTTCCTGTTTCTTCCAAATGGGACCTGGAAGTCAGTGTGGTCGTCCTTCTGGCTTCTTCTTTCGATTGAGCTTAGAAATTAGCGTGAGAGGCAGCCTTTGATTCCTCCTTCTGGCTGCTGCTTTCGACTGGGCCAGGGAATCAGTGTGAACATCTTTTGTTTCTCCCTTCTTGCTCATTCGTTTGGACAATGAAGCAACAAGAGGGGTGAAGCCTGAGGCTTCATTTCACCCAAAAAATCCTTCTTTTGTTTGGGACCTATACTGGTTAGTTCTACCATATATTTGACAAGAAAACATACAAAAAGGGCATAAACGAAAAGTAAACAAATGTCATGTACATGCTTGAAATGAAAGGAATGACTATTCACATGTTATGCTAGAAACAAAAGGTTCAAGGTTAAGAGAAACTTACCTTGCTTGAGGCTGGAACGTGTATGTTGGACCTTGAGTAGTTTCCCTTAGTGTCTCTAGATTCGAAGGAAAGAAATAGCGGTAATGTTGCTAGTATTGGATTCAAAGGAAGGAACCAAGTGTTGAGTTGGTGTTTCACTGGGTTTTGGATTCGAAGGGAAGAAATAAGTGTATTTTTTCGTTTGACTCCGGGTTTGAATATGCGTTAAAGTGTTTGAGAGTGTTTGATAATTTGAGAGTTTGATGATTTTTTCTTCACTCCTCCAAGTCTCTAGATGTGTTGTCCAGCCCCTTATACATGTTATGGAGCTTCTTATTTATAGGTGAATGCTGGCTGAGGTTTAGGAGGGAAAACAAAACAATTTGAACAAAATGGGCAAGCTGTTTTTATAGCTTTCGAGGGGCAGTATTCGTATACCATTTTGGTGCAACAATGGGGCAGTGTTTCAGGACTGCTGTGCAGCATTTTTGGAGCGTTATGACCAGTGTATCAGGCATGAACTTAGCAGCAAGCATCTTTTGAATATTTCATCTTTCGTTTTTACTTCATAGGTCCAACCTTCGACCAGATTCTCCTTTAAACAACATTATTTGATTTTCACTCAACAAGTGTCTTTTGACTGGGCTCTCAAACCTTACCTTCAAATAGGACACCCAAACATGTCTTTTGAATGGGTCATGTAGGTATCTTTGAAAGGGCCAAATGTGTCCTTCAAATGGACTATGTGTCTGTCCTTCGACGGGATCAAATGCAACTCTTCGAATGGGCTAGTAAGGTATATCCTTCGAAAGGGACCCCTATGTATGCCCTTCAAATCCACCAATACATGTCCTTTGAAGGGGGCACCAACCATGTGTGGTGGAGGTTTTCAAGGGTGTGATTGAAGAAAAATATTTCAAAGGGAAATGTTTTCCAGTCGAAGCTAGTGTAAACATAGCCAATGCCCTGTCGAAGCCTGGATGCAGGAGGTCACTACTTTGTGACTCCAAGCAAGAATACAAGAGGCCATTGCTCAAATGAAGGTTTGCATGAAGAGTAAATGCCCTGTCGAAGCCTGCATGCAGGAGGTCATTTCTTTGTGACTCAAGGCAAACATGTAAGGGGCCAAAGGTGCAAACTAAGCTTGCGTGCAATAGGCTTTTCCTCTTTGAATCGAAGGAGGCTATGGCTCAATCGGAGGCTGCATGCAGCCAGCCATCACTTTGTGAATCAAAGAAAGCATGGAGGGAATTATTTGTCTAATCAACATAGGCATGCAAGCACCAAATGTCCAATCGAAACAGGTATATAGGCAACCATTACATTATGAACCATGTGAAGCCAATGGTACAGTTGAAGCTTATATGCAGGAAGCTCCTGCTTTGTGAATCAAAGCCAGCGTGTCAGAGGTCAGTGCTCAATCAAAGGATTCAAGCTAAGCTTGCATTGAAAGAGTCCAGAAGTCTAATCGAAGGATGTGAACCGAAGGAAACTTTTTTTCTTTAGTTTTGTCAAAAAAAATTATTTTTATCTGTTTTCCCTTTTTTTAACAGTTTCCTCTTTAACTTGATGTTGAAAAATCCAATTGTACTTGTGTAAGCTTGAATTTTGAGAATCTTTGTGAGAAATGCTTTGAGACATGAGAGGGAAAATTTTGGGGTACAACAACTGCCCCTGTTCAATCTTCTTAAACCTGAAGATTTGGATTGGCGAGTCTGCCATTCGTGACTTGAAGGTGGAAGATGATTGAACACTAGAGTGCCCAGAAATTTGCACTCGATGATGTGGTGGTTGATTGTGTAGGGAATGGGCTTAAAGATGCCATTTGGAGATGCCATCCAAAAGTGATTGTTGACAAAAATTGGAAGAAGTATCAGAATAAATCTCTGGTCGATTTATACTGAAACAATAGATGTAGTGGGATGAGTATCATAATAATATCTTTAAATGGATTGTATCTGACTCGTATCTAAAAGATGTACTGAATGACCGTCAGAATGACATCCGTATCTGGATCGTATCTTGATTGTATTTGAGAAATATGCTGAATGAGTGTCAGAATGACATCCGTATCTAGATCGTATCTGGACTGTATTTGGAAGGGAATCTGGAGTAAGTATTAGAATGTTAACCGTATCTAGATCGCATCTGAACTGTTTCTAGAAAAGGGTTTGGAGTAAGTATCAGAATGACATTCGTATATGGATCACATCTGAACTATTTCTAGAAGAGGATCTGGAATAAGTATCAGAATGTCAGCCGTATCTGGATCGCATCTGAACTATTTCTAGAAGAGAATCTGGAATAAGTATCGGAATGTCAGCCATATCTGGATCGCATATGAAATGTTTCTAGAAGAGAATCTGGAATAAGTATCAGAATGTCAGCCATATCTGGATCACATCTGAACTGTTTCTAGAAGAGAATCTAGAATAAGTATCAGAATGTTAGACGTATCTGGATCACATCTGAATTGTTTCTAGAAGAGAATTTGGAATAAGTATCAGAATGTCAGCCGTATCTGGATTGCATCTGAACTGTTTCTAGAAGAGAATCTGGAATAAGTATCAGAATGTCAGCCATATCTGGATCGCATCTGAACTGTTTCTAGAAGAGAATCTGGAATAAGTATCAGAATGTCAGCCATATCTGGATCACATCTAAATTGTTTCTAGAAGAGAATTCAGAATAAGTATCAGAATGTCAGCTATATCTGGATCGCATCTGAACTGTTTCTAGAAGAGAATATGGAATAAGTATCAGAATGTCAGCCGTATTTGGATCGCATCTGAACTGTTTCTAGAAGAGAATATGGAATAAGTATCAGAATGTCAGCCATATCTAGATCGCATCTGAACTATTTCTAGAAGAGTGTGTGAGAAGGAGCCCGTGTGGGATTACTTCAGCTGGTTGTGTAGATAATTGTCCTGGCTTGTTTCAGGAATTAATCTACAAACAGTCACTCACAGATAGTTTTCCTATTTGGTTTCAAGTGTTAATCTGGAACTTGTTTTTGTTGGTCGTTGAGATAGTTGTCCCATCTGGTTTCAGGTATTAATCTCTGACCTGAGAAAGAAAGATAGTTTTCCTGGCTTGTTACATGTATTAATCTTCAATCTCTTCATGTAGATAGTTTTCCTGGCTTGATACAGGTATTAATCTACAATCAGTTGTCCACAAATAGTATTCCTAGTTTGTTACATGTGTTAATCTGGAACTTGTTTTTGTTGGTCGTTAAGATAGTTGTCCTGTCTGGTTTCAGGTATTAATCTCTGACCTTTTGAGAATGGTTGTGGTATTTGCCAAAAATGACTTTTGTTGATTGACTTTTCCCTGCAAAGAAGAGGCTCAGTTGCATGCAGATGTATGCATGGCTTGATGATGTTCTCAAAATAAATGAGATTATGCTGTATGCGTTTATCATGTATGTAATATGATGCATGAAATACGAAATGTTGTTGGAATGTATTTTTGTCTTGGAAAATAAATCCTTGACAAATGTTGGGGAGTTTTGGGAAGTTGATTCCTGGACTGCTGTTGGGGATGAAGAGTATGCCCATCTTCAAACCTTGCTTAGAATGTTTCCACTGGGGATTCCTGTTTTTGTTGTTTGAGGAGAACCCCGGTGGGGGATGTTGACTTTTCTTAAGGAAAACCCTATGGAGAGTGTTGATTCCTGCTTGGGGGAAAAGAGTTTAGGAGTCTTAGTTGTCCGTTGCTCTACTGGGGAGCTATCTCTTAATGGAAGAGAAAGGAAGTTAACAACTTGTTAGGGATAAAGAAGTTAACTGTTATCTGGTTTAGCTTCCAGGATTTGCAGAAACTCACCGGGGATTATAGAAAAATATACTGGGGAAGAGGGGTTGTGGTCCCTTGATTTGTAGTAGTCAGAGAGGAAAACTCAAGCTGGGGAATCAATAGTTTGTTGGGGAAATAAACCTTTTTGCCAATCTGCTGGAGGGGTGTTTTTCTTTTGGCAGAACTCCTCGAGGATTATTGAAATCAACTCATCTGGGAAGAAGGTTTTCCAGAGACTGAAACTCTGGCTGGGAATTTCCTAGATCCAACTTTGTGGGGACTTGACTGGGGGTCATCCTATGAAAAGGACTTTGTGGGAATTTGTCACTGCCCCAAGTAGCAAGTGTTTGTAGTATTGCCAGGAAATGTTTGTCTAACCGTACGTAACCCTTTTTTGGAATTCACGTTCAATGCTCCAAGTGATTCAGATACAGACCTGCCCCTGGTTATTCAGCATTTCTTGAGATATTTCTTAGAATCTTGCCTTGACTTCCCCATATGTGTTGGACAGTGACATGTCATGCCCCCTTGCTTATAAGAGATTTGTCATTGGAAGTGTCATCCTATTTGAAGTGGTTCTGTTCACTGAGAGAATTTTTGTTCACTGGATATTCGTCGTGTGAATTTCTCCGCTGTCAAACAATTAGCCATATGCAAACAACGATATTCAAATAATGCAAAGTTTATGCTTGTCTTGAAGTTTTGAGAATGCAGTTTTAGCAAGTAAATAATTTTGTAGGAATATGAATTCAACTCAGAATTTGGAGTAAAGCCTTACAGGAGTCAGGATACCTTTTGTAACAGTATGCTTTCGAACTAACCCATGCTTCAATTAGGACTTTGAAAGGTTATATCGTGGTCTGGTTCATGGTTTAAGAAACAAAGTATAAGGCTCAAAGTGTATTTGTACCCTCCCGTTCTTCGTGATGTTCTCCAGTCCTAAGCTCAGTCAATTGTGCGTTTGAAGTCCTATTGAATCTGGAATGATGGTTCAGATATTTGGAAGTTGAGAAGGAATTCATTTTTGCAACACTTTTCTTGTTTGTTGAGGATCTGTAGCATCCACTTTTTTTTATTTACTATCCCTGATTTTTTCCTGACTGTTCTTGTTTTGAGATTACAGTCAGCGGGATGCCCCGATTTTTCTTAAGTCTCCTTCGTAAGTTTTGACTTAGTGGGCTTTCCTTGTGAGAGATAATGACTGCCTATTTGGTAGGGAACCATCACCATCTTTTGGTTCCAGAGGAAAGTTTTTTGATGTCGTCCGTTGTGTACGAAGTGAAAGTTTGCGATTGAACGCGCATTTGAATTAACTGAGAGACTACCCTGCCCTAGGTTTTGATTAAAGGTTTCGATTTGTGTAAAAAAGGAAACTCCTACTTCTTTGCCTCAAAGGGGTTGACTAGGGATTATCCTCTTTATAACTCCAGTGTTTAGGAATTTAAAGAACGCCTGTATATCGTCAGCAAGGTCTATCCAAAAGTATATTGTATGGGATTATGGCATTGTTTTCGTCATCCTCCCTCTAAAGGCTTGCAACTTTAAAACAAAAGTTGAATATTATAAAGGGATTAAAAAGCATGGTTTAAATATAATGAAAATGAATGGATTAATTCAAGAAAAACATATGCAATGCATTAATGAAACAAATTTTGACATTAATAGATAAGTGTTTGAACAACAAAAGAGATTACAATTGAAAATTCAAAATGAAAAGGACGCTCTCAATGATTTGGCATATGAGCAGTGATCACGTTGGGAGTAGCAGGTG
Organism: Vicia faba; assembly: GCA_948472305.1. Classification (NCBI taxonomy): domain Eukaryota; kingdom Viridiplantae; phylum Streptophyta; class Magnoliopsida; order Fabales; family Fabaceae; genus Vicia; species Vicia faba. Next base: position 35,187 of record CATIWC010000897.1, on the reverse strand, counting down.
GATCAAATTCAATCTCCTTGGCCTCAATCATGTCTTGAATCTTTTTCTTCAGAGCCCAACAACTATTTGTGTCGTGTCCAGGACTATCAGAATGGTATGCACACCTTTCATTAGGATGATAAGTAGGGGCAAAAGTATTGGGATTCCGGAGAGGAGCCTTTAACGTAATCAACTCTGCCTTCAACATGTGTTGTAATGCTTGGGCCAATGGAATGTTGATCTTGGTGAATTGTCTTTTAGGCGCGACCTCCTTACGCTGATTCCCCTGTTGACATTGTGGCACCGATGCAGGATTAGAGATCAGAGCTGCCCCCACATATTGGTCGTGGTTGCTCTTGTTATGACTGTACACAACATTAGACTCTTTCTTCCCATTGTATGGCTTTTCTGACTATCAGAGGATGTAGCTCCTTGGATCTTTTCTCTTTTGATGCCAGCTTCGACTCTTTCTCCAGTCAGTATTAGCTTGGTGAACCCGGCCGAGGAGCTTCCGATTAGGTGATTGAAGAAACGTACCTTCAAAGTTCCCATAAAGATGTAAATCAGCTCCCTGTCAATTAAGGGTGGTTGCACCCTGCTAGACAAGTCTCTCCACTTTTGGGCGTATTCCTTGAAGCCCTCGTTGGAACGCATGGTTATATTCTGCAACTGCACACGAGTTGGTGCAAGATCAGTCTTATATTGGTACTACTTGTAGAAAGCAGCAGCTAGATCTTCCCAAGTGTGAATGTGGGAAATCTCCAATTGATAAAACCACTCAAGTTGCGTCCCAGCTAAGCTCTCTCGGATGAAATGGACCCAGAGCTTCTGATCAATTGTGTCTGGTTGAATCTTGCGGACATAAGATCTCAGATGCATCTTAGGACAAGAGACCCCATCATACGTGGCAAAGGTAGGGATTTTGAAATTTGGTGGGATGACCACTCCAGAAACCAAACCCATTTCTTCAAAGTCCAGATCGGGTACTCTCTGGATCTCCATGGCATTGAGACGATCCTCCAATTGTTTGTATTTATCGTCTACAGGAGGATACTTCTCTTTAGCATAGTCAGCCTCTTCTTTGTTAGACTCCAGACTGTGATCCACTTCTTTTGTCTGATTATCCCCCTCAGTTGACGGAGTTGCGAATCCTAGAGCTTGCTCTATTGGTTTTTTGAACCTCCTTCCCAAATTCAGGATGCCCACTGACTTCTTTTTCTTCTTGTCTTTGAGAAGAAGAGTCTTCAGGTCCTCTTGCCCTTTAGCCAAAGTCAGGAACATTTATTGGAATTGGGCATTTTGTGCTTGGAGATCCTTCACATTATGTTCCATATCCATCTTACTGAAATAAACAGTAGAAAGATAAGGAGACATGTATGGGAGAAACCTGTCATGATATGATGCATGGTATGTGGATGTATGTTTTCAAGGATCTCACAGGGTAAACACAAGAAGATGTTAGAAGTTGAATTTTGATCAACAACTTTAATTGTAGAACTTCATATTGGTGGATGTCCTTCCATGAGAATCAACCTCACCATGTCAAGTGGGTCATAGCCCTTGACTCAAGTTACCGTTCTTTAGTCTTTGAAGGCGTTTGATTAGAGAATGAATCCTTTTGCCCCTTTGATATGCGTCTGGTTTAACATGACCCTGCATCACAGGCCCTTGAGATCCTTGAATTTTTATTGAAAATGCTAATGGTATGATGTCATGATGTTATGTACAAGTATGCAAAGCAAGCAAGTTGTTATGTACAAATAGTCATATACACACAAAGCAGACAAGTCCTTAGGTTTATGCTTGCATGGAGTTTGTAGGTAAGTACCCTCTTGAAGTTTAGTTGGCTCAACCTGTCCTAGTAATAGTAACCGGGTTCTAGGGGATATCAATATCACTGATCTTTCTTCATCGGGTATTGTTTCAGCAAAAGCCTCTTTAATGGCGACCGAAATATCCCGAAAGTCTGATCACAATGAGCGTAGCATCGAGTATCAACCAACTTCGGATTGCACCAAAGCCGGCTATCTCACTACTTCCTAATGGCCAAGTTGTTCAATTAAGGTTCTAAGGTAAGTTAGTGCTTCAAAACACCACATAACGGCCCCGTATTCTCCTTGACTACTCAAGGGCTACCGGTACCAACAAATGTGTCACACTAACGTAGCCATTGCTTGAACCATGTCGGTATATCCCTCACAATTTCCACAATCTATTGCTACTTACCTAAAAGGTGCCCCAAATCCGGGTAGAGGATCAAAACAAGCCCAAACAAGGAACCATAATATAAAGCAAGAAAGTCAAACAATGAAAAGCAAGTAAAGGTGATCTAGCCCTAAGGTAACCCCACTTTTAAGTACTCCCCAGTGAAAGAACAAGATTAGTTCTGACTTATCTCAGGAGTTTTGGTGATAACTAAAATATATTTAAGATAATTTATGCTCTGATGAATGTGTTTTGAATGTCTTAGTTAATATTCTGACAGAAAACATTCTAAAGTATTAAGCAAAGATTATGAAGAAGTTCTTTGATAAAAGAACCTTTTATTCAAACGCATCTGCTGACTTTGGTAAGACACTTTATTTGTTAAATATATCTTCTAACTTCTAGCAGGCTCCTTGTTCAGAAGATAACTTGAAAGCAAGCGCTGTTCAAAGTTCTTAGTAAGCAACGCACTGCCTAGAAGATAAGTGAAGCATGTTCTGACTTAAAGACATTGGAGAAAACTCTGAAGTAACATTTAGATCAACTTGTCTTGTCAAAGCAAAGGAAAACATGTTCTTGCATTCTGACGTTTGCTCATTAATGCAAAGACGGATGAAAGCACTCAAGTGCCTACAACTAGTTTCTTGGAAAATGGAATATTTCAAGGATACACGCAAAGCATTTAATGCTCTCCATCTTTTCTGAAGGCAGCAACGGTCTTATTGTTCCTACTATAAATAGAAGGACATTTATTGCAAGCCTAAAAAAAACCACAATTTTCAAGTGAACCAAGAAAACCAATCAAATTTTCAAAAGAAGCAAGAAACTATGTGAAAGATCCAAAAGCTCACAAACTCATTGTTCATACAATTTGTGCATTATATTCTAAGTGAAAAATCACAGTTGTGATATAGCTTGATTAGAAACAAACTCTATTTCATTATCTGTAAAGATTAAACTCCTGTATTTGTTCCTTGAGAGACCAAGTTTGGTCAGATTTCTCAAGCAGACTAGGACTAGATTTAAGTCCTAGTGGTATTTGTCACTTGTAAGTTTACCTGTGCATTGTTAGTCACAACAGTTGTTGTGTGATTGTAATAAGTTGATTATAGTGGATTAAGTCCTTGTTGAGAAAGGAGAAATCACCTTGGCGGGTGGACTGGAGTACTTTGAGTTCAAACGAACCAGGATAAAAATAACTGTGTTCTTTCATTATTGTTTGAGCTTTGTTTTGAAAACGAAAAGAGTCACTTATTCAACCCCCCCCCCCTTCTAAGTGTTTTCTTACCCCTTCAATTGGTATAAGAGCTTGACTCTGAGCACAACACTTAACCGTGTCAAGAAAAGATCCAGAAGAAAACACAATGGTCGCTGAACAAAACAATAATAGTTACAACAAACCTCCAGTGTTTGATGGAGAAGATTATGAGTACTGGAAAGATAGACTAGAAAGTTTCTTTCTAGGTCATGATAGTGATCTTTGGGATATAGTCTTGGATGGTTACAAACATCCTACAGATTCAGAAGGAAACCTAGTGGATAGAAAAAATATGGATAGAAAATAAAAAGCTGATTTTAAAAATCATCACAGAGCTAGAAATATTTTTTTAAATGCTATCTCTAAAGTAGAATATGAAAAAATCACTAATAGAGATACATCACATGATATGTTTGAGTCTCTCAAAATGACTCATGAAGGAAACGCTCAAGTTAAGGAGTCTAAAGCTCTGGCTTTAGTTCAGAAGTATGAAGCTTTCAAAGTTGAAGAGAGTGAGTCTATAGAAGCAATGTTCTCTAGGTTTCAAACTCTGATCGCTGGTCTGAGAGATTTAAACAAAGGATATACCAAAGCAGATCATGTGAAAAAGATCATCAGAAGCTTACCCAGAAGATGGGCACCAATGGTCACTGCCTTCAAGGTGTCAAAAGATCTGAACAATGTGTCTCTGGAGGAACTCATCAACGCTCTCAGAAGTCATGAGATTGAACTGGATAAGCATGATCCTCAGAAGAAAGGTAAGTCTCTAGCCCTTAAATCAATTAAGAAATTTGATACTAACGCTTTTCAGGCTGAAGAAGAAAACTCCAAAGAATCAGCTTCAGAAGAAGACGAACTATCTTTGCTCTCCAAAAGGATCAATCATCTGTGGAAGCACAGACAAAAGAAGTCAGGAACTTCAAGAAGTCAGAAGATAAACCAGAATCTTCTGGACCCAAAAAGTCAAATAGAAGAGAGACCATCTGTTATGAATGCAAAGAACCTGGTCACTTCAAAAGTGATTGTCCAAAGCTTCAAAAGGAAAAAGCAAAGAAGAGATTTGGAAAGAAGAAAGGAATGATGGCAACCTGGGATGACTCAGATTCTTCTGAAGATGAATCTGGTTCTGAAGATGAAAATGCCAACCTAGCTCTGATGGCTATCACAGAAGATGACTCCGACTGTGAGTCAGAACAAAGAGAGGTATTTTCAGAATTTTCTAGAGAAGAACTTGCTGATAGTTTATCAGAACTTCTGGAAAACTATAGTAAGCTCAAAATCAAATACAAGAAACTCAAGAAGAGTCTTGCATCTGATATTGAGAAAATTGAAACAGAAAAATCTGAACTTTTAGAAAACAATCTTAAACTTAAAAAGGAAATTGTACAAAAGAATTTTAGTTCAGAGTCTGTGTCTAGTTCAAAAGATATTCTGAAAGAATATGACTATAGATTCCAATCTTTTCTTGCTAAAGGCATAGACAGAAGCAAAATGGCTTCAATGATCTATGGAGTTAGTGGGAAAAACAGAAGAGGAATTGGATATGAACCTCCCAAAGGGAAGGAGACATACATTCCAAAACCTGTTGCTAACATGAACTTCACTTACAAACCTCTGAATAAGCAATTCAAGTTTGGACACTCACATGATATAAAATATACATCACATTCTGGAAACTCTTATGCTAACCCAAAAGGACCCAAAAAGATATGGGTACCTAAGGATAAAATAATATTTGTTCCAGATGTCTTTAACAGCTCAATTGGAACACCAGTCATGGTACCTGGACTCTGGGTGCTCACGACACATGACGGGAAAAAGGTCTATATTCCAAAGCCTAAAACTTAAAGATGGAGGAGATGTGAAGTTTGGAGGTAATCAGAAAGGAAAGATTATTGGTTCTGGAACCATAGGAAACGGTAACCTTCCTTCTATCTCAAATGTATTATTAGTAGAAGGATTTGCTCATAATCTATTGTCCATAAGTCAATTAAGTGACAATGGCTATGGCATTATCTTCAATCAAAACTCTTGTAAAGCTGTAAGTCAAAAAGATGGATCAATCCTCTTTTTTTGGCAAGAGAAAGAACAACATTTACAAAATTGATTTATCAGATCTTAAATCTCAAAACATCAAATGTCTTTTGTCTGTTAGCAATGAGCAATGGGTATGGCACAGAAGATTGGGACATGTCAGTCTTAGAAAAATCTCTCAACTAAATAAATTAAATTTAGTCAGAGGACTTCCCAATCTGAAGTACAACTCTGACGCTCTGTGCGAAGCATGTCAAAAAGGAAAATTTTCAAAACCTTCCTTTAAATCTAAAAATGTTGTCTCTTCCTCTAAGCCATTAGAGTTACTTCATATTGATCTGTTTGGGCCAGTTAAAACTGCATCCATCAGAGGCAAGAAGTATGGATTGGTCATCGTTGATGACTTCAGCAGATGGACATGGGTAAAGTTTTTAAAACACAAGGATGAGTCACATTCTGTATTCATTGACTTCTGTACTCAAGTGTAAAATGAAAAAGATTTTAAAATCACAAAAGTTAGAAGTAATCATGGTGGTGAATTTGAAAATCATTATTTTGAAAAATATTTTAAGGAAAATGGTATTGTTCATAATTTTTCTTGTCCTAGAACTCCCCAGCAAAATGGAGTTGTAGAAAGAAAGAATAGAACATTACAAGAGATGGCCAGGACCATGATCAATGAAACAAATATGGCTAAGCACTTTTAGGCAGAAGCTGTGAACACAACATGTTACATTCAGAATAGAATCTCTATAAGACATATTCTTGAAAAGACTCCCTATGAATTGTGGAAAAACAGAAAGCCCAACATTTCTTATTTCCATCCTTTTGGATGTACTTATTTTATTCTAAACACCAAAGAAACTCTGAACAAGTTTGATTCCAAAGCACAAAAGTGTTTCCTGCTTGGATACTCTGAACGCTCAAAAGGCTATAGAGTATACAACAGAGAAACTCTGATTGTTGAAGAATCAATCAAAGTCAGGTTTAATGATAAGCTTGGCCAGCAACATCCAAAGCAAATTAATTTTTCTGTAGGTACAAAAGATCATCCCTCAAACTCTGAAAGTTCATAAGCAAAAGAAGACGTAGCAGACCATCCTCTTGACAATGCTCTGGACAATCTCAGAATCTCTGACCAACCCACTCAGAAAAAGTTTCCTAGAATATCTTCAGCTCATAAAGAAGATGTAATCATTGGAAGAAAAGAAGATCTCATCAGAACAAGATCCTCTCTCAGAATCAATGAAGAATCTTTGTTTGGTTTGGTCTCTCTGATTGAGACAACTACCATTGATGGAGCTCTGGAAGATAATGATTGGATCTTAGCAATGCAAGAAGAACTAAATCAATTCTCCAAGAATTATGTATGGAATCTAGTTCCAAGACCCAAAGGATTCAATGTTATAGGAACCAAATGGGTTTTCAGAAACAAATTGAACGAACAAGGAGAAGTAATCAGAAACAAAGCATGACTGGTTGCACAGGGTTATAGTCAACAAGAAGGAATTGATTATAATGAAACCTTTGCCCCAGTCACCAGGTTAGAATCTATAAGATTATTAATTTCTTTTGCTGTACGAAATAACATTTCATTATATCAAATGGATGTTAAAAGTGCATTTCTAAATGGTTATATTGAAGAAGAAGTATATGTCCACCAACTTCCTGGATTTAATGATTCAAAGCATCTAGAACATGTTTTTAAATTAAAAAAGTCTTTGTACGGTTTAAAACAAGCTCCCAGAGCTTGGTATGATCGTCTGAGTAATTTTCTATTAGAAAATGATTTTACCAGAGGGAAAGTGGACACAACTCTTTTCAGAAAAACATTTAAAAATGATATTTTAATTTGTCAAATTTACGTTGATGATATAATTTTTGGAACCTCTAATATCTCCCTTGGAAAAGAATTTGCTAAGACCATGCAGGTAGAATTTGAAATGAGCATTGTTGTACCCCAAAATTTGCCCTCGCATTTTTCCACAAGCAATCTCAGCTTCAAGCATTTCCTGATTCTTCAAACTGGCTCAAGAATCGGACAAACGGACTTTTCTTGACAGTCAAGCAAAATTAGGGTTTTTACTGATTTTCAGGACTCTGAATTGTTTCACAGTTGGCTTAGGGTTTGGATGATTTTTTTGGTTCAATTTTGATCAGGCGAGCGTTATTTGACATTTAATCAGGAGTTAAGGTTTTATGGGCATATTCGCAGAAAGGTTAAAATTCCACAATACTTTGCGGTTTATTCCGAGATTCGGGTTGAATTTGCATTGTTCATAATTTAATCAGTAAGAAGAGACAGTGGTTTGAATTCATGTTGTTTGAGCCAGTCAAAGATATGTGCAGTTTGGAATTACAGTGCGTGGCAAAGAATAAGAAGGAACGCGCTTGATCAGTTTATTTCGGTTGACTGCTGCTTTGCTTCGGATATTGGAAGGGACAGGTTTAATTGATCAATATTGTTTTGTTTAAGTTATTTATTATTCTAAATTGAATGATTGAAATTTATTTTTCAATTGTTTTGATTCAGAGAGTTTTAAATAAATAAATAAACGATAAAGAGAATTAGAATTAATTGGGTAATTTAGATTTTTATTGATATTTAAATTATTTGTACAAATGTTGTTTATAATTTAAATTACAAACAATAATTTACATTAATTTAAATATTAAATAAAATAAAAACTATCCTATTTCTAATATTCTTCATTCTTCACTTCGCTCCGGTGCTCCATTTTTTTCATCTGCAAAAAGAAGAAAGAAAGTCAGAAAGCAGTTGAATTAAAAGAGACAGATAAAATTTGCTCATCATTAGGGGCCACTGACCGGGATCAGTTGACCCTCTCTGCAAATCACGGGATTTCTCCCGGTTCACAGAGAGGGAAGAATTTTATTCATAAATGCAAATGTCAAATGCATAAAATCCAAAGTTCAAGCTGCATAAAATCTTAAACTTCAAATTCAAACTAAACTGAAAATCCAATTCCACTTTCTATCAAAAGCAAAAAGGCAATTTACTGTCAAAATACAAAGTCAAATCCCAAGCTGTCAAAGAAAGATATGGAAGATATCACAAAATCCCAAGATATCAAGGAAAAGAAAAAGCGCCACAAACTGTCAAAGCTGGATAAAGATGCAGTCAAGTAGTGTGTTATGCAAGCAAGAATCCTAAATCATCATTTCCCATCAAGGCCCCTTCAGAAAGTACAGAAATAAACATTATTAAATTCTTTAAACTGTACTGAAAAATGAGAAGAAGAGAGATAAGAGGCAAGGGTTCAGGCTTTAGGCAGAAGGAGGATGGAGAAGAGAAAAATATACAAACTGAAGCCTCTAAGCTTCAAGACTAAAAAAAACTTGCATCAGTCTTACCAGAATAAGAGGTTCAAACCTGAAGCATAACCTACTGCATCAGTAAAAACCATTCAAAGGAAAAACCTCACAAAACCTGAAGCTCAACCTCAAAAGCCTAAACTACTGCAAGTTCAAAAGCATAGAAAATCTGCACCAGCATAACAACCATCAACCTGCATTAACCATTACAAACCTGTCCAGTTCACACAAAAACCATCCAACCTCATCAACCTGCATTAACCATTACAAACCTGTCCAGTTCACACAAAAACCTTCCAACATTTTTAACCAAACTGATAAACCAGCACCCTGTTCAAACACCCAAACCTTGGCCTTAAACACCAAAAACCTCATAAACCTGCCTGTCACCATTAAAACAAACAAGGCCAACTAGCATAAAACTCATGTCTCATCCTGCCTATCATGAAAACCAGAAGAGCCTCAAGGGATAAAAGGAGATACAAACCTGTACCTGTACCAATGGTCAAGGGCCTTACCTTTTTCCAAACCTAAGGTATCAAAACCATTCAAGGCCTCATCCTGCAATAAGCCTATCTCACCAAAAGCAAATCAAAGCATACGAAAGTTCTAGGCCCTCAGTATAACATCATTGGGCAAAAGCTTTAGGCATCTCAGAAGGCCATTCAAGGCAACACCAAGGCAGCCAATGTTCTAAAGTGTACAAGTATTCAAGAGTTAGCATTCAAAAGCATTCAAAAAACCAACTCCTAAGCCCTCAGTATACACATCATGGGGCAAGCTCAATAATCCAAAAGCAAAAGTTCTAGGCAAGCAAACATACAGGAGAGGCAAGTTCAAGGTAACACAGGGCAACAAGAGAAGAAGAGGCAAGTTCAAGGCAACCTAGGCCCTCAGTAAATATACATCACTGGGCAACAAATATCAAAAGCATCACATTTCAAACTCAGGGAAGCATATTCAAAAGCATACAAATTCCCAAAGGCAACATGCAGTAGAAGAGGTAAAGAAGCGAATCGTTTCAAGAGGGCTTTTCAGAACATCATCATTAAAACCAATAAACAAAGAAATATACAAAGATACCAGGATCTCAAAGCCAGCTAGCGCAAACATCACCGAACCTCGCCGTCCCGGCCTCCTAAGCGCCACATCCCCCCTTCTCTCCTCCTTCTCCAAGGTCAGGTAATGAGCTTTCTACCTCTTCTCCTTCACCTCATAACAATAAAAGAATCAAGGTTTTTAGTACAAATCAAAAACGCGTATCATTCACAAAAGAAAAAAGAACATTGAAACGAACCTTGCATCAAGAGAACGCTGAGACCGTGCTATGGAGGGAAGAGAGGTTTTGGAGCAACACTGGTGGCCGGAGGGATGAGTTGCTTAGAAAGCTTGCAAGGATAAATAAGAACGTTGAATGAACACGAACGGCGCCGCTACAAACCCTAACTTTCGTTCTGAATAACATTCCCTAACCCTAAATCGTTTGCTTGAACCATGGGCCTAACCCGTTTTTGACATCTCTAAAAGTCCATTAAGAACCCTAAACCCACTTATACAAAACAAACCCTTTTATAAAACAAATTGTTTTCTTTTTTATTATTAACTAACTTAACCCTTTTTTACAAATATTTTTATTAACACTAATTTCTTTTATATATAAACACCTTATATTTTTCTAATTTAATACATTTGTCATAATAATACATTAATATTAAAAAAATACTAAAATACTTAAAATTACTTCCTTTTAATCTTTGATTTTTTATTTAAGCACATAATTAAAATACATTTTGTCATATATTAAAAATTGAAAATACTTTCTTTTTTTTTCTTTATTTACTCTTTAAATAAAATACATTTGTACATACTAAAATAAATATACATTTTCTTGCATAATTTAAATTTCTTAAAACATTTTATACATAATTTAGTTAGAAACTTGAATATTCTATTAAAAACATTTTCTTTTGTACATAAATTTTGAAAACATTAATTTTGTACATAATAATAGAAATACATTTTTTCTCTAATATTAAAATTCACAAACATTTGATTAAAATACTTTTTATATATAAATAAATAAAGATACATTTCTTAATTAAAACTTGAACATTTTCTTTTGTATATATTAAAAGAAATCAAAGATTCATTAAAATACATATCTAGGTCAAAAACCCTAATACGCTTCAATTTCACATTATTACACATACACAATACATATACATAAAACACTTACACTTACACAATACATTCACATCGCCCTATACACATTTGTTTATCTTATATTTGCATATTCGATATTTACATTTGATCGCACATTCGATTTGGTTGTAACTTATTGGATACTATAAGTCTCATCCCCATTCATACACTTGTACCCCCACTCCCGGATACCATTCTGTAATAGCGTAGATTTTACATTTCCGCAATTTACCGTTTTCCAATTATACCATGGTTAGACCTAGGGTTTGTATGTACATAAAATCAAACGTTAGATAACCTAATACAAAGACAAATACATGTAATCAATAAACAATCACACTTGCACCCCCTAGGGTAATCTCACATGTTACCTTCCAAAATGGGCCATGCTTGCACGCCGAGTATCTTTGGCAAAACAAAATCAAATGATCATAAGTCCCTCAAAGTGTTGCCTAAACGGAATGATCATAGTCCCTTCAAAGCAAATTGCCAAAGACACTTGGCATCATTGCATTCATGGTCCATACGATGACCCGCGCCCGTCCCGAATAAACTTCCTAAACGCAAGATTGTCTACCAATTTCAATGGTAGAACAAAATTGTTAAAAGGGGTTAAAACATAACAAAAACCTTTGAGTACAATAGGGTAGACAAAACTCTTAGTTACTTGAGATCAAACTTGCAAAAACACTTGCCTTCTTTTCAAAAACCACAATCCACAACACTTTCAAAACAAACTCTCAAAAACATTTGAAACATCTTTTCGAAAAGATCCACACTTTTGTAAAACACTCAATTACGAGTCAAATACATCAGTTGCCTAAGACAAGGCATCTTTTTCCAAAACATTTTCAAAAAGCACCCACACACACACCATTTTCAAAGCAATCGAAAAACAAGGCAAGTGATCTAAAAAACCAAGTAACTAAGAGCCCATGGATAACCATGGATAGAAAGGGTGCTAATACCTTCCCTTTCTATAATCTACTCCCCGAACCCAAGAAAACATCTCAAAAGGTTTTTGCTGTGCTTTTTAACCTTTCCTTAGGATAAAATAAAAAGTCGGTGGCGACTCTTGCTCAACCGAAATATTTGCGAACACAAACGCAAAACCTCAAGTCAGTTCTCCCACCGTATCACAGAACTGGCGACTCTGCTGGGGATTACTACTCAAAGTGGGGTTACCTTAGGGTTTAGATCACCTTTGTTTTCAATTGATTGCTTTGTTTGCTTTTTCATTTGTGGGCTTTGTATCGGAGTTTTATAGATCCTAACCCGGATCTGGGGGAAACCTTTTTTAGGTAGCATAATCTGCGAGGGACCTGTCCGGGGTATACCGACATGGGTGAAGCAGTGGCTACGTTGGTGTGGCGTCTTGGTCTGTATCGATATCCCTCGTGTTGAAACGGGGAGAATATGGGTCTTCCAAGGAGTCATTAAGCACCAACCGACTTTAGAACCCTAATTGACCAACTTGGCCATTAGAACAGTAGCAGTATGCTACACTCATTGAGGCTAAACTCTCGAGATGGTTCCGGCCGCGAGAAAAGGTTGCGATGCTGGAGTTATGACCGATTGAGGGTAGCCAATGATATGAGATCCTCTAGAACCCGGTTACTTTTGATAAGACAGGTTTTAACCAACAAACTGAAAGAGGGTAGTACCTGAACCTCATGCAAGCCTAAACCTAAGGACTTGTTTGCTTTGTGTGAATATTGTTTGCCTGTATATACACTCACTTGTTTGTGCATACATGGACATAACATCATGACATCATACCATAGCATTTCCAATAACCATTTCAAGGATCTCGAGGGTTCTGTTGATGCAGGGTTACGTTGAACCAGACATCTATCAAGGGGCAAGGGGGTTTCTCCTCTAACCAATCCTGTCAAAGTTCAAGAACAACAACTTGAATCAGTGGCTATGACCCACTCGACATGGTGAGCTTGATTCTAGTGGAAAGACATCCACCGACACAAAGCTCTCCAATCAAAGATCAAGTGCAACAACTTGAATCAGTGGCTATGACCCACTCGACATGGTGAGCTTGATTCTAGTGGAAAGACATCCACCGATACAAAGCTCTCCAATCAAAGTCCAAGAACAACAACTTGAATCAGTGGCTATGACCCACTCGACATGGTGAGCTTGATTCTCGTGGGAGGACGTCCACTGGTGCAGAGATCTCCAATCCAAGAGCAGAGTTCAACCTCTAACATTTTCTTGTGTTTACCCCAAGAGATCCTTGAAAGCATGCATCCACATATCATGCATTTCATTTTGACAATCTTTCCCTTTTCAGGTTTCCTTACTCTCCTGCTGTTTATTTCAGTAAGAGATGGCTCTAGAAAGGTCTGTCAAAGACATCCAAGACCAGACTGCTCAGCTGCAGGAGATGTTCCTGAACTTGTCTCTGGGGCAAGAGGAGATGAAAGCTCTCCTCACCAAGGGCTTGGGGAATTCCAACAATGCCAGGAGTGATCAGATTGCGGAGCTGCAGTTTGATCTGACAACACTGAAGGCTCAAATGATGGGACAGTTGGTGGGCCAGATGGCTCTCATCCAAGACCTATCTCAAAGACAAGAGGAACTCAGAGTTCTTGTCCGCCAACTGCTTCCAAACCACCAACTGGGGCAAACATCTGAGGTTGAAGAGCAAGTCACCGCTTAGCCTCCATCCACTCAAGAAGACAAGGGGAAAGCCCCTTTGCTTGCTTCAGGGTCACAAACCCATCAACAACCTCGCCAGCGTCAACGGGGGAATCGGCGTAAACAAGAAAAGTCGGGAAGACAGTTTACGGAGACTGAAATACCATCATTCTTCATACTGAAGCGCCTGTTGGAGGCCAACTTACTTACTGTAAAGGACCCTCCTCAGAAGCTCAATATCTCCTCTCCTCACTTTAATCCCGACGCATTCTGTGTTTACCACTCCTACAGCCCGGGACACGGCACCAACGACTGTTGGGCCTTGAAGAACAAGATTCAAGATCTGATCGACATTGGGGTGCTGGAATTCATGCTAGACGGCGAGATGAAAATCTTCCGTTAAAGGGTTCTCCACTTGAAGTGACGAAGCTCAAACTGAAAGACTTTTTGCTTCTTTTTGAATTTTCAAAGTTGTAATTTCTTTTGCCGTCAAACAATTATCTGTTGGTGTTAAACTCTGTTTTCATTAATGCATTGCATATGTTTGTCTTGAATTCATCCATTCGTTTCACTACTCTTATGCTTTTCTTTATGATGTTTGACTCTTGATAAAAAGCTGTAAGCCTTTAGAGGGAGGATGACGAAACAATACCGTGATCTTATACACTATGCTTTTGAACAGACCTTGCTGATGATGTACAGGCATTTCTTTCAATTCCCAAACACTGGAGTTATAAGGAAGTTAATCCCTAGTCAACCCCTTCGAGCCAAAGAAGTAGGAGTTTTCTGTTCTAAACAATCAAAACCTTTGATATAAACCCGGGGCAGGGTAGTATCTCAGTTAATTCAAAAGAAAATGCGCATTGAAGTCGCAAACTCTCAGTTCGTAATACAACGAACGACGTCAAAAAAGAAAGCATTCCTTTAGAATCAAAAGACAAGGGTGGTTCCCTATCACACAGACAGTCAATCTCTCAAAAAAAGAAAGAAAAAAAGCCCACCGAGCCAAAACCTATAAAGGAGGCTTAAGAAAGCTGGGGCATCCCGCTGACAGTAATCCCGGGAAACGGTAACAGTCAGGCAAAAGTTAGGGATAACAAATCAAAATCAAAATAGTGAGGTCATTACAAAATCCTCAACAACATGAAAAGTGTTGGAAAAGAAAAAGGAGATAATGACTGTCTCGCAAATTCAAACTGGTGAACCATCGCCCGAAAGTCGTTCCAAACTCAAAACAGAGTGTGGCGCACGATTAACTGAGCTTAGGTTGAAGAACCTCACGAAGAGCGGGTGGGTACAAATATACTTTGAGCCTTTATCCTTTGTTTCTTAAACCGTGAACCAGGCCACGTTACAACCCTTTAAAAGTCCTAATTGAAGCATGGGTTAGTTCGAAAGCATACTGTTACAAAAGGTATCCTGACTCCTGTAGGGCTTTGCTCTAAATCTTGTGTTAACTTGTCTTATGAAAAGTTTTCTGCTAAAAAACGCATTTTTCAAAACTTCAAAGACAAACATAAACTTTGCATTATCCGAATATCACTGTCTGCATTTGACCCTTTTGTTTGACAGCGAAGAAATTCATACAGCGAACGTTCGGAGGAACGAAAACTCTCTTAGTAAGTCAAAGTCACTTCAAGAGGATAACACTTCCATCAAAATCTCCTATCAACAAGGGGCATGACATGTCATAATCCAGTTAACCTGGGGCAGTCCAGTCAAGGTCCAACAGATCGTTCAAAGTTCAGTTAACCTGGGGCAGTCCAGTCAAGATTTCAAGAAATCTCTCAATATGCAGAGGAATCCGATTCAGGACTCCCTCACCACCACTTGGGGCATTCGAATGTCAAAAGTGTTCAACAAATCAATTACAACATTTCCAGACTCGACTCTTGTATCTAGCCAGGGCACGTTTGAAGAGTTCGAGGATTCGATTTCTGTATCCAGCCAGGGCATATCTATTGACGACTATTTCCAGACTCGATTCCTGTATCCAGCCAGGGCATGTCTGAAGAATTCCAGATCAACACCTGCAACAACCCAGGAAACATCTGTGAACGACCGATTGTATACCAACACCTGTAATAAGCCAGGAATTTATCTACATCACCACTTGGGGCATTCGAATGTCAAAAGTGTTCAAAACCGATGCAGTTTTACACAAGCTCATCATCAGGAAGCCCTACACCGGTTCCTCTTCAAGACTTCTGAAACAAGTTTACGGATTCTTCCCAACAACGGATGTTAATCTACCAACTTGTTCAGACTCTTCCCAACCTTTGAAAACATTTTACGGACGCTTCCCAACAACGGATGCTGCTCTATTGCTTATTCAACTTCAAGATTTCTGAAAATAGTTCACGGGTTCACCAAGTAACGGATGTTAACCTATCACTTGTTCAGATTCTTCTCAAGACTTCTGAAAACAGTTTATGGATTCTTCCCAACAACGGATGTTAATCTATCAGCTTGTTCAGATGCAACCTTTGAAATTAGTTTACGGACGCTTCCCAACAACGGATGCTGCTCTATTGCTTATTCAACTTCAAGATTTCTGAAAATAGTTCACGGGTTCTCCAAGTAAACGGATGTTAACCTATCGCTTGTTCAGATTCTTCTCAAGCTAACCACCACGGAAGATCGCGCTCGCCAAAATTCTCCCTATCCCTAGCGGAGTTCATCAAAATTCCACAACAGTAACTTATCTTTGCAAATCCCCAGCCAGGGAATCCTCCAGAATTCAATTCCCCTCAGAGTTTAAGTTTCAGTATCCCCAGCGGAGCCAGACCATTGAACCTTCTCCCCACAGAGTTTTGGGAGGACAAATCTTGAGTTCCCCAGTGAAGTCTCCAGAGTTACTTCCCATCAAGCCGAAGATTCTCAATCTGGCCTCCCCGGCATGAGTCTACTAGTTTGGAACCCCCCAGTAGAGGTCATCAGGAATTCTCATCCCCAGCGACAGCCAAGGATTTATTTTCCCCGGCAGCAGTCAAGAGGCTTTTATCTTCAGCCATCTCGGATTCATGTATCCTCGGCAAGATTAGCTCATCAGCTTACATGCGCATTCATCGCATTCATTCATAAATATTGATGTCACGTACATTGCATCATGCATCATAACATTGCATACAACTAACCCTTTGCCTTTTCAGGTAAGATCAGTCGACAGACAAAGATCATCTCCCAAGATTCATCCAGAAATAGTTCAGATGTGACCCGGACACGGCGACATTCTGATACTTATTCCAGATTCATTCAGACGCATCAGCAGAAACCTTACACCGGTTCCTCTTCAACTTCTCAACTTCTGAAACAAGTTTATGGATTCTTCCCTACAACGGATGCCAATCTACCGACTTGTCCAGACTTTTCTCAACTTCTGAAACAGTTTACGGATTCTTCCCTACAACGGATGCCAATCTACCGACTTGTCCAGACTTTGCTCAATTTCTGAAATAGTTTACAGATTCTTCCCAACAACGGATGTCAATCTACCAACTGATTCAGACTCTTCTCAATTTCTGAAAATAGTTTACGGATTCTTCCCAACAACGGATGTCAATCTACCAACTGATTCAGACTCTTCTCAATTTTTGAAAATAGTTTACGGACATGTCCCAACAACGGATACTGCTCTATTGCTTATTCAATCTCAGATAGCTTACAGATTCTCCAGACATGGACGTCAATCTGTTGCTTGTTCGGACCCCGATTCAGAGATGTTCCGAAACAGGGATGCCCTTCTGACACTTGTCCACTCACTTTTGACATACAGTTCAACATCACCATATGGCATCTATAAGCCCATCCTCCTACCAGCAGTCGCCGAATGGCATCTGTAAGCCCATTCTCAGATGGCATCTCTAAGCCCATCCCCCGACAAAATTCTCTCGCACCAGATGGCATCTTTAAGCCCATCACCAAATGGCATCTTTAAGCCCATTCACCTCCACCATCATATCGCCGAGTGCAAATTTTCTGGGCACTTTAGTGTCCAATCTTCTTCTACCTTCAAGTCACGAAAGGCAAACTTGCCAATCTAACTCTTCAGGTCCAAGAAGATTGAACAGGGGCAACTGTTGTACCCCAAAATTTGCCCTCGCATTTTTCCACAAGCAATCTCAACTTCAAGCATTTCCTGATTCTTCAAACTGGCTCAAGAATTGGACAAACGGACTTTTCTTGACAGTCAAGCAAAATCAGGGTTTTTACTGATTTTCAGGACTCTGGATTGTTTCACAGTTGGCTTAGGGTTTGGATGATTTTTTTGGTTCAATTTTGATCAGGCGAGCGTTATTTGACATTTAATCAGGAGTTAAGGTTTTATGGGCATATTCGCAGAAAGGTTAAAATTCCACAGTACTTTGCGGTTTATTCCGAGATTCGGGTTGAATTTGCATTGTTCATAATTTAATCAGTAAGAAGAGACAGTGGTTTAAATTCATGTTGTTTGAGCCAGTCAAAGATATGTGCAGTTTGGAATTACAGTGCGTGACAAAGAATCAGAAGGAACGCGCTTGATCAGTTTATTTCGGTTGACTGCTGCTTTGCTTCGAATATTGGAAGGGACAGGTTTAATTGATCAATATTGTTTTATTTAAGTTATTTATTATTCTAAATTGAATGATTTAAATTTATTTTTCAATTGTTTTGATTCAGAGAGTTTTAAATAAATAAATAAACGATAAAGAGAATTAGAATTAATTGGGTAATTTAGATTTTTATTGATATTTAAATTATTTGTACAAATGTTGTTTATAATTTAAATTACAAACAATAATTTACATTAATTTAAATATTAAATAAAATAAAAACTATCCTATTTCTAATATTCTTCATTCTTCACTTCGCTCCGGTGCTCCATTTTTTTCATCTGCAAAAAGAAGAAAGAAAGTCAGAAAGCAGTTGAATTAAAAGAGACAGATAAAATTTGCTCATCATTAGGGGCCACTGACCGGGATCAGTTGACCCTCTCTGCAAATCACGGGATTTCACCCGGTTCACAGAGAGGGAAGAATTTTATTCATAAATGCAAATGTCAAATGCATAAAATCCAAAGTTCAAGCTGCATAAAATCTTAAACTTCAAATTCAAACTAAACTGAAAATCCAATTCCACTTTCTATCAAAAGCAAAAAGGCAATTTACTGTCAAAATACAAAGTCAAATCCCAAGCTGTCAAAGAAAGATATGGAAGATATCACAAAATCCCAAGATATCAAGGAAAAGAAAAAGCGCCACAAACTGTCAAAGCTGGATAAAGATGCAGTCAAGTAGTGTGTTATGCAAGCAAGAATCCTAAATCATCATTTCCCATCAAGGCCCCTTCAGAAAGTACAGAAATAAACATTATTAAATTCTTTAAACTGTACTGAAAAATGAGAAGAAGAGAGATAAGAGGCAAGGGTTCAGGCTTTAGGCAGAAGGAGGATGGAGAAGAGAAAAATATACAAACTGAAGCCTCTAAGCTTCAAGACTAAAAAAAACTTGCATCAGTCTTACCAGAATAAGAGGTTCAAACCTGAAGCATAACCTACTGCATCAGTAAAAACCATTCAAAGGAAAAACCTCACAAAACCTGAAGCTCAACCTCAAAAGCCTAAACTACTGCAAGTTCAAAAGCATAGAAAATCTGCACCAGCATAACAACCATCAACCTGCATTAACCATTACAAACCTGTCCAGTTCACACAAAAACCATCCAACCTCATCAACCTGCATTAACCATTACAAACCTGTCCAGTTCACACAAAAACCTTCCAACATTTTTAACCAAACTGATAAACCAGCACCCTGTTCAAACACCCAAACCTTGGCCTTAAACACCAAAAACCTCATAAACCTGCCTGTCACCATTAAAACAAACAAGGCCAACTAGCATAAAACTCATGTCTCATCCTGCCTATCATGAAAACCAGAAGAGCCTCAAGGGATAAAAGGAGATACAAACCTGTACCTGTACCAATGGTCAAGGGCCTTACCTTTTTCCAAACCTAAGGTATCAAAACCATTCAAGGCCTCATCCTGCAATAAGCCTATCTCACCAAAAGCAAATCAAAGCATACGAAAGTTCTAGGCCCTCAGTATAACATCATTGGGCAAAAGCTTTAGGCATCTCAGAAGGCCATTCAAGGAAACACCAAGGCAGCCAATGTTCTAAAGTGTACAAGTATTCAAGAGTTAGCATTCAAAAGCATTCAAAAAACCAACTCCTAAGCCCTCAGTATACACATCATGGGGCAAGCTCAATAATCCAAAAGCAAAAGTTCTAGGCAAGCAAACATACAGGAGAGGCAAGTTCAAGGTAACACAGGGCAACAAGAGAAGAAGAGGAAAGTTCAAGGCAACCTAGGCCCTCAGTAAATATACATCACTGGGCAACAAATATCAAAAGCATCACATTTCAAACTCAGGGAAGCATATTCAAAAGCATACAAATTCCCAAAGGCAACATGCAGTAGAAGAGGTAAAGAAGCGAATCGTTTCAAGAGGGCTTTTCAGAACATCATCATTAAAACCAATAAACAAATAAATATACAAAGATACCAGGATCTCAAAGCCAGCTAGCGCAAACATCACAGAACCTCGCCGTCCCGGCCTCCTAAGCGCCACATCCCCCCCTCTCTCCTCCTTCTCCAAGTTCAGGTAATGAGCTTTCTACCTCTTCTCCTTCACCTCATAACAATAAAAGAATCAAGGTTTTTAGTACAAATCAAAAACGCGTATCATTCACAAAAGAAAAAAGAACATTGAAACGAACCTTGCATCAAGAGAACGCTGAGACCGTGCTATGGAGGGAAGAGAGGTTTGGGAGCAACACTGGTGGCCGGAGGGATGAGTTGCTCAGAAAGCTTGCAAGGACAAAGAAGAATGTTGAATGAACACGAACGGCGCCGCTACAAACCCTAACTTTCGTTCTGAATAACATTCCCTAACCCTAAATCGTTTGCTTGAACCATGGGCCTAACCCGTTTATGACATCTCTAAAAGTCCATTAAGAACCCTAAACCCACTTATACAAAACAAACCCTTTTATAAAACAAATTGTTTTCTTTTTTATTATTAACTAACTTAACCCTTTTTTACAAATATTTTTATTAACACTAATTTCTTTTATATATAAACACCTTATATTTTTCCAATTTAATACATTTGTCATAATAATACATTAATATTAAAAAATACTAAAATACTTAAAATTACTTCCTTTTAATCTTTGATTTTTTATTTAAGCACATAATTAAAATACATTTTGTCATATATTAAAAATTGAAAATACTTTCTTTTTTTTCTTTATTTACTCTTTAAATAAAATACATTTGTACATACTAAAATAAATATACATTTTCTTGCATAATTTAAATTTCTTAAAACATTTTATACATAATTTAGTTAGAAACTTGAATATTCTATTAAAAACATTTTCTTTTGTACATAAATTTTGAAAACATTAATTTTGTACATAATAATAGAAATACATTTTTTCTCTAATATTAAAATTCACAAACATTTGATTAAAATACTTTTTGTATATAAATAAATAAAGATACATTTCTTAATTAAAACTTGAACATTTTCTTTTGTATATATTAAAAGAAATCAAAGATTCATTAAAATACATATCTAGGTCAAAAACCCTAATACGCTTCAATTTCACATTATTACACATACACAATACATATACATAAAACACTTACACTTACACAATACATTCACATCGCCCTATACACATTTGTTTATCTTATATTTGCATATTCGATATTTACATTTGATCGCACATTCAATTTGGTTGTAACTTATTGGATACTATAAGTCTCATCCCCATTCATACACTTGTACCCCCACTCCCGGATACCATTCTGTAATAGCGTAGATTTTACATTTCCGCAATTTACCGTTTTCCAATTATACCATGGTTAGACCTAGGGTTTGTATGTACATAAAATTAAACGTTAGATAACCTAATACAAAGACAAATACATGTAATCAATACACAATCACACTTGCACCCCCTAGGGTAATCTCACATGTTGCCTTCCAAAATGGGCCATGCTTGCACGCCGAGTATCTTTGGCAAAACAAAATCAAATGATCATAAGTCCCTCAAAGTGTTGCCTAAACGGAATGATCATAGTCCCTTCAAAGAAAATTGCCAAAGACACTTGGCATCATTGCATTCATGGTCCATACGATGACCCGCGCCCGTCCCGAATAAACTTCCTAAACGCAAGATTGTCTACCAATTTCAATGGTAGAACAAAATTTTTAAAAGGGGTTAAAACATAACAAAAACCTTTGAGTACAATAGGGTAGACAAAACTCTTAGTTACTTGAGATCAAACTTGCAAAAACACTTGCCTTCTTTTCAAAAACCACAATCCACAACACTTTCAAAACAAACTCTCAAAAACATTTGAAACATCTTTTCGAAAAGATCCACACTTTTGTAAAACACTCAATTACGAGTCAAATACATCAGTTGCCTAAGACAAGGCATCTTTTTCCAAAACATTTTCAAAAAGCACCCACACACACACACCATTTTCAAAGCAATCGAAAAACAAGGCAAGTGATCTAAAAAACCAAGTAACTAAGAGCCCATGGATAACCATGGATAGAAAGGGTGCTAATACCTTCCCTTTATATAATCTACTCCCCGAACCCAAGAAAACATCTCAAAATGTTTTTGCTGTGCTTTTTAACCTTTCCTTAGGATAAAATAAAAAGTCGGTGGCGACTCTTGCTCAACCGAAATATTTGCGAACACAAACGCAAAACCTCAAGTCAGTTCTCCCACCGTATCACAAGCATGATGGGTGAATTGAAATTCTTTCTGGGAATTCAAATCAACCAGACTCCATAAGGTACTTTCATATATCAGACGAAGTATGTTAAAGAACTTCTGAAGAAATTTCAAATGTCAGAAAGCAAAGATGCCAAGACACCTATGCATCCAACCTGCATTCTAGGTAAAGATGAGGTAAGTATGAAAGTAGATCAAAAGCTCTATAGAGGTATGATTGGATCCCTTCTCTATCTGACTGCATCTAGACCTGATATATTATTTAGCGTGTGCTTGTGTGCTAGATTCCAATCAGGTCCTAGAGAATCTCACTTAACAACTGTTAAGAGAATTCTTAGGTATCTGAAAGGTACTGCTAATCTTGGTTTGTGTTACAGAAGATCACAAGATTACAAACTAGTAGGTTATTGTAATGCTGATTTTGCTGGAGATAGAATTGAAAGAAAAAGCACCTCTGAAAGCTGCCAATTTTTGGGTGACAATCTTATCTCATGGTACAGCAAGAAGCAAGCAAAAATTTCACTATCAACCACAGAAGCTGAATATATATCTGCTGCTAGATATAGCTCTCAGATGATTTGGATGAAAAGTCAACTAAAAGATTTCAACCTTTATGAAAGTAAGATTCCTATCTTCTGTGACAATACTTCTGCTATTTGTCTTTCTAAAAATCCAATCTTACATTCTAAAGCCAAACATATAGAAATTAAATATCATTTCATAAGGGACTATATTCAGAAGGGAATTTTAAACTTAATTTTTGTAAAAACAGACCATCAATGGGCTGACATTTTTACCAAACCCCTTTCAGAAGATAGATTTAATTTCATTATGAAAAATATTTGTATGGAATTATGTCTTGAATAAAATAATATTTATTTTCTGTGATTGACTTCAGAACATTCTGAAATGAATGCTCTGATCAACAATTCTTCAGAAGTTAGAAGAGAAGTTGTAACAGAAGCTATATGAAAAGTTATGGAATATTCTAACGCTTCATGTCCAAGTGTAGTTCAGAAATTCATTAGAACAAACAACTGTTACATGCACCCTTCAGGAGATGAACACGTGGTGTGTTTCTGAAAGGTCAAGCGTGCAAAAGCTACCGATGACGTTCTAAGGTAACTGTTGATGATTAGCCATAATCCCACGTTTTCCCGCATTTTTAGCAAATCATTAAATGCAAGTAATGGTGAGGTTCGTTTTTAAATCTGCTTTAATCTTTATTTTAATTGTGTCTTAAATACTTTTAATTTTAATTCTAAACCTATTGTCTGAAATTAATGTCTATAAATACTTTTTGAAAAACCCTTTTCATTCTTTACTGTCTCTTTCAAAACTCAAGCGTTTTTTTTCTCTTACTGTACTTTTCTCTTAAAACCCTTTTCTTCAAATTTCTCATTTCTAAAGAACTTCAATGGCTTCTTCTTCTTCTACCCACTATGAGCAATACATTATACCTGAAAGGACAACTCTCATTCTGGTAGAAAGTTTGGAAGTTTTGAGTGAGCTAATGGTAGACTTTGAGAATCTCAGAGAGAATGAATTTGACTTGTTCCCTGCTGTGAAGTTTCAAGGTTGGGAAAGCTACTTTGATCGTCTTATTGGTCCAGTCTTTCCACATTTGGTGAAAGAATTCTGGATTCACGCTATTGCAACCCCCAAGTTTATTCTCTCCTTTGTAATGGGCAAGGAAATATCCATTACAGAAAATCAAATCAGAAAGTTGCTAGGATTTAAAGGACTTAGAGTTATAGGAATGCCCAGTGGAAGAATGGAGATATCTAGGGTATATTCAGAGATTTTCACTAACGGTCAAGGTTCCTCCAAAGTCAGGGATTTGAAAGACAAATATAAGATTTGGGCAAGGATTATTCATGGATGTATTCACCACAGGAAAGACACCAGTTCTCCTGATTACATTAACGCTGATCAACAATATTTGCTGTTTTGCCTTGGAACCAATGTCAAAATTGATTTGCCCTACTTACTTTTTGAACATCTCTGGAACCATGTCAAAGAAACCAGAGAAGCTGAAAGGATGAAGAACCCCAAATCAAAGAGGAATTGGATTCTTATAAGGAGGTTATTATCAAACATTCTGACTGAGAATGGTCTGATTGCTCACCTAAAAGAAGCAACTCTTCTGGGGGAGCTTGAACCTATATGTGGTAAGACTATGACTGGAAGGAACTTGCTGAAAAGGAAAATTGTTGACAAACTGCTTGTGGAACCCACTCCATGTGTGTCAACTGTTGTGAAGAGGAGAAGGATTTCTATTGCTGACTTTCCTATGTTCAACTCAGGGGATCATCCTCGTATCATTTTGCACTATCTTGAGACCTGTAAAGAAACAAGATCACCCATTGATCCAGCTTGGCTTCAAGGAATAAATCAAGCTGCTCCTGATGTTGTTCTCCAAGAATCTGTGAAGAGAAAAGCTGTAGAAGGACCTTCTGACACTCCTTAGAAGAAGAAAAAGAAGACAGGTAATCATGCTGAAACTATACTTGTTTATGATTCTGAAAATGTATCTGCATCTGCTGAACCCTCCCAAACCTTAGGAGACTTAGATGTTAACATTGATCTGACCTTACCATCTGAATCCCTTGCTGACAACCCTCGTAAAAATCAGTGTTTAACAGATTTAAGTGATTTTGACTCTGATGAACATTCTGACAGCCAATCAGAACCCTCTCAATCAGAACCCCCTGAACCATCTATTTTTCAACCTATTCATGCTGAACGTTTTTCAAGACCCCCTCCCAGACCTCTATAACCCAGACCCACTGGATGGTATGATGCTGGCTCTTGGAGAATTCCAGGGATAAATGAACCTCTAGCAACCATAAAACCTCCTTTCAACCTACCATCTAAGAATATTTTTGCTATGAATCAACCACAGCCTCAAAATCCAATTCCCACTCCTGCTTATACAATAATAATTTTGCCTGATGTCATTCCACCCACTTCACCACAACCTACAACACCACTATCAACTCCTCAAATTCCAGAACAATAACCTTTTGAACAAACTGAAACTGCTGAACCATCCGTACCTCATGAAATATCAGAACCTCCTATTTGTGTTAACCAACCTGAACCTAAACCTACCAATAATCCTGAACCCAATAGCTTTTTAAGAACTGTAGTGGACTTTCAATCTCTACAATTCTTGAAAAACAAAACTTACAGAACGGCTGTCCCTAAACCTGTTCAGCTAGATGTAAATACTTTGTTTCAAAATTTTATAACAAATGTTCAAGCATGGTTACAACTGCTGAAAGAAGATTGCTCCAGAGGCGTGAACACAGCAGCTACAGATCTTTTATGGGAAACCTTCAGAAGAACTTTGGTTGCTGAATCACAGAAGTTACAGGACTTGTGACATTTTCAGGTGCTGGACAACTTTTCCAAACTTCAGCATGCTTTCAAGACAGAAGTTGCGAACACTTGGAATAAGAAGTCTTCGCTAATGATTGCTGATACACCAACTGATAAGATGGACACATCAGAAGATGAATCTGAAGAATCCTCTGAAGATTCAAATCCTCTGGCTATTGTTCTATTGAATCAACCTTCTGTTAAGGATGGACCTGAACTTGTGCCAACCCTTGCAATGGATCTGGGCACTCTGATTTCCACCTTTGTGAAGTCTGACTCAACGGTTGCTGCTTCTGAGCCTGTTTCTACTGAAGCTTCATCATCTTCTGCTCCTACCTCACTCATTATGGACACTCTGAAAGAGCTAAAGAAGGAGAATGAAGTCTTGAATAAACGCATGGATAAGCAAGATCAAACAAATCTAGAGATCAAGAATTGGATGGCGAAACAAGACGAATCTGCCTCTGAGATCAAGAATCTCCTGATGGCTCTTGCCACTAAGAAATCCTAGTTTCTTTTTGTCTCTTGTTTGGATGTTTTGTTTGTACTTCTGGATATCTATTTTTAACTTTTTTATGAAATATTTCAAAATTTCTCATTTCTTACACTTTTTTATTATGCCAAAAAGGGGGAGAAAATGTGCATTCTTGAACTAATAACTGTTTAACAGTTATGGGACTAAGTCTCATACATTCTAACAAATTTGCAAGAATTCCTTTTGTGCAAAATATTTTTTTTTTGCAGGTATCGCTTTAACTCTGAAAGAATATTCCAGCTAAGATTTATCTTCTTGAAGAAATTCAAGAAGGCTGTGTATTACTCTGACTAAATAATCTCAGGATGTCTTATGCATAGAAATATTCATTTCAGGGGGAGATTCTTATCTCTTAATCCGTTTCTTTTCTTTATCTAAAATAATTTTTTGTCATCATCAAAAAGGGGGAGATTGAAAGAACAAGATTAGTTCTGACTTATCTCAAGAGTTTTGATGATAACTAAATTATATTTAAGATAATTTACGCTCTGATGAATGTGTTTTGAATGTCTTAGTTAATGTTCTGACAGAAAACATTCTAAAGTATTAAGCAAAGATTATGAAGAAGTTCTTTGATAAAAGAACCTTTTATTAAAACGCATCTGCTGACTCTGGTAAGAGACTTTATTTGTTAAATATATCTTCTAACTTCTAGCAGGCTCCTTGTTCAGAAGATAACTTGAAAGCAAGCGCTGTTCAAAGTTCTTAGCAAGCAACACACTGCCTAGAAGATAAGTGAAGCATGTTCTGACTTAAAGACATTGGAGAAAACTCTGAAGTAACGTTTAGATCAACTTGTCTTGTCAAAGAAAAGGAAAACATGTTCTTACATTCTGACGTTTGCTCATTAATGCAAATACGGCTGAAAGCACTCAAGTGCCTACAACTAGTTTCTTGGAAAATGGAATATTGCAAGGATACACGCAAAGCATTTAATGCTCTCCATATTTTCTGAAGGCAGCAACAGTCTTATTTTTCCTACTATAAATAGAAGGACATTTATTGCAAGCCTAAAAAAAACCACAATTTTCAAGTGAACCAAGAAAAACAATCAAATTTTCAAAAGAAGCAAGAAACTACGTGAAAGATCCAAAAGCTCACAAACTCATTGTTCATACAATTTGTGCATTATATTCTTTGTGAAAAATCACAGTTGTGATATAGCTTGATTAGAAGTAAACTTTATTTCATTATCTGTAAAGATTAAACTCCTGTATTTGTTCCTTGAGAGACCAAGTTTGGTCAGATTTCTCAAGCAGACTAGGACTAGATTTAAGTCTTAGTGGTATTAGTCACTTGTAAGTTTACCTGTGCATTGTTAGTCACAACAATTGTTGTATGATTGTAATTAGTTGATTATAGTGGATTAAGTCCTTGTTGAGAAAGGCGAAATCACCTTGGCGGGTGGACTGGAGTAGTTTGAGTTCAAATGAACCAGGATAAAAATAACTGTGTTCTTTCATTATTGTTTGAGCTTTGTTTTGAAAACGAAAAGAGTCACTTATTCAAACCCCCCCCCCCCCCCCCCTCTAAGTGTTTTCTTACCCCTTCACCCAACAGAGTCGCTAGTTTTGTAACACGGTAGGAGAACTGACTTGGGTGTTTTGCGTTTGATTGCAATTGTTGTGGATAGCAAGAGTCGCCACTGACTTTTCTTTTATCCAATAAGGAAAGAGTGAAAAGAACAGGAAATACCTTTTGAGATATTTTATTGAGTTTGGGGAGTAGGTTATAAAAAGGGAAGGTATTAGCACCCTTTTCATCTGTAGTTATCTACGGGCTCTTAGTTGCTTGCTAGATCACTTGCTTTTGTTTGAAAATGTGCTTGTGGTGTGGGTTTTGAAAGTATTTTAAAAGCGTATTTGTAATGGTTCTCGTTTCTATAAGAACACATACAAATTGTTGGTTTTGAAAATAGTTCAAAGAGGTGTTTTAGGAATGTGTTTTTGAAAGTGATTTTGAAAAGTGTCTTTGTAATAATTCTCGTCTCTATAAGAATGCATACAAAGAGCTTTTTCTTTTGAAAATGTTTCAAATGAAAGTGTTGGTGTATAAAATGTTTTTTTGTGAGCAAACGAACAACTAGGAGCATCCTACCTACTCAAAAGGTCTAACGTTCTTTTCCTCCTCCTTGAGATGTTGCTATCTTACCATTGATTTGGTAAGAAGCCTCATCGTTGGATGTGAAGGTACGGGCGTGGGACGTTTGTATAGTCATATAAGGCAACCTATGGGACGTCTTAGAAATGTCGTTTAGGGACTAGATCGTTTACCGAAAGCAACATTGAGGGTCATCGAGGGACTAAGATCTTTTATCTAGGGTATTTGCTAAAATGCCCATATTCGAGGGACATGACTATTTTTCCGAGGAAACAAGTGAGATTACCCAAGAGGTGCATGTGTGAATAGTGTGTTTGATTTGCATGCATTTTGTCTTTGATTTTTGGGTTGTCTACTTGTTGGTTTTATCTTGCCATACATCCTAATTACTAACATTTGTACAAAAGAAATAGAAATGCAGAAAATAAATCCTACACTATTACAACCATATTGAATAGCAAGAAAATGTAAAGACAAAACAAAATAAAAGGAGAAAAAAATGAGCCTTTCGATCCAGGCAGAAACTCCCTTCGATTATGCTCTTCATGGCTTCCTTCGATTTGGCCTGGAAGTAGTAAGGACGTGTCTTTCGATTTCACCCCTTTCTTGTTTCTTTCGAATGGGACCTGGATGTCAGTATGGCCATCCTTATGGCTGCTTCTTTTGATTGAGCTTAGCAGTTAGCATGAGAGGCAGCCTTCGATTCCTCCTTCTGGCTGCTGCTTTCGACTGGGCCAGGGAATCAGTGTGAACACCTTTTGTTTCTCCCTTCTTGATCCTTCGTTTGGACTGTGAAGCAACAAGGGGGGTGAAGCCCGAGGATTCGTTTCACATAAAAACTCCTTCTTTCATTTGGGACCTATATTTGTTAGTCCTACCATATATTTGACAAGAAAACAAACGAAAAGGGCAGAAATGAAAAGTAAACAAATGTCATGTACATGCTTGAAATGAAAGGAATTAGTATTAGCATGTTATGCTAGAAACGAAAGGTTCAAGGTTAAAGGAAACTTACCTTGCTTGAGGCTGGAACGTGTGTGTTGGACCTTGAGTAGTTTCCCTTAGTGTCTCTAGATTCGAAGGAAAGAAACAGGGGTAATGTTGCTAGTATTGGATTCGAAGGAAGGAACCAAGTGTTGAGTTGGTGTTTCACTGAGTTTTGGATTCGAAGGGAAGAAATAAGTGTATTTTTTCGTTTGACTCCGGGTTTGAATATGCGTTAAAGTGTTTGAGAGTGTTTGATAATTTGAGAGTTTGATGATTTTTTCTCCATGCCTCCAAGTCTCTTTATGTGTTGTCCAGCCCCTTATACATGTTATGGAGCTTTTTATTTATAGGTGAATGTTGGCTGAGGTTTAGGAGGGAAAACAAAACAATTTGAACAAAATGGGCAAGCTGTTTTTATAGCTTTCGAGGGGCAGTATTCGTATACCATTTTGGTGCAAGAATGGGGCAGTGTTTCAGGACTGCTGTGCAGCATTTTTGGAGCGTTATGACCAGTGTATCAGGCATGAACTTAGCAGCAAGCATCTTTTGAATATTTCATCTTTCATTTTTACTTCATAGGTCCAACCTTCGACCAGATTCTCCTTTAAACAACATTATTTGATTTTCACTCAACAAGTGTCTTTCGACTGGGATCTCAAACATTACCTTCAAATAGGACACCCAAACATGTCTTTTGAATGGGTCATGTAGGTATCTTTGAAAGGGCCAAATGTGTCCTTCAAATGGACTATGTGTCTGTCCTTCGACGGGATCAAATGCAACTCTTCGAATGGGCTAGTAAGGTATATCCTTCGAAAGGGACCCCTATGTACGCCCTTCAAATCCACCAATACATGTTCTTTGAAGGGGGCACCAACCATGTGTGTTGGAGGTTTTTAAGGGTGTAATTGAAGCAAAATATTCAAAGGGATATGTTGTCCAATCGAAGCTAGTGTAAACATAGCCAATGCCCTGTCGAAGTCCTGCATGCAGGAGGGTAACTACTTTGTGAATCCAAGCAAGCATACATGAGGCCATTGCTCAAACTAAGGTTTGCATGAAGAGTTAAATTCCCTGTCGAAGCCTGCATGCAGGAGGTCACTGCTTTGTGACTCAAGGCAAACATGTAAGAGGCCAAAGGTGCAAACGAAGCTTGCGTGCAGGAGGAATTTTCCTCTTTGAATCAAAGGAGGCTATGGCTCAATCGAAGGCTACATGCTTCTAGCCATCACTTTATAAATCAAAGAAAGCATGGAGGGAATTATTTGTCTAATCAACACATGCATACAAGCGTCGAATGTCCAACCGAAACAGGTATGCTGGCCACCATTACATTGTGAACCATGTGAAGCCAATGGCGCAGTCGAAGCTTGAATCCAGAAGCTCCTTCTTTTTGAATCAAAGCCGGCGTGTCAGAGGCTAGAGCCCAATCGAAGGATGCAGGCCAAGTTTGCATCAAAAGAGGCCATAAGTCCAATCGAAGGATGTGAATCGAAGGAAACTTTTTTTCTTCAGTTTTGTCAAAAAAAATTATTTTTTATCTGTTTTCCGTTTTTTTTAACAGTTTCCTCTTTAACTTGATGTTGAAAAATCCAATTGTACTTGTGTAAGCTTGAATTTTGAGAATATTTGTGAGAAACGCCTTGAGACATGAGAGAGAAATTTTGGGGTACAACAATTGCAATTGCTGTTTTTGCACCCATGAAACAATTATATAGAAAGAAACGGTTTGAGAAATTTTTCCTCCAAGGTATTCCAATTTGTAGTTACTTCGGTTGATTGGTAAGATACCAATCTTTTGCTTTACCAATTAAAAGAGTTCAGAAACAATCTCATGAAGACAACTTCTCTTCAGCTTCAGGTGCACCTAACATACCGACAAGTTCATAGAATTTTGTGAGGGTGTGTGTATGGATTTTCATGATCCAAACTTGCAAAAGGATTAGCATAAATAATCTACAAACAACCATGTTTTCATTTCATCTTGTTGATTGATCGA
Source organism: Vicia faba (assembly GCA_948472305.1). Classification (NCBI taxonomy): domain Eukaryota; kingdom Viridiplantae; phylum Streptophyta; class Magnoliopsida; order Fabales; family Fabaceae; genus Vicia; species Vicia faba. The sequence goes on along the minus strand of CATIWC010000897.1, from coordinate 3,714 downwards.
ATTGTTGGTGAGACAAGCCAATCGCCTTGGGCTGCTTTGACAAGGACCATTGACAAATCCAGCCATTGTTTCTTTTGTTGAATTTGATGAGGAAGTTAATGTAGATTCTCCTTTTTGGTTTTTCTTTTTGGATAGTTGTTTCTTCTTCTTTGTTTGTATTTATTCTTTCGAATTGTTCTTTCGATCTCGGGATTAAAAAGAAGTTGCTCTTCCAAATTTTTTCCTTGAAGCATAAACATTATTTTTACCACCTATCCAAAAACTTGAACAAACATTGTGAAAAACAAATATATACAATATAAAACAAAAGTCACAAAGCTTAAAAGTATAGAAACTATCGCGATGTTTTAATATCTTAAACATAAATCCCCAGAAGAACGACACTGATTTGATGTTGAGTATAATCAAATGAAAGTATTATGTTTTATCGTATCCAGAGGGATTGGGGTGATATCAAAATCATTCAATATTCTCTATAATTCTAAGCAGAAGTTTCAAGATTTTTTAATTTATAAGTTATGAAAACTAAACGCAAACAATAAATAACGATAAGTTTCAGAGGGAATAGACTTGTTGGCAAATTGGTGTTCATCCACCGATTCAATACAGACATCACAAATCAGTTATACACAACTTAAGCATGTTTCGATATCATCATGTATCGCTCACAAACAAGATTTATGTCTAAACCTTGATGATATTTCTACCTTATGGTTTAATCGACGATTTCTCAGCCTATTAAACAATACGGTAGCGGTTAAGATTTGATACTTTCGGTAAATATTAAATCTAAATCAATGTCTAGCATTTAGAGTTTAATAGGTATTATCTTAGATCGAGATTAGAATCATATTTGTCAATATCAATTAAATCCATGAAATAAAGGGTAAAACAAAGATAATATCAATAAAGATTCATACATAAATTGCCTATAACACCATGATTTAATGAAAATAAATATTGTTTTGGTGAACTACGACCAATCCCAACAAGAGAGGGATTTAGCTACTCATGGTAGTTTGAAGCACAATAGAAGAATTGAGTTGAACAAGAATTAATGACGATTTCCCGACTCTTGATGTGTATCCAGCTCATTCTCCTTACAACATCTTCTATTCCTATTCTACTGCTATACAGATGATATATATGGTATTCTAATGATAGAAAACTGGATGATTTGAAATGAGTTTAGTTCTGTCCTTTTTATAGTAGTTATGGTCGCATGAGTTCGCTAAGCAAACTATACTTCGCTAAGCAAAGTCTCTATTTGCTTCTTCATTAAGTTTTTCAAATCAACTCGTCTTCAGGAAACCACCAAAGTTCACTAAGAAAAGTGTGGCTCGCTTAGCGAAGTGCCTTTCTCCAGCCTTAAGTTCTTTCAAAATATCTTCTTAGACTACAACATTTCGCTACGCGAAGCCCCGAGTCGCTAAGCGAAATTGCTTTGCTGCTACTCGCTATTGGTGAAACTGGCGTATTGCTTATGTATCCACTTCGCTGGATGTTCGCTAAGTAAACTTTCTCTCCAAATTTTGCTTAGCGAAGTGTGTATTTTATGGTTTTTCTTTTATGGGACATAACCTGCACAAATGCAAACCAAATCCAAGGTAAAACTTGTACATACGATTTTTTATTCATTAATTGGGGCTTTTAGATAAGAAACTTGTCATTAATGTTAGATAAATGCTATGTTATGATGTGATATTTTATCATGAATGAAGCACTTATCAATCATGCCAAGTGTAATGCTTATTGTAATATGGTGGGAGAACCGACTTGGTATTGCGTTTTATCGCAAATGTCAGGGATAACAAGAGTCGCCACCGACTTTTATTTTATCCAATACTTAGGAAAGGTGAAAAGATCAAGAAATACCTTTTAAGATTTTGAGTTTGGGGGGTAAGTTATGAAACAGAGGGTGTTAGCACCCTTTTCAATCCGTAGTTATCTACGGGCTCTTAATTGCTTAGCTCACTTTAGTTTGCTTTGTGTGTGCTTTGAAAAGGTTTTGAAAATGCCAATGTAAGACAATATGCTTTATAATAACTCTTGTATTAGTCCTCAAGAGTGTTTATAAAGCGTTTGAAAGTAATTATTTTTAAAAGTGTGAGGTGTGAAAATTATTTTAGTTTGTGAGCAAGCAATTAAGGGTATCTTACCCACTAAAAGGTCTTTCGTTATTCTTCTCCTTATCTATTAGGGATGGTTCTATCCATACCATTAGTTGGTAGGTAACCCCATCCACTGGATGTGAAGGGACATGCATATGGTCGTTGTTATGGTCATAGAAGACAACATATATGATACCTTAGCAATTCGAATGGAATGTCATCATATATTCATAGGTAGCATCGAGGGACAAGATCATTTCTCGTAGACAACTTTGAGGGACATCGCGGGACTATGATTTTTATGATAACTTTAAACCGAGGGTCTTTGCTAATGGTATCCCTATGTTCTAGGGACATGGCCATTATTTTTTCCGAAGGCAACAGAGAGAGAGAGAGAGAGAGAGAGAGAGAGAGAGGAGAGAGAGAGAGAGAGAGAGAGAGAGAGAGAGAGAGAGAGAGAGAGAGAGAGAGAGAGAGGAGAGAGAGAGAGAGAGAGAGAGAGAGAGAGAGAGAGAGAGAGAGAGAGGATGAGAGAGAGAGAGAGAGAGAGGAGAGAGAGAGAGAGAGAGAGAGAGAGAGAGAGAGAGAGAGAGAGAGAGAGAGAGAGAGAGAGAGAGAGAGAGAGATAGAGAGGGATACCTTATAGGTGTACATGTGCATAGTGATTCAATTCAGATATATTATCTTGATTAAGGTTTTCTATGTTTTGGTTTTAGATCTTGCCATACATGCCTAGTTACTATACAGTTATATACATACAGGAAAATAGTTATAAGTGCAAAAAAAATAAAGTCCTACACTATTACAGGGCCTTGGCGCAATTACATAAAAAAAGTGCACAATGAAAAATGTGGAATTTAAACCTAAGCTATTACATCCCGTGAACAATTACATAATAGGAAAAAATGCGAAAAAGTAAACTACGACTATTACAAAAATATCCATGCAACCTATACATTTATTTCTAGAAATTTAAATAGAAAATAATTAAGAAACTGTTAGAAAAAGGTTTTAGAAAAAAAACTAACAAATCTAATTTAATATTTTTTGGAATTTTTGTGTTAAATGATTTTTTTTGTAGAAAATAATTTAAGTTAATAATTAATAAAAACCTAATTATTCTAATTAATTTTACAAATTAAAAAAATACATAAAATCTAATTAAATGAAAAAAAGTTAATTTAAGAAAATCTAAAAGACTATTTTTTATTTATTTTATGTAATATTCTGATTTTTATATGTTTTGATTTTAATTGTAAAAAAAAAGAAATAAATTAGTGGAAATGAAGTTTCAAAGAGAGAATCCAATCGTGCCCTAGCCATGGTAACTCATCATCCATGCGTTAAAGATTGCATTTTCTTATTCAAACCTGTTCTAAACACCATGATGAACTCATATATGCACACGAAATTAGTTAAACACGCATAGATTAAAATATTCTAATTCAAGAAAATTACAAAAACCAGTGGGCTTGTGTAAGCTATTCAAGACGTGAATAGATTTGTTTCTGGACTTGGTGAGATTCCTGGGAGCTTCAGGAACACGATTTGAGGCTTGATTTTGATTGAGAGTGACTGAAAATTTTGATATGAATTTTGCACC